>VWZE01000523.1:556631-566913 GCA_013396675.1 Eubucco bourcierii | reverse complement strand
GTGGCTGCAGTTTGTGCTGTCCTTCAGCTGCCAGCCTGCTCCCCTCCTCCCCTCTCGTTCTCATGGAGTGCCCTGGTTCTGGTGGCTGCAGTTTGTGCTGTCCTTCAGCTGCCAGCCTGCTCCCCTCCTCCCCTCTCGTTCTCATGGCCTGGCTCTGGTGTGGGAGAGGGAATGACTGGGGTTCAACCACAGGTAAAGGGATGGTGTCATAGATTGCACATTAGGAAAAAGTGTTTCACAGAGAGACTGGTCAGGAATGAGCTGCCCAGGGAGGTGGTGACATCACCAACCCTGGATGTGTTTAGGGATGTGGTGCTTGGGGCTATGGTTTAAGGTGAATCTTGTAGAGTAGGGTTCTAGGTTGGATTTGGTCATCCTGAGGGGCTTTGCCAACCTGGATGTGTCTGTGATTCTGTGAGGCATTTAAGAGGAGGCTGGATGAGGCACTTGGTGTCATGGTTCAGTTAAAATTAGAAGGGTTAGGTGGTAGGTTGGACTTAATGATCTTAGAGGTCTTTTCCAACCTGGTTAATTCTGTGATTCTGTAGGCTGGGGCCACGAGCAGCCTTGAATTGGACAGCAGGAGTGACTCTTAATCCTCTTAAAGAGTAAGAATGAAAATACTGCACACTGGTTGGAAGTTTAAAGAGAGATTCTGTTTGCTATTGCATATATGCAAAAGGCAGTCAGGTAAAATGGATACATCCACAAGCTAAACCAAGTTTATCAGACTAAATCCATCTAGAATCCTCCACCCGTTCCACCCTCAGCAGGCCTGAGAGTAGGGCACAACTGCTCTGCCCCCACCATCTTAAGCCTACAGGGCCTCAGCAGGCTGCATGATACAGCTCAAAATTGCCTGCTGGCTGAGATCTGTTTGCCTCACACAAACCATGAGATAAAAAGGACCACACACTCTTCCTGGAGAGGAGAGGTGAAGGAAGAAGAGGCAGGGAGGGAAAGAGAGCAATACTAGCCAGGCACTGGCTTCTGAGCTGTACCACCAGAAACTGGAATACAATAACAATGTTACATCATCCTGGGACCCCCTGATCTGTCCCCTGCAAGGGGTCTTGGGCTCTGTGGTTCCTTAGGGGACCCAGAGACCTCAAGTCCAGAGAAGACCACAAAGATCCTCAGAGGGCTGCAACAGCTCTGCTCTGAGGACAGGCTGAGAGAGTTGGGGCTGTGCAGCCTGGAGAAGAGAAGGCTTCAAGGAGACCTTGGAGTGGCCTTCCAGGATCTGAAGAGGGCCTACAGGAGGGCTGAGAAGAGACTATTGACAAGGTCTGGTAATGCCAAGATGAGGAGGAATGGGTTTTAACTGGCAGAGGGGAGATTGAAACTGGCTGTTAGGAAGAAGTTCTTTGCAGTGAGGATGGTGAGACACTGGCACAGGTTGCCCAGGGAGGTTGTGGCGATCAGAGATCACATTCTGTGGTTCTGTGCTCCACAACCTTCCTGGAGGTGTTCAGTTGCAGGTTGGATGAGGCCTTGAGCAACCTGTTCTAGTGGGAGGTGTCCCTTACTATGGCAGGGGGCTGGAACTGGCTGAGCTTTGAGGTCCCTTCCAACCTAAACCATTCTGTGACCCTGGGAACCTCTCAAACTATGACAGATGGCTGCACAGTTGGACTCGCCCCCTCTAGCACTGATCTGGTAGAAAGGGACCAAAAGGGCTTTCTGCATTGCAGGGAGAGAGAAGAAAGCAGAATTAGATAACCATAGTGGTTTAGTTTGTCTTTTCCATTGTCCTTAATCACCTTTTATATTCCCATTAAACCTTTTTCCCTTTATGTTGGTGAGTAGCAAGAGTTCCAACTTTGGCTTGCTCCTAGCACCTGGCATCAAGCCATCAAGGATGTATCTCAGGTAGCACATAGCAATGTCTCATTCAGGGCCTCCTGTCTTTCTAAAAGAGGCACTGGTGGGTTTAGTCACTTCTTCAAGCTGGCTTTTGTACCAGTTTTTGCTGGCATCTTTTGTGATAAAACAGTAAAGATTTGGACCTTTTGCAGTCCAAATTGCATTAAAAGCACTGAGCTGCAACCCTGGCAGATGGGAATGTTCCTTGATTCATAGAATGATTTGGGTTGGAAGGAACCTTGAAGATCACCTAGTTTCAACTCCCCTGGCTTTGGCAGAGACAACCTCCACCAGACCAGATTGCTCAAGGCCTCATCCAGCCTGGCCTTGAACACCTCCAGGGAAGGAGATAGCCATGACCTCCCTGGGCAGCCTGTTTCAATAGTGCCCTGGCTTCAAACCAAGGCAGGCAGTGAGGCACAAGGTAACTTTGTGCACATGCCATTATATGTAGGGCAGTTTTAAAGCTGATTTAATGAAGAAATAAACTCTTTTCACAGCAGTGAGATTGCCTAAAAGCCAACTCCTTTTGCATGTCAGCTAAAGATCCAGTCCCCCACTCCACTTCCATTTAAGCACAGGTATTTCTTTGGTGTTCCTAGAAAAAAATCCTTTTCCATCAGCTGCATCTAGGCTGTTGTAACAGAATAGCTTTGCTGAAGCTATGCTTTCCCCTTTCCTTTTTGCTTCCAGTATGGGAAATTTCAGCTCTGGCTGTCATTTTGACTACATCTCATCACTTCCTCATCCTAAACACTTTTATTCTGTTTGTGTCTAATTCCCTGTGGGTCTCAGCCTTTTTATGCCCAAAGAACACTGGACAAGAAAACTGGAAGCTTCTGTCAGTTTAGCCTCTACCACATGGGAATAATGTTAACCAGCAACAGGGACCCGTGGCTCCTTGCACTACCATGAGCTGCACCAGGTACAGGTGCCAGTCCCACTTGAATTTCTTTTTTTACATGCTTTAGGTATTTGCACTGCAGTGTGCTGATGACAGCATTTACAGACAGCCTCTCTGCCACAACAGGAGTGACATGTCATAGAATCAGAGAGTGGTTTGGGTTGGAAGGGACTTTAGTACCATAGGCAGAGACGCCTTCCACAAGCCCAGGTTACTCAAGGTCTCATCCAACCTGGTCTTGAACACCTCTGGGCAGGGGGCATCCACAACCTCCCTGGGCAACCTGTGCCAGTGTCTCCCCACCCTCACTGGAAAGAATTTTTTTCCTAATCTCCAATCTAATTCTCCCCTCTCCCAGTTTCAATTCATTCCCTCTCACCCTATCACTACAAGCCCTTGCAAAAAGTCCCTCCCCATCTCTGGAGCTGCTCCCCATCTTTCTCTTCTCGCTCACAGAATCCAGCCAGGGGAGTCATACTATATGCCCTTGAATGATGCCTTCCAACCCCAACTATAGTGGGAATCCTTTGCAGGCAGAAAACTGTCAACGAGTAATTGTGTGTCACCACCTACTGGTAAACCTCTTGGAATGACACAGTGCTCCACAGCACTCAGGAGCTGTGCTGGTCAGTGTCCGTTTCTTGTTTCTATACCACACAAAGGGTATTTATTCTGTGGGGCTATGTATTTTTGTTTGTATTTGCATGCAAATAGAGCAGTTAGGAAAGCTGTCAGAGGTGTATGCACGGATTTTTAGTCCTGCTATGGCCACTTTAGATCTAAGGAGAAACTGAGGCCAACAGGGAACCAGTAGTTGGAAACTCTGCAAGTTCCCCTTAATGGTGATTGCAGTGGCTGTTGTGGCCACTTTGGGGGTGAAGAAGTCTCCAGACGTTTGTGGAAAATGATGAAGCTGGATGAACAATGTTAGCTAGAAAGGATCCACAGCCTGGAAATGCTGGGAGCTGCCTGGGGCTCAGAGAGAAGGCATCTTCACAGCTTCTCTTGGACAGCTCTCCTCTCTCCTGTTTCAGAATGCTCTTATCACTTTTCCCCTGGATCTATAGATGAACACAAGGACCATTCTCTGGGAGATCCTTGCTGGATTATTGTCTAGGAATGGGAAATTTTGCCTACCAGAGTTACACATCAGTGTGTCTCTTACTGCAGCTCTGAGCTTCGCTGGGCTGTGCAGAATGCAGAGAACTAAACAGTGTGAGGCATACAGCTCTGTGCCTGAGCCATGCTTCACTCTTCCAAGGGAGAACACACCCATCCTTCTGGAATCACTTCCATAGTCCATCTTCCCCATCTCTGTGTGCTGCAGTATTTATCGAGGGGTGCAAGTGAAGAACTGAGGAGCGATTGCCCTTCCGCATGGCAGCAGAAATCTGCCAGTCATGGCTTCAGTCCTCCCCTCTGGCATATTCCCTCTCATGATGCTATTTCCATGCAGCCAAAGCTTTTTAGGGACCATGGCAGTGAATGATGTGCAGAGGGAAGGAAAAAATAAGGCGTGGTGTTGTTGTCATGGCCATCCAATGAAAGCAGCTTCAAAGTGTGGGGCTGCTCAGCTCTCCATGTGAAAAGAGATGAACCTGGGGCTGCACAAATGAGCTGCCCAAAGCACAGCCCATCACATTTCCATGTGAATCAGCCTTCTGGCCAGAGTAAATTGGATAGCAACTGAATGCAGATGGCTAATCTGACCAAAACTCTCTCTCTCTGCTGATGTTAACAAGTAATTTTGATTTTCCACTCCCAGCATTGCTATAATATTGCAATTTTATTGTAATTTGCAAAATTATTGTCATTTTATCCATTTATTTCTATATATTTTCTTATTATGAATCCCTCCCTGTTCTGGCAGGTGGGTTGGACTAGAGGATCTTTTGAGGACCCTTTCAACCCTTAACATTCACATTAGCATGTGATGATTTTTTTTTTTGTTAGTGTTAGTTTAGATAGGCAAACCCCAGAGATCCTTCTCTTACAGCTTCACTTTGTAGGTGAAAGGACTTACACAACAAGTAGAAGTCAAAAAGCCAAAGGCAGAAAAAAAGAAAAGAAATGTATACACAGGAAGAAGATGGTAACTTAGAAAGAAGAAATTGAAGGGTGAAAGGTGACAGGTTGCAGAGAACAGGAGCTGAGGAAGATGAAGACAAACCATCAGGTAAAAGCCAGAAGCACAGAAAGAGCTGGAAGGTTTACAAACAGGACCAAATTACTGCTGTTCTTTACAAATGGACAAACATCAGTTCTTCCGCAGCCAGATGGCTCAAGACTGTTCTCATAACTTAAACAGGTTTGGTGTGGCCAGAAATCAGTGGCAGACTTCCAAAAAAAGAAAAAAACCCAACCCACTCCTGAGCTCCAGAAAGCACTTGGCCTGCTGCGTCAGTGCAGAGGCAGTTCCCCAGAAGAGCGAGGGCGCTGGGCCAACACCAACACATGCCTTGGGATGAGCATGTGATTGCTCATGCCAGTTCAAGTTCCCACAGCAGACTCCCCCAGAATTTTCAGGTTGGTCTAAAGACTTCCAGTGGTGACAGATGTGAAAGGGAAATTCTAACTGTTCAGCTGTGGTGTTTTGTGATCGAGGAACAGTCTGGCATGGAGGGCTAGGAGGCTTAACAGCAAGAAGCACAGAATGCTAAAACAGGGTCACACACAGCACATTGCCCAGGGTCACAATGTCTAGGTGGGTTTGGAATCTCTTCCAACAAGGAGACTCCACAACTTCTCAGGGCAACCTGGTCCAGTGCTCTATCCCCCTCACAGCAAAGAGCTTTCTCCTCCTCTTCTAATGGAACCTCATTGCCTCTTATCACTGGGCACCACTGAAAAAATTTCTCCATCCTCTTGACCCCCACCCTTTGGATACTGATCAGCATAGAGGAGATTCCTGCTGCATTTTCACATTCAGCTGACTAATAAAGGCAGAACACAGAGCTATGCTCTAGCAGGCTATGTATTGTGAGGGCAGGGATCTGCCTGTAGTCCTCTAGTCTGGCTTCGTGCTTCGTCTAGACCACAAAACATCATCTAAATCAGAGACTGTAACCTCAGCCTGACCCAGACCACTTCTCATGTGGATGTATAAAATGGTGATTTAGAGACACTGGGAGAAAGGCAATAACCCTGAGTCCCTGGGGAAGCAGTTAAACAGCAAAAATAACTGGTATTGGGACATTTATGCCTTATTCCCACTCTGCCTACCCAGTCTTTACAAAGAGTAGAGCTTTTTAAACACAGGCACATGTATGTCAGAACTAGGAGAGAGCTGTGCAGGCTATTTAAGTCCTTTCCAGTGAGGTCTCACTTGTGGATGATGCACAGGAAGAGAACAGTCACCCCCTCCTGCCTGCCTGCCCACGTAAAGCTCAAATCCTCCCCCTCCTCAGCTCGCTTTCCTGTCTCCTCTCACCCAGCACTGACTCAGGCTGGTGTATGAAGGATGTTGTTGTCTGCAGGACCTGTTTCATCTGTAGTAAAGGTTGGAAGGTGTCTAAATGGATGAGGGGGAGAGAAGAACATCTTACTACTCATGCCCTGGACTGGCAGAGTTGGTTGCTGTTCCCCCTTCTTCCTCAGCACTCTCCTGTGGTGACAAACAAGTCATCTCACCAGGCCCTCCACATACAAATCCTGTGTTTTCCTCATTTTCCAGTTGCCCAACAGAGGATTTAGAATCTACTTTTCCCAAGTGTTGGGCATACACAACCATCAGTGAAGTCAGGAAGGTGGTGGCTCAACAAAACAGCTTCTATATACTCACAAACAGGAGACACAAGCTTGTAGAAGGGAGAGCTCAGAATAACACATGATGAGCATATTCCATTTAAGTGCCCAGATTCCCTGTGCTCTATCCTGGGAATTAGGGCAGAAAATAAATGAGCAGTTGTTTGTACAGCACTGGGACACTAGAGTGTTACTCAGCAAAGATGGTGACAGCATCACTATTTCCATCCTTAGAGCAGAGTTTGAATAGCAGGACAGGAAATCAGGCATGAAGCTGCCAAGTGAACAGCGGAGATTTGTACAGTCACTGAGCATCAGCCACCCTGTGGCTGAGGAGGGGAGAATGGAAGCAATAAGTTAGAGTGCCCTTAAAAGTCAGGAGCAAACATACATGAACAGGGAGTCAGAAACACAGTGACCCAGGCAGCTTTCATCCCAGCAGCTTCTCATATTAAGTACCTTGCCGCAGCACAGCTCCTGTGATGTGATTTCTTCTGTATGCCAGGGGCAGATGCTGAAATTCCAGTTTCCAGAAGCAAACTCCCAAAATTTCTTGTTCACCAAGCCTGGCTGCGTCTCAGCACAGCTCAAGTACTTAAGCTGCTTCGGGGTGGGTTTGCCCTAGAAACACACAAACACTACGTCAGGACGCTTATTGCACCTGGCTCACTCCCTCACAACCACATCAGGTACAGGAACACTTCAACACCAAGATGCCTCATCCAGCACTGGCAGGGTGCCCTCCTGAAGAGTGTGTGCATGTTTTGAGTGACCACTGGTTATGGCTCATTGTTGAATGGGTGGAGAGTTTCCTAAAGACCAAAAGCACAACCCCTTTCCAGCTTCAAAGGGGAAGTGGGATTTTTTAGGAAACAGCCAAGCATTATGTTGTTAAGATTTGTGCAGCAGCTGAGACTGATACCGATCAGTAGGTGGCTTCTGTTATGCTCAGAAAATTGGCACAGGACTAATAAAACAACCACAACCAGAACAATGGAAAATCACCACACTCTTGCCCTTAGAACTTAGCTGTTCTAATTCCAACGAGCCACATCTGATAACTTGGCCATTTGTTCCGTGTCTCTCAAACAATAAATGCTCTTTTTGCCTCTAGAGCTGTTTGTTTGGGCAATGCACCTCACCTCTGACTCCTTTGTGCTCTCCAGTCTTGGTGGAGTTTCCAGGAAGATACAGCCAGGCTTTTCTGCTGGCCTCCTCCAAACTCTGGGGCACAGATGTATCTCCCTTGTCCCAGGTCCTCAGCGCACGTCACAGAGTGACTGAGGTGTGTGTGAGGTGTGAGATCTTCCAGGCTTTGGTTTCCCAGGGAAGGAAAAACTGGCAGAGGGGAGATTGAAACTGGATGTTAGGAAGAAGTTCTTTACAGTGAGGGTGGTGAGACACTGGCACAGGTTGCCCAAGGAGGTTGTGGATGCTCCCTCCCTGGACATGTTTGAGACTAGGTTGGATGAGGCATGGAGTTACCTGTTCTAGTGGGAGCTGTGCCTGCCTATGGCAGGGGGTTGGAACTAGATGATCTTTGAGGTCACTTCCACTCTGTGATTCTATGATTCTATGATTCTATTCTATGAAACAAGGCTGTAACATGAGCTGGAACTGCCTTTGGTCTGTGTGACAGAAGGATGAGGACCCTGAGACATGGAACACTGCACAGATGAGACATGATCATTTTCTAGCAGTTACCTTTATGGTTTGCCATCTTTTCTTCCTGTATTTAAATGAGCAATAATTTAAAGAAAGCTTTCCATTACAACAAGGCTAATCTTTCCTTGTCCAAAAGCTGTTCTTCAGCAAGAAGAGTGAGCCTCATACTGGTCTTTAAAATCTTTATTGAAATTGTGTTTCCTGATATGCTTAGAGATGAGGAGGATAAGATTCACTTTTGTTACCAAGATAGATCATAGATTCATGGAATGGTTTGTGTTGGAAGGATCCTTAGAGATTGTCTAGTTCCAACCCTGCTGCCATGGGCAGGGACACCTTCTACTAGCCCAGGTCGCTCAAGGTCTCATCCAACCTGGCCTTGAACACTTCCAGGGAGGGAGAATCCATAACCTCCCTGGGCAACCTGTTCCAGTGTCTCCCCACCCTCACTGTAAAGAATTTCTTTCTAACATCCTGGCTAAATCCACCCTCCTCAGTCTGTTCTTCAGATGGATATGGTGTCAGAGCTACTGCCTGTAAGCTGCGTGTTGTTCTTAGATCACTCATTGGTAGCAGTGCACATGCAGTATGCCCAACAAAGAGCAGACTGTATGGAGCCAAATGTTTGGGCTAGGACATTATTATAAGGGAATTGAACATACAAAGTTCTGTTTCACTTGCACTTACATTAAAGATCACTTTTGGCTACACAGGAAGTTTAGAACTTCAAAAGCTGGAATCACTATTAAACCAGAGCTAGACTCCTCGATCCCTCCTGGCCCAGAAGGCACCTAACACAGGATTTGTGTGAGCTCATACCCTAAGCCCAAATTTGCACTTCCAACAGATTTGATGAGCTGTAGTTGTGTGACTCAGTAGCTGACAGTTCAGGCGCCGGCATGCAGGAATGTGTGACCGATTGTTGGATCCAGAAACAGGAGCCTTGTGAGCAACCAGAGAGAAGCTGTTCCTCTGTGTTCAGCACTGCTATGGCTGCTTCCTTCCCCCGTCCTGTGCATCCCTGTGGTGCTCAGCAGCAACGCTGGGACTGCAGAGGATGAAGAAATGTACAGCAGTGCAGCAGAATCTTTGGTTAGCTTAACCGAGGTTAGAATTGCACAGGCAGCTCAAATGATGCAACAGCCTGTAAATGCCAGAAGGAAGGGAATCATCCTTCTCTCTCATTGCTGTTTCTCCTTCCTTCTCCTTTCCCTAGTTTCTAGCTACACCCTCCCTTCCCTTCCTCTGGGCTGGTGCTGGTGAGATCCTTTCACTGCTGGTTTGGCTCACTAACCTGGCAGAAAAACATTCATGGGTTTTGGTGGATTTGATTTCTGCTGGAGCTGTTTGTTGAGCAGCTCACAGAAGAGCCTGACAACTCCTGGGACTGGCTGAGGACAGAGAGAAGGAGAGTGGAGATGGAAGTACATCTCCTTCTTTGGTGCTGATGAACTGAGAGCTCTGGTTTCTTAGCTGAAGAGAACCCTCAGGGCACTCGGCACATTTAATCACAGAATCAGAATGGCTTAGGTTGGAAGGGACCACCTACTGCAACCTCCACTGCCCCGGGGCAGGGACACCTCTCACCTAGACTTGGTTGTCCAATGTGATGAAAATTTGGCTACCTGAATCCTAATGAAGAAGGATCTGAAAGACTCAAAATTGATGCTAACAAATCTGGTATAAATAAGGAAGATGGTGAATAATTATGGTAATTGACTATGAAAGCCTCTTTCTGAGCTCGTTCTGGGATCTCCCAGTCCCTGGTATGTTTTACATCATGGTTTCTCCGGGGCTGCTTCTTCAGGAGATGCTTTAGATGCATTTAATAGGAGGAGCTGGACCACACAGCAGGTGGCTTGCTCACCCCAGGGGCAGAGGCATGCCGCGACTCACCAATGCCCGCCTGGAGACACAAAACCCAAAGCTCAGACGAGACAGCAAATCACGCTTCATTACAGGGAAGATGAATAGAAAACTCTGCTTCCCTCCTCCATGAAAACGGCAGCCGCGAACCAGCCCCGGGCGATGCCGAGGCGCTACGGGAACGCGGAGCCATGCGGAGAAATAAAGCGAGCAGAGAGGAGCCTTGCGGGAAGCGAG
>VWZE01000523.1:491485-556518 GCA_013396675.1 Eubucco bourcierii | reverse complement strand
CCCCACTCTCGCGGCGGCCGGAGCATGCGCAGGGCCAGTCCCAGCGCCGCGCCCGCTCCCCTCACAGCGGCGCTGCCGGCACCTCGGAACCGCCGCTGCGGACTCTGCGACCGACGGCTGGCAGAGGTAAAGGAGCGGTCCGGCCCGGCCGGCGGGGGGCTTCTCCCGCCGCCCTGTGTGCGCGGGCCTGGGCCGGCGGCGCTTCCTTCAGCGCCGCAGGGAGGCAGGAGGGGAGAAGAGGGGAGGGGAGGGGGCTGCCAGCGCGGCGGGCATGGCGGAGCGGAGCGGAGCGGGGAGGGGGCCGGCGAGGGGGCCGGTGCCGACTGGCTGAGGGCGGCGTTGGTCCCGCTCCTGCCAGGCCGCCGTGTTTCGGCCGGGATCGCGCCTCCCAGGGCGGCTTCTCCCGGAGCCGTCCGCGATGGGGGGCGACGGACAGGACCGGGATCTAGGCCTGGCCAGGAGCTTCTCCGTCCGCTGCCAGAGAGAGCAGGGAGCAGATGCACGCCCGTGTCTGTTTCCACATCGCCCCACGGTTCGTGGGTGCGTGTGTGTAGGGCTCTGCTTCCCTCTGTCCAGGCTCCGGAGTCGTTGCGTAAGGAACTTCTCGTCCAGGTCCTTTGAGTGGACTCGGACATTTGTGTGCCTTTGAGAGGAGCTGAACATTGCAGCAGGGATGCAGTGGGTGCGAGCTGCCTTCTGGGCTGAGCGAGCCCCGCTTCGGCCCTGCCGCAGGTCTGAAATGGAGGCAGCAGAGCTCAGTGCATAATGGGAGCAGCTGCTCAGAGGCTCATTAGATCGCTATCAGAAGGGAAATGCCGAATTAGGCCTTGCAGAGCAGTTGCTCAGTACCTGATGTGTCAACCTGACCTCAAGGAGGTTTTGTTCTGCTGGATCTGGTTTAAAGGTTGTTTTTTTAAGTTCCTAAGTTTCTGACTGCTGGAGGCAGAAGGCAGCGTTTTGGTGCTGGCTTTGCGGGCTGCTGCCAGCGCTTCCCGGGTCACAGGCAGAGGCCACTTGTTGGTGGCATTTTTTGTTTCGGTTTGGGCATTTTCCCTCCCGCCAGTATCGTCTGTGGCTGCGTTCAGAGGCAGAGTCACCACAGCAAGGCCAGATCTGGGGTTCAGCTGGCTCCTGTGCTACTTTCAGCTCCACCTTTTCCAACCTGGGCAGCGTATAGAGGTGCTCACCACCTGGCAGCCGTGCCACCAAGAACAGGTCATAGAATCATCAGTCAGGGTTGGAAGGGACCACAAGGATCAGCAGGTTCCAACCCCCTGCTACCCGCAGGACTTGCTGATGCCAGTGCCCGGCTGCCACGGGTCACCAGGCCACCGGCACTTCCCCCTGGCAAACAGGATCTGCTGACGGGCAGGGCTGGGCTGGGCACTGAGGAATGGGCAGAGGTGTGCACTGCCAGGTTCTGTGGGTTACTTCCTGCCCCACATTCTGAATTTGGTTTTCTCTTTTGCTTTCCTGACCTCTCCTGTTCCCCACACAGGGATGTGGGAACTGCAGAATCACAACGTGGATAGGGCTGGGAGGGATTTCTGAAGATCACAGATCACAGGCTTACAGGATGTCAGGCGTGGAATGGACCCAAAGAGATCATCGAGTCCAAGCCCCCTCCCAGAGCAGGAGCAGACAGTCTAGCTCAGGTCACACAGGAACACATCCAGACAGGCCTGGAAAGGCTCCAGAGAAGGAGGCTCCACAACCTCTCTGGGCAGCCTGTGGCAGTGCTCTGGGACTCTTCCAGTCAAGAAGTTGCCCCTTGTGTTGAGGTGGAACCTCCTGTGCTGCAGCTTCCATCCATTGCTCCTTGTCCTATCCCAGGGAGCAAGTGAGCAGAGCCTGTATCCTCCCCACTCCCTGAGCCCCAGTCCTCAGATCTTTATAAACATTGATTAAACCCCCTCTCAGTCTTCTCCAGACTAAAAAGCCCCAGGTCACTCAGCCTCTCCTCCTAAGATCATCTAGTCCAACCCTCCTGCTAGAGCAGGATCACCTAATGATCAAGGAAAGTGACTCTGCTGTCACTGTGGATTTTTAAGAGAGAAGAAGCTTACAGTAACTCTTTTTGGTAGCCACTTCCCAGTGTCTAAAGCTGTCGCAGCTCCTGCCGAAACTCTTTGTTTACACTACAAACAGTGTTGCACAGAAGGTGCAGCATGGGTTAAGTTCTTCCTGCAGTGACTGGTGCTCCCTGGCAGTGACAATTGTTATGAAGAGGTCCTATTTTAAAGTTAAAGGCAGTGTATTTTGCAGATCTTGCTTTAGCCGGTGAGGATTATTTGCTGGAGCTGCCTGTGCATACGTTGAAGATGGTGTATGCAAAGTTAGGAGCTCAGTGCCTGCAGTTGCAGTGGTGACAGTTATTCTGCCTGGTTAGCTGGAAGACCTAAAATAGTAACTGGTGAGCTGATGGCAAAGGAGCCAACCAAGCAGCTTCTTGGTAGTGGTGACAAATTCTGGGTTATTGGCTTATGTGCCCTTGGTGGGGGTTGTAAAGTGGCAGGATAAGCTGCTGGAGTGTCGTCTTGTGTGATCTGAGAGCTGTTTAGCTTTGATAATGCTTTTCTGAGGAAAGCAGCATGCTCCTCTGGGTAACCTAGAAGAAGGTTGAGGTTGCCTTTCTCTGACAAATGTCATCTGTAGTCAGGTGCAGAGGGAGAATAGGTTGCCGGGGGAGGTTGTGGATGCCTCCTCTCTGGAGGTGTTCAAGGCCAGCCTGGATGAAACCTTGCTCAACCAAGTCTATTTGACAGGTGTTCCTGCCTGTGCTGGGGAGGTTGGAGTAGATGATCTCTGAGGTTCCTTCCAATTGGCCTAAGCCATTCTGTGAATTCAGAAAGCTTCCAGGGTTCAACTCTGTTCGGGTTAGTTGGAACAATTAGTCACAAAATGTCAGTGACCATTAATTATTACCACTTAAGTGGCCATGCATTCATGGTTTGGAGCTCCGTGACATTTAGGGCATGCTCTTCTGAAGTTCTCCTTGTAGTCTGACATGATACTGGAGCTGTTGGGCACTCTGCTGAACAAGTAGAAAAGCTGTGGATGAGCTCAGGGTAATAGGAAGAGACATTTGTTGTGTTACTGCAGGATCGCATTAGGCATCTGGGGGGGGTTATATAAAAAAAATCAACTCAATATCTGCACTTAAAGAAGCAGCAGCTCAAGGGCTTCTGCAATGGTCACTTTCAGTCTGGAATTCTTGCTAAATTGTTACACAAATAAAGGCTTCTTGTTCTATGGATGAAAAAATGAATGCCCAAAGCAGAAGCTTTTAATAGAGCTGCCTCATTAACTTTGCTCTCAGTGCCTTGTCGAGTTTGTGGTCTTCTGTTTCTGTCCCTCTTCCCCTCCCTGAATTAAACGTTCCCAGATGTTGGTGTGAAATGTTTTTTATTATGGTTTGGAAATTCCAGGTGACCTCAGTGAGAAGGTGAGTGAAGGAGCTCTGGATAGTGAGATTTCCCAGGGGTTCAGGTGCCCTGCTCTGAGCAGAGCTGTTTGTCAGTGTGGTTGGTTCCCAGGGGACCACATGAAGTGATTTTTTTCACTTTGGCTTGGTTTTTTTTCTCCCTCTGTTTTCCTTTGTTGCATTACTTCCTGACAAGTTGTCACAGGGCTCTCCCAGCATCACATGAGTGCCAGCATGAAGCTTCTGTGCGTTTTGAAACCGACCACTGACTGAATCTTGCTTGCTTATGGTCTCTTGCTGCAATCAGCCTGTTAGAAATGGACTCAGTTTTCTTGCTAGCCTCTTTAAGTGGCTTCTTACTGGAACATTAGGTCTGCTGAAAGTGTTTAGAGACTTTGCATGACAGAGTGAAAGCTTCCACAGTTGTGTGTAAGACACTGGCCCAACTAGGAGCAGGAATAGGAGGGAAATGATTAGATTTTTCCTCTTAATCCTCATGATGATTGCATCCTGGCCTCCTAAAGTCTGTCTTTGCAATACTTCCTATGAAATGGTTTTCTCTGGCTGAGACCTAAACTTTGACAACACTGAGTGTATTAAACAAAGCCTATTACACAAAGGCTATTACTGATAATGGATTAAGTGGATAGTCTTAATGGAATTTATCTGCAGTGCCAGGTGTCTGTGGTGCTCAGACTTTGCAGAGCTCAAACTTGCAGGTGCTGGATCACATACTGAACATTTTGTCTTCTTCTGATTTTGAAGTTGTAGTGCTAAGTAAATATCTCTGATGTGTCTACTTAGGAGTTTGTTTGCTTTCCCCATTAATAATTTTTTTTTTTAATCATCCCTCTAGCCAGTGAAACTGCATCAAAATGTCTCTCTATCCTTCCCTGGAAGATCTGAAGGTGGACAAAGTTATTCAGGTATGCTGGGCTCTAATAAAATGAGTTTTGCTGATAATAGATGTGCTGATTTTTCTAATCTAGGGGAAGGGAGACTGCTGCTGTAGGTGTGAGTTCTTGTTGTGCCATCATACTCTAAAAAAAGGCAAGACAATATTTTGTATCTTGATATGTTTAATGCTTGTTTTATCAATGTTGGATATATTTACCTTGTTTTGTATATTCCTTTCTAGTAATTTGTCTTTAGTGCCTTGGTAGGTTTGGGTTTTTGAGGTATAGGTACTTGGCTTTAAGTAGGCAAATGTAGTCTGTCTCTGGTTTTACTTCAATCTGATGTGATGAATGGGTATTGACTGAACTAAGAGACCTGCTGTGGCTCATTCCTGGTGTCCAAACCTGTGGCAGAAAGCTCTCATGGGCTAGCTGGGCACAAAAAATTCCCACCAAAAAGCACTGACTCCTTTAATGTCATCTAGTGTCAGAGATTTGTCTTCTGGCTACTTCATGGTAGTGAGCAGTTCTCTCAGTACTTCCAAGATGATCACCTTTGTGTAAACCCCTTTTGGTGCAAGAATATTCACATCTTTGTTAGTCAGGATGAGGATGAAAAAAACCCCTGTGGAGCAAAATAATGAAACTCCCTGAAATCTGCCATGAATGGATTTATGAGGAATTCCTTTGCTTTCTTCTGCATTCTGCCTTTCGTTTTTCCTTCCTAAATTTAATGGATTCCCCTCCAGTTCAAACAACAGCAGGGAGCTGTACTGCACTTTTAAGGTGGCTGCTGCCTCTGTCCTTGTCCCTCTCATTGGAAATCAACCTAATCAGTGCAGTTTGCTTGATTATTAACTCTCCTGTGCTGTCCCAGAGTGGAGTGCCTCAGTCTCAGCTGTGTTTGCATGTGTGGGGTGAGGCTCTTGAAGCTGGTGGACACTGTGTTGGGATTGCTCCTTGTCCTCTCCCCACCCTACTCTCCTTATCTTACCAAAGTCTTTTATCTACAGTTAGGTAATGCTGAAATGGAAAAAAAAAATCTAGCCTGAAGCCAAGAATGTGCTCCTCCTTCAGCCTTTGAAGGAACAGCTGCTGGGGTTTATGTATTGTAATTAAAGATGGTAAATGTGATGTTTCTGCCACTTCACTTTGGTGACCACTGAAAGAGGAGATGGAAGCAGAGACTCTCTGTGCTGCATCCTGTAGATCTTAAACCACAGATACCTGTTGGGTCATTTTAGAGCAGAGTCTCTTGTGCATTGTCTTGCCCATACAGTCAGGAGGATTCATGAACCTGTGCAGAAGAGCCTTGTGTTGTGGTGTGTCAGAGAAGAGTGAACTCTATGGAGGTCCCTATAGGGAGCATCTCAGATTGTTCTGTTAAGCTACTTTAATTCTCAGAGGTCAGGTTTCCTGCAGTTGGTTCATGCAGGACAGATGCCTGCTCTAATAGAATCATTGAATGGTTTGGGTTGGAAGGGACTTTAAAGATCATCTAGTTCCAACCCCCTGCCATAGGCAGGAGCACCTCCTAATAGACCAAACTGCTCAACCCCATCCAGCCTGGCTTTGAACACTTCCAGGCTTGGAGCCTGGAGTTCTCAAGGCAACCTGTTCCAGTGCCTGAAAGATGCCCATTCAGTGCCATACTTGCAGATGTCTGTCCATTCAGAGCGTAAGTGTGCCAACTTCTCCTGCTCAGTGAGTTGGGATGTCAAGCAGCACAGCCTGTGGTAGCCATGTGGGGGTGGGAGAAATGGGAGATAGATCCAAGTGCATTTGGTTCCAGGTCCCTGGTGGGGATCCTTGGGTGTTCTGGTCACCATCAGTGGGGAAGATCCTTCAGCAGTGGTGTGACAGCCTCTTGCTCCTACCAACCACAGGAGGAACTAGGAGCTAGGTCTACTAAGTCCAGTTGTGAGGGGGGAAGTAAACACTGTTGCTAAATAAGCATGATTTCAGAAGCCAGCCATTCCATTTCTGACTGGCACATTTGGTAGCAAAGGTTACCTGCCTCTTCCCAAAAGTGCATTCCAGAAATGCTGTCTTCTTAACCACCTCTGAGAGCACCCTTGGAAAAAGAGGCAGAGTACTGAGAGACAGTTTGTGTCCTCAGCAAGTGAGGGAGACCACAGGGACTGAGAGACTGGTTACAGGAAATACTCTAACCTGCTCTTTTTGTCCAGCCTGGGAGTTGGAGGCTGTTCTAAATACCTCTGATACTGCAAAATGAGTCATTCTTACTCTGAAACTTTTTTTTTTTCTAAGACCAACTTCCTGGAGAGTACAGGACTATGAAATCCTCTATTTTTAAGCACGATTTCCTTACAAAACATTAAGTAATCTGCCTGTCGTGTTGTGACGCTGTGGATGATTTATGTGTCCTGTTCAGCACAATGTTTCCCTGTGCATTTAGTAATTTCCTCCCTACCTTTGACACCCAGTCTTAGAACAGGCAGTGTTTTTCACTGGTCTCAGTTACCCAAGGCTAAACATGTAGTAGCTGAGGTACTGAGAAGGAAGGAAAGTGGCTGATTTTAATGTGGTCTTATGTATTTCCCTCTGTACTTGGCAGTGGTCAGGCCACTCCTTGAGTACTGGTTCAGTTTTGGGCCTCTCACTACAAGAAGGACATTGAAGTGCTGGAGTGTATCCAGAGAAGGACAACTAAGCTGTCCAGGGGTCTAGAGCACAAGTCTTGTGAGGAGCAGTTGAGGGAACTGGAGCTGTTTAATCTGAGGAAAGGAGGCTGAGGAGAGACCTCCTCCCTGAAAGAGGTTGGAGTGAAATGAGGATCAGTCTCTTCTGCCTGGTGACAGATGATAGGAGAAGAGAAACTGGCCCCAAAGTTGCACCAGGAGAGGGTTAAATTGGCTATTAGAAAAATGCCTCTTCACTGAAAAGGTTTTCAAACACTGGAACAGACTGCCCAGGAGGAGATTGAGTCACCATCCCTGGAGGTGTTTAAAAGATGTGGTGCTGAGGGACATGGTTTAGCACCAGACTTGGTTAGATAGTGGTTGGACTTTATCTTAAAGGTCTTTTCACATCACAATGGTTCTGTATTGTGAGGCAATTAGCATTGTAGAAATTAAGTTGTAGAAAAATCACCTAAGAAGGTCCTTTTCTTTCACAAGGCAGTAAGCCAGCAGCATCAGATTGTGTGGAGCAGCAACCTGAGAGGGGCTGTGGTGGGACTCATAAATGACATCTGTAAAAGGTGAAGATGTTAAACTGCTGCTATCCCCCTGAAAAAAGCAACTGTAAAACACTGGCAAAGGTCATCCCTTAAAACCTAGTTACAAAGCTCTGTCAGCCAGGCTTAATGTCTCTTGATGACAAAACCAGAGCAGGTTAACAGTAAAACCTTTCTGCATCCTGGCTGGAGCCTTGGCTCTGAGGAAGGTACAGGTTGATCTGCCAGAGTAGTTTGGTGGTACTACAGCATGTTGTGTTGAGGTTATTGATGTCAGGAAACAGAGACCGCCTTCAAAGCTTCAACATGAAGAGTAACTTGTGTGTATGAGGGAAATATTGAGTCCCTTGCCTGCTTGATAAAGAATCCATCGTGTTCTTGTACAAGATAACCTGTGTGAGTTTCTTTGCTTTTAGGCTCAGACTGCTTTTTCTTCAAATCCAGCTAATCCAGCAATCTTGTCTGAAGCTTCTGCTCCTATTCCTCATGATGGAGGTAAGCTCATGTGCTCATGTGAGTGTCCTCACGTTGTGAAATGCTAAAGCTAACAGCAGTGCAGTCAGAAAGAGGCAGCAGTATGTAAGCCTGTTTACGAAGGGCGAGACCATGCCTTCTTGGAAATGCCAACACCCACCTGGGGAAGGTGCTGCAGGCCTCCAAACCCAGTGTTTGCTTAGCAAAGGAAGTCGTGGCAAACACTAACCCTTCTCTTTTTGAAGCCCTCTCCAAGTCATCCTAAAATAGCAGGACTTGCTGACCATTTGAACTCTCTCTTACCTCAAACATTTGATGGTCCTTATTTTATCACCTCTGTATTTGGAAGCTTCAGAGGGCAGCATGACTCTGAGTGCCTTTCCATATGAGCTTGCTTAGGGACAGACAAACAGAGAAGTGCCCAGAAAGGTGGAACTTAATTTTGTCTTGCTATCAGCCTGAAACTTTCAGCAGATTTTGGGATTAGAAGTCTGGTAGGGAATCAATCAGACCTAAGCCTCCATGACTGGTACCCATTTCTCCTCCTCCTCTTCTCCCATGCACATGTACCTCCATGCAGCACAGGCATGTTTGAGGTCAGGACTCTGGGTTTCTAAGTTCTGGGTCTAAAAAGGCCCAAAGCCTCTAATTAACATGACCAGCAGCAAGAAAAGCTGTCAGAAGTGCTGGTGGATCAGGTGGAACTCTGTCTCCAGTTCTCTTGCTGCTGTTATATCTGAGGTGACTATAGGCAGGAGCTGTGCCACCAGAGAGCTGCCCCTTGTAGATCTTTTTTGGAACAGATACTTACCTGGCCTACCTTCACCAGGCTGGATGTGAGTTTGCTTCTGTTCCTGGTGAGCTGTGGATTCCTGAGCACTGGTTTTACACTTCTACCCATAACTGGACACTGGCTTTGTGAACTGAGGAGCCTGCTGGCTTTCAGAGCTGTGCCCTGCAGCACCTCACTCTGAGCAGCCCTTTCTGTGCCCACTGGTGTGGTGAGAAGAGTGGATGGGCTTTTGAGAGTTCTCATAACCTTCACAACTGCCACGTGTTAAATGGCAGCAGTTCATTAGCTATGGAATTGGCAAGGGCAGCATCAAGCTTGTTTCCAGAGTCTGACCAGTGTCATAGCTTCCTTTCCTCCCATTCCTGCACCCTGCTTCTCTCTGCTGTAGAGGAGTCTCCTGCTGGTCTTTAAAAGCTCTGTGTGTTCTCTCTTGTTGAGGAGCATTTCTAAACCCACTTCATTGTGAGGCTGGGGGAAAAAGACAGCTCCTTTCTTAGCTGTTAAGCAGACTGCACCGTGGGCCTTGCAGGCAGGAGGCTGCCTTCTGCAGAAACTCTGTCATGCCTGGCATCTGGAATGTCCTTGGCATGGGTGCCTCTTGCAAGTGCTGTCTTGCAGAAGTGGAAGGGCACAGTGTCTGTTCTCCAGCATACCTGTTTGGAGGTGGGAGGCAGAGTAATTTCCCAGTAAGTGCCCCAAAGCTTTGGAGCAAGAGTACATCTCCATGGACTGCAGCACAGTGTTGGGTTTGGTACTTTGTACCCTGGGTCTGATGTTTCTGCTGAAAAACATGGATGGGGTAAATGAAACTGAAAGTTGTCTGTGAACTCTGCATGTCAGGAATGCTGCTGGTCTGGTTGCTTCTCTGAGTAACAGTGCTGATGCCAGGGGCTTTTCTGTAATTTACACGTGAAATGCATTGCAGCAGCAGCAGATTTGTTGAAGTAACTACATGTCAAACAGTAACTGCTCCTTCTGTTAACCCAGCCACGTTCTTGTTTTGTTTTTCTCCTACAGGCTTGTACCCCAGATTGTATCCAGAACTCACTCAGTACATGGGCCTGAGCCTCAACGAGGAGGAGGTGCAGAGAAACATGGCAGTGGCAGCAGCTGCTCAGCCACAGGGTGTAGGTACCAGTCAAATGTTTTAGGAAGCAAAAATACAAAGCCTTAATGTGGTTACCATTCTAGAGAGTTTGCCTTGAGTACTTGGCTAATTAATTAACTGTTTAAAATAGCAGTGTCTGTTTTAATCTGCTCTTAAACTGAGCACTGAGGAGGCCATGAAGGTGACCAGAGGGCTGGAGCACCTCTCCCATGAAGAAAGGCAGACAGTTGGGATTGTTTAGCCTGGAGAAGAGAAGGCTTTGGGGACACCCCAGAGTGGCCTTCCAGTATTTAAGAGGGGCTAGAGGAGAGCTGGGGAGGGACATTGTATAAAGACATGGAGTGACAGGACAAAGAGCAGTGGCCTCATAGCAGAAGCAACTGGGTTTAGGTTGGACATTGGGAGGAAATTCTGCCCCATGAGAGTGGTGAGGCCCTGGAACAGATTGCCCAGAGAAGTGGTGGAAGCTCCAACCCTTGAAGTGTTCACAGCCAGATTGGATAGGGGCCTGAGCACCATGATCTAGTAGGAAGTGTCCTTGCCTATGACAGGGGATTGGGACTAGATGATCTGTAAGGTCCTTCCAACCCAAAGCATTCTGTAATTTCCAGTGCTGGGGGGGTGGGACGGTTGCTGGTGGTGTGACTTAACTTGGGCTTTGCTTGAATAACATTTCATACAAACTGACCTACAGCTGTTTGCCAAAGTTGAAACTAAGCTGTCTGGTTGTTTTGTTTTAATCAGCAACTGGTAACACGACCTTCTGCTAATTACATGGTAGCTCCAGTGACTGGGAATGACATCGGGGTGCGCAGAGCAGAGATCAAGCAGGGCATCCGCGAAACCATTCTCTGCAAGGATCAGGACGGCAAAATCGGCCTTCGCCTCAAGTCTGTTGACAATGTAAGCACCAGAGGTTGCTCTGCCCTGCAGGGACAGTCACAGGTTGGAAGAGACCTCAAAGATCAGGCCAACCCTGGAGCTAGCACTGAAGGAGGATCAGAGGGCTGAAGCACCTCTGCTATGAGGACAGGCTATGAGAGTTGGGGCTCTGCAGCCTGGAGAAGAGAAGGCTTCCAAGAGACTTTGGAGTGACCTTCCAGGATCTGAAGGGGGCCGCAGGAGGGACTATTGACAAGGTCTTGTAATGACAGGATGAGGGGCAATGGGTTTGAACTGTCAGAGGGGAGATTGAAACTGGGTGTTAGAAAAGTCCTTTGCAGTGAGGGTGGTGAGACACTGGCACAGGTTGCCCAGGGAGGTTGTGGAGCACAGAAGCACCCAGTGTGATCTTTGATCACATTGGGTGCTTCTGTGCTCCACAACCTCCCTGGAGGTGGTCAAGGCCAGGTTGGATGAGACCTTGAGTGACCTGTACTGGTGGGAGGTGTCCCTGCCTATATTGGGGGGTTGGAACTGGCTGAGCTTTAAGGTCCCTTCTAACCTAAACCATTCCATGATTCTAACACACAACCATGTCCCTAGAGGCCTGGTCCACAGGCTGCTTAAATACCTGTGGGTACAGTGACTCCAGCACTGCCCTGGGCAGACTGTGCCAATGTCTGAGCAGGACTCTCTGTTGTCACTGGTGTTTGTATTTAAGGCAGAACTTGCTCTGTTTACTCTTTCTTTGCCTTTTTCCTTTCCTGCAGGGTATATTTGTCCAGTTAGTCCAGGCAAACTCTCCAGCATCCCTCGCTGGGCTGCGGTTTGGGGACCAGGTTCTGCAGATCAATGGTGAGAACTGTGCTGGGTGGAGTTCTGACAAAGCACACAAAGTTCTGAAGCAGGCTTCTGGAGAAAGGATTTCCATGATTATTCGGGACAGGTAAAGCCACTGCAGCTGTGGATTGTCACTGCCATCTCAAGGGCAATTCTTGGGGTATCACCAAGGTTGGAAGAGACCTCAAAGCTCATCAAGTCCAACCCATTCCCACAGACCTCAAGACCAGACCATGGCACCAAGTGCCACGTCCAAACCCGCCTTGAACACCTCTAGGGACGGTGACTCCACCACCTCCCTGGGCAGCCCATTCCAGGGTGAGGGGTTTGGGTCTCCTCTGCTTGCAAGGTGGAAGTACTCCTTGGAAGTCCAAGCTGCTGGAATGCTGTGTGGTTTTTCCTGTGGCTGAGCAGATGGCTTTGCATTTTGCACTGTCTTCCAGGCCTTTTGAACGCATCATCACCATGCACAAGGACAGCACAGGCCACGTTGGCTTCATATTCAAGAACGGGAAAATAACCTCCATAGTGAAAGACAGCTCAGCTGCACGAAATGGGCTCCTGACAGAGCACAACATCTGTGAAATTAATGGGCAGAATGTCATTGGATTGAAGGTAAAATAAGGGTTCTGTGGTGGGTGTGGCTAGCTGAGAGCTTCCTGTGCAGAAAGGAGCATGTGATGTGTACTTAACAGTCATAAGAAAGTAAATCATGGGAGGTAACTTGACTGGAGAGAAAGGGATGTTCTGAGGCTTCTTTGCAAGTTCAGGGCAGCTCGTAGAATAGTATGGTTGGAAGGGACCTCAAGGATCAGCCAGTTCCAACCCCCTGCCATAGGCAGGGTCATTCTCTTCCTCTGCCTCTACCTGCCTGGGCTGACCCATCAGTTTTTATCTTTGGTCTGACTTTGCTGGCAAAATGAAAACAGAAAGCTTCCTCTTACCAGCCTGTGCCAAATTCCAATAGGAATTCTGGGTACGGCATCCCTTCTCTAGTCAGTTTATGCAAGATACTGCATCTGTGCATAATCCCAGCATGGTGGGGATTGGGAGGGGCCCCTGGAGATCATCCAGTCCAATGCCCCTGTGAAAGCAGGATCAACCACAGCAGCTTGCCCAGGATCACAATAGCCAGGTGGGTTTGGAATCTCTCCACAGAAGGAGACTCCACCAACCACTCTGGGCAGTTTGCTCCAGCACCCTCACACCAGAGAATTTTCTCCTCCTGTTCAGATGGAACCTCCTGGGTTCCAGTTTGTGCCCGTTGCCCCTCATCCTGTCACTGTATACCATTGGAAAGCATCTGGCCCCATCATCATCATCATCTCCATTGATAAGCTTGGAGAAAATCCCATCTCAGGCTGCTCTTCTCTATGCTTAGGAGCCCCATGGCTCTCAGCATTTCCTCCTCACAGTGGTGCTCCAGGCCCCTCATCTGTGCACCCTCCCCTGACCATTCTCCAGTAGCTCCCTGTCTCTCCATGAGTGGTAGTGCAGGTTCAGCAATTTGCCCTGCAGGTTCAGTACTCCCAGCAAGGAGCTGAGGATCTCTTAAGCAACATGAAACATGAATAGAAAAAGCTGTTGAGCTGCTGCTTTACAGTCAGCTGCAGGCCTGGTGCTCACATGGCTTCTGCTTTAATAACAGGACCCCCAGATTGCAGACATCTTGGCAACAGCTGGGAGCGTGGTGACCATCACCATCATGCCTTCCAGCATCTACGAGTACATCATCAAGAGGTAGGTGATCAGCAAAGCAGCTTGGCTGTTAGTTGTCACCAAGCTGACAGGGACTGTTTTCTGCAGGTGAAATCATGTCCTCATGGGTAGACCTGATGACAAACTTCACATGAAGGCAGGCCAGGGGGGTGTGGGGGTCTAAACATCTGCTTCATCTGACATTTTAGTCACACCAGTGTGGTTTGGTTCTGGTCCTAAGCTCTTCCTGTGTTAGTGATGCTCCCTTGTCTCCTCTTCTCTTGAAAAAAAACCTTTCTCAACAGAGTTTACCAATCTTGAGTTGCTCCATGTACAACAAGAAGTATTTGTGACCTTGCACTGGAAACAGCATTTTAGTTACAGCTAATTCTAGAGACACAAACATGATTCTGGGCAGGGTGGAGTTGTTTGCTGAGCCTTTGGCAGCAGAGGCTTTCTGCAGCCAAATCTCTCCTGTCAAAAAATGTTTTTGAAGTTTCTAGAAACTCCTAATGCTTCAGGTCTGAGTCTCCTCTATGTGCTGTGCTCATTTACTTTTGAGTCTGACAGCACCTTTGCCCTCACACCTGTGCCAGCAGGCTGCTTGTGCCCCAAGATGCTGGTAGCACAGCTGAGTGACTGATGAATAAGCAGGTGGAGGACCCTGGGCCTCCCTCTGTGTGCAGTTCACTGCAGCAAACACACGTTCTGATGTCTGCCGTGGTGTGTAAAAGGCCAGCTCCCCTGCTGTCCAGACAGCCATCAGGAGCTGCAGTGGCCTCCTGGAGCTGCCTCCCCACACTGAATGTCTTTTCCTTTCCTTTAGGATGGCAACCAGCATTATGAAAAGCCTGATGGATCACTCTGTTCCTGAAGTCTAAGCTTGCCTCCTGTCTCTGTGTACCTGTACATAACAATGATGATTCCACTCAACTCGGGCTGCTCTACTCAGTGATTTCTTTCTTCTGCACAGGAGCCTCTCTGGAGGCTTGGAGAAGATTATGCTGCATCAAGCACTTGCATCTCTAATGGCTGGGAATGTTACAGTTCAACATATCTCCTTTATTCACAAACTGTAAAACTTGTAGCCTTCTATGCTTGAGAAATGTGAAATTCCACTTGTGTTACAACCTCTTCCCCAGGCTTTAGGTTACTCTAAGCCATTGCAACTGAAGGAACCAGGCATCACTTGCAGAGTTCCCTGCTGTTGCCTAGGACAATGCTGTGCTTTCTGTTTAAGACAGATGAGTCTCTTTACTGCTTTCTGTTTGCAAGAGTAGATTAGGAATAGCCTTAGGAGTATGACCAGTACTAGTTAGTTAGGTTTCTTTTGTTCTAGTAACTACTGTTTACACAAGAATGCCAGCTGAGCTGCATAGAGCTGAGGCATCAAGTAGGAAATACAAGTAAGTAGTGTACAGATACTCAAATCTTTTTAATACTTGTTATACAAATTGTAACTAATGCTTCTCTCTCGCCTTAACCATGTTCTTAAGGAGTCAGAAATAACCAAATAAATGACTGAACCTTTAGCCCCTGTGTTGTGTGCGTAGATGAGCTAAGGCAGGCCTGGGTTGTGAACAGGTCAGTGTGAACCAAGCTAGGAAATGGTTTAAAAGAGCTTTTTTCATCAGCCTGCTGCCTGTGGTGTTGAGGTGTTTTACAGGGTAGATGCAGGACACTCTAGACAGGATCTGTTAACTCTTTGATGCCTTCAGCTTACCTGTTGGCAGAGCAGCCTAGCTGCTCAGCAAGATGCTCTGGGCACAGAGGTGTGATTTCATTTTAAAGCTGCTTGCTGGGTCTGACTGGGAAGGAGTTAACTTTCCCTGCAGGAGCTGCTGCCTTTGAGACTTGTGACTGAAGCAGTGTTGGTAACACCCTATGGTTTTGTCACTGCTCAGCAGCCCTTGCACAGGCTCAGGGCCTTTTCTGCTGCCCAGAGGACAGTGGCACAGCATTTGACATCATCAGGCTCAGCAGCACCTGGGAGGCTCTCTCCAAAGCAGCTGTTGGTTGGAGCCTGGCTGGGCATCAGGCTGCTGGTGGGACATGGTAAGTGAGTACCTTTTTGCATCACTTTTTCCCTCTCCTCGCTTACTGAATTCTCTTTATCACAATCCACACATGTTACTGCCCCTTCCCTTCTGCTTCTCCTACACATCCTGCTGTGGGGTGGCTGAGTGAGAAACTCAGGGGCCTAGCTGCTGGATGGAGCCAACCCTCCACACTTTTAAGTAAAGTGAGCTGAAGCTAAGTAAGTGGACTACCAGTTTTGGTGAGTGATTTCCCTTTGCTTTCAATGCTCTCTTCCAGGTTTCAGCTCTGAAATCTGGGCTTACTGAAGTGCTTCTGAACCATCTGCTCCTTAAGCAGAAACTGGTTGGCTGAAGAGATCAGCACTTCAGTACCACCTTCTCTGGGGGGTCCAGGGATTTCCTAGTTGAGCAAACCAGCTTGCCAAGGAAGTTTTCCTCATAGATGGTGGTAGCCTTAAGTAAAAAAAAAAAAAGGCAATTTTAGTCTGTAGGTATTATTTGTTGTAAGATGGTTTGGGGGTTCTTTCCAGCTGTTCTTTCAGAACTACTGGATCCAAAGCAGGGCTCGGGATGGTATTTTATTTACTTACCTGTCCACTGAAGTGAAGTAACACTTCAAAAGATGACTGTTAAGTGCTCACAGGGCACAGCTTGGTGCTCTGCCACCCAAAGTCTTAATTAGCATGTGTGGCTTGTTGCAGCTTTTCCAGTTTGTAGGGAAAGTAGCAATAGGGGCAGGGTTGGAAGCATCAGCTGTGGGGCAGAGCTGCCCTTCCTGGGGGTGCTGCTTAGGAGGAAGCTGTGCCTGTGGAGTCAGTCCTGGAGCTTCCTGTCTCTCAAATTTGTCAGTGCTGGTTACTAAGTGAAACTCATTGCACCACTTCAGGCTGTAGTGGTGATCACATTCACCCCCGGAGCCATTCTCAGTGGAGTCTGTGGTTGCTGTTCCTGTAGCTGTGGCAAGCACTCATTGGTGACTGCAGTGGTTTAGGATTCAGCCCTATGGGCACAGGACCTGTAGCAGTCCTCTCATATGTCTTCACTAGGAAGGAGGCTGACTACAGAGGAGGCACAAACATGGCATGGGATGTGGCACTAAGCTGCAGGCATCCCTCAGGACTGGAGAATGCAAATGCTGCTTCTCTGGCACCAGTCCAAGCAGCAAGCTGTGATGCATTCTATGCAAACCAAACAATGACTGCAAGTTAAGAGCTCTTTAATTACAGAAAAATAGGTCTTTAATTTAATCTCAGATATCCTTTTAGACAAGCATTTTTAGTATGACAGTCCATGAAAAACAAATGCATACACTCTGGAAGTTAAGAGCCCTCAGTGAAGTCACCATACTATAGAAAGCTGTACTTGAACAGAGCTTCCTGCCTGGTTGAACTTCAGCAGCCATCATTGCACACAGTTCAGTTTCTTTAAAAGGTTTGGTTTAAAATAAAAGAGTTCATTTAAAGGTCTGGAGGGAAAGGCACTTCAGTACTGCAGCTTCCAGAACATGATTTGTTTGTCTTCCCCTCCTGTAATAACACTGTTGCATTGCTCATTCATCCACATGGACACAACAGCACCTGGGGCAAGACAAACCCAACCCAACACGTCAGTCCTAATGCAAACAGCACTGGCACCCACGAGTCATAGGTTCAAAGAATACCAGGTTGGAAGGAACCTCAAGGATTATTTATTGCATGGAAGGGACCAAATGATCCTGAGCTCTCTTAAAAAGCTCTTTGTTTGGGGTGACACTGACAACACACAGGCTCAGAAGAATTGGAGGCTTCTAGCTGGCTGCTCTTATTCACAGCAACACTCTCCCATAACTGACTTTGGGTACTCAGGGGATCTGCACTGAGTGCAGATGGCAACACTGACAAAAAGGACAAAGAGGTCAATCTCCAGAAGGGAGATTTTTCACTCTGCCTTTTGCACTTCACAGGAACAGCATTTTCATTTCAACTGCTGAGAGAAAGCTGAATCAGCCAGGCAGAGTTCCTCCCTTACACTATCCACCAGGATGTGCACTGAAGGTTATGCAGATATATTTCCCCACCCAAACCAAACAATTTCTCTAGTGATTTTTCACTTCATTTGTTGTTAGACTCAGTCTGGATGGACTTTGACACACACTGCAGTCCACACTGCACTTCACTAGGGCTGTGAACTAGAAAAAGGTTGACTTTGGTGATGGTGTGAGGAACAGAAAACTCCAAAGTCATTAACTTTTGGTCAGCCATGTAGACAGCAACATTCCTCCTTCCTGGGAGGCTTATGGGGCCCTGCTTTTTGAGTTGTTAGAGATCAGAGTGCTGGCAAGAACCACCTTCCATTCAGTCAGACTAGGACTAGCTCAGCCATACCTGCATGTCCTTTGATGCGGTCGATAACCTTTCCTCCAAGAAGGTCCCAGATCAGCAGCTCCCCAGACTGGCTTCCTGACAAGATGGTATTGCCATCCCATTTGAAGCACCTGCAAGCAAGTCACAAACACTTGGAGTGAACTGATTTTATCATGAGAGCTGAGCATTTCCAAACCAAGCCTGAAAGAATTGACAACAGAGAGATAAAATGGGAAGAAATTCAGCCCTTTAACACAGCCAAAATGCACACAGCAGGGCAGAACCTCAGCCTTGGCACTTTGAGAAGTAACAGTGGAACAAGTAGCCAGCACTGCCCTTCCCATTCTGCCACCACCTGCCATCAAACCTCTCCACAGTCAACTAAGTTTGCCACACAGCTTCACAGTCTCTCTGCTAGAATCATGGAATGTTTTTTTAGGTTGGAAAAGACCTTTCAGATCATTGAGTCCAACCATCAACCCAGCACTGCCAGGTCACCACTAAGCCATGCCTGGCTGCACCACATCTACACAGCATCTAAACCTCTTCAGGGATGGGGACTCAATCACTGCCCTGGGCAGCCTGGTCCAGGGTTTGACAACCCTTTTGGGAAATAAATTGTTCCCAACCTAAACCTTCCTTTTCTTCTTGCCACCCCTCAGCCTCCTCTTCTCCAGCCTAAATAGCCCCAGTTCCCTTAGCTGCTCCTCACCAGACCTGTTCTCCAGACCCTTCACCACCTTTGCTGCCCTTCTCTAGACCCACTCCAACACTTCCATGTCCTTCTTGTAGCAAGTTCTCAGTTACCTCTGTGGCTCATCAGTGGTTACAGAAGATATGAGCATTCCAGTTTGTACATCTATTACTTTAAAACAAGAGTCCTCTCCTGTGCTGAGTAGATGTCTGCTGTCTGTCCAAAAGAAAACAGCAAAAGAAGTGACTAAAAGGCACATTTAGACATTCAGTTCAAGTTCCCAAAGCTCTCTCTGACATAAGCATGTTGGATGTGACACTGCCTGACCTACTTCAATATAATTTCCTGTAACTGGAGTCTGCAAGCAAGCAATGATAAAGTCTGGATCACTGGGCTGCAGCCTAGCATGGCCTTGTGTACAGCTAATACATTCTTTGTAGTGGAGACCCCTGCCAATCCAAACCACCTCCCCCTTCCCTTGAAGGAGTAACTCCCACACCAAGGTCCTATTCCATCACACCAGAAATGATTCCCATATTAATAAACTGAACTCCAACCTACCAGGACTAAAAGCAGCATCAAAGACAGTGCCAGAATGACAGGGCAGCTGGTGCAACACTGTTGCTGCAGCCACATCCCAGACACTAATGGTGCCCTCTTTGGTTCCAGAAGCCAGTAAAGTATGTGCAGCATTCAGGTCGATTGTGTTCACCTAGGAGGTTCAACAGCCCTGTGAGACATCTTGAGGCAGGTTTTAAACACACACACAAAAAAAGCTTTTACATTTAGCTCTGCAACATCCTTGATCAAGTGTAATTATTACAAATCCTGCCTATGAAGAAGAAAAGGTCCCTCTGGTATTTGGAAATGCTTTTTCTTTGCAGAGATGCAAATCAACATTTCAGGCTACAGTTAGCACTACCTAAATGTAAGACTGCATCCCTTAAGGGTAAAATTCTTTACAGAGCTTCTTAGTCATCAGTTGTTGCCAGTTCTCCTGGGGACAGTTCTTACATGTTAGCAGAACAGGCTTGTAACAGAATGCTTACTGGAAAAGTTAAGAAGGCTTAAAACACTAATTCTAACTAGAGTGGGGGTTGGACTCTCCAGAGGTCCCTTCCAACCCCTAACATCCTCTGATCCTGTGACATGAAAAGCTATGACCAAAGGTGGGCAGCTCCACATTTATGGTTCAGAGCACACAGTGAAATCCATTAAGATAGTTTCCAGTATGGTAAACAGCTTAAATGCTGTTTCATTTGCTTGCCTTTGGCTAAGATACTAATACTAGGAAGCTGTAACAATGAAAATACTTGAGAACTGTGGCTCTGTTTTCCAAAACAAAGCAGCTCACAAAGCACCCCTGGCCCCCAGGAACTTTAAGCACACAAGCTGAGCAGGAGAAATTAAGGAGCCTCTGTTTAATGTTGGTGCACCAGTCTCAGGAGAGGGCCTCTTACCCAGGGAAGCAGGGGATAAATCTCACAAAAAATAGCCCCAAATGGAGCAAAACCTCCACTCCCAGCACACTTCCCCCCTCCTGTCCCCTAACCCAATCCTGGTGCTTCATCACTACACCTTGACTTTAACATTCTGGGCTGCTCTGTCCACATACTCACACTGACATCGTGTTCCAGCTCTGCAAGCAGCTCAAACTGGTGTTTTTTATTGCTGGAGGTGTCCCCAGGAGCACAGTGCCACACCTACAACACAGACACTTCAGTTAGCTCACCCAAATGTTGGTACAGCCAGGGATGAGTTCCTTCAGCACTGAACTCTCACATTACAAGGAAGGCTGCATGTGTGGACTGTGGGCCTTGTTCACGTGGCAGAACACAGCAACCACAGCTGGCACCTGAACTCCTTCAGCCTCAGCAGAGCCACACACTGAGCATGACCCTGCTGGTTCAGACAGCTCACTGAAGCTTTCCTAGCTAGGGCCCTATGGCTGCACTGGATGGGTGCTGACCAAAATGCCATGCACAGGCAGCTTTGGGGAATTCTTCCTGCCTCTAACTTCCAAATTATCTTTCCACCTAACAGCAGCAGACTCTTTACACCATGAAGCTCCTCATCTACTTAGAAGACATCAGCTACAAAACTATTACATTGAGAGAATTTAGAAGCCTAATCCACTCTGCAAACAAAATCACCAGTCAAGGTCACAAAAGATGCCAGTTCCCCCAACAAACACACTCTGCCTCCAAAAGCCCCACATTTAAAGAAATCTCATTAAGCCCAACTCACTCTCAAGCAGCACTTGAGGTATTCATAGAATGGTTTAGGTTGGAAAGGACCTCAGAAGGACACCTCTCAACTAGATTTGGCTGCTTGAGGCCTCAACTAACCTGGCCTTGAACACCTCCAGGGAGGAGGCATCCATAAGGTCTCTGGGCAGCCTATTCCAGTGTCTCACCAGTCTTATACTGAAGAACTTCTTAAGATCCAGTCTAAACCTACTCTCCCCTCAGCTTAAAACCTCTCAGCTGTAGCTCATTCTCAATTAGCTTTAGATAAAGCTCAGTGAAGAAGAACCAAGCACACTGTGAGCCAAGTCAAGTTATTACTCTACCACAACAGGTTGGACAAGGGCTTCAGCAACCTGGTCTGGTAGGAGGTGCCCTCATTTAGACCTCATTGCTGTCTACAACTACCTGAAGGGAAGCTGTGGAGAGGCTGCTGCTGGGCTCTGCTCACAGGTCATTGGAGACAGAACAAGGGGGAATGGCTTCAAGCTGAGGCTGGGGAGGTTTAGATTGGACATGAGGAAAAAGTTTTTCCTGGAGAGAGTGATCAGGGACTGGAATGAGCTGCCCAGGGAGGTGGTGGAGTGGCCCAAAATGGCTGTGTTTCAGGGTGGTTTGGATGTGGTGCTTGGGGCTATGGTTTAAGGTGAATCTTGTAGAGTAGGGTTCTACGTTGGGCTTGGTGATCCTGAGGAGCTTTGCTACCCTGCATGTGCCTGTGATTCTGTGTCCTTCCCCACAGCAGGGAGGTTGGAACTAGACAATCTTTAAGGTTCTTTCTAACCCAAACCATTCTATGATCCGTTTCAAAGCATCTGACTGGCTGAATAGTACAAAATGCTTGCTACAAATAGCTGCTGAAGTGTAAGAAATCCATGCACAAACCTTCACAGTGGAATCCCAAGATGCAGAGTACAAGCGCCCGTCACGCCAGCAGACCTTACTGACTGCATCATCATGCCCCATTAGGGTGTCCTGCCTTCTTCCAAAGGCAATGGAGTAAAAATAGCTGTCAGGGAGAGGTTACAAAAGCTTTATGCCTGCAGAGAACTTGAAAGGGGTTTCCTACACAGATGAAGAAGCTTTGCTCCTACAGTTCCTAGCAGAACCAACACCGAACAGAAGAGCTGAAATACAGACAGTGCTTTAACAACACATTTCTGTATCATCTAAGCACAAACACAATGACCAAGGCAATCCATGGCACTCAGTAAAGTCAACAGGAAGTAAATACACACATATGGTTGTCCCATGAAGAAGTGATGACAGTGGTATCTCCAGGTAAGATTAGACAAGAGGACAAAGCCTGTAAGAAAAAGAAAAAAACCCAACTAGTGCTCGAGTTCTTAAGCCCAGATGAAACAGAAGCACATTGGCATGGTTCTGGAGAACAAGCAGCATTTTAACCTTCTCTGTGCACAACACAGAGGTGATCTATGGACACCACTCAAGCAAAAAATTATAGGTCAGACATTGAACAGCAAATATAAACTATATACATAACTATACACAGATCAAGTATTGAATAGCAAAGATGGAAGTTCAGAAAGAAGCAGAACTGATGATCTCCTTTTTGATGATGGGATCTTGGGGCCATGGTGCACAGTCCCTCACTCAGGAGAAACTGGGTCAGCTCTTCATCTTGTAAGCTACCCTCAATTCTAGCTAAGAGAAACCAAAATACAGAGGTTTCCTTTGATGTTTGTTCTCTGTGACAGCTACTTGTCAGCTCAGGTCTTTCAGACAGCAAATCTAATTCCTGCTATTCTCCACTAGAACCATTCTTTACAGACAGCTGCTCAGATCCATGACCATCACTGGAAGCAGCAAGGAAGGAAAAATAATCATCCCAGTGCTACCACTATCTGGCTATGTTCTAGATCTGTTCTAAACACCAGTAAGCTGCTGGACTGTGGAAGCCTTCAGCTTCTTGTACTGCTGCAACAGATCAGTGCTAAAACTGCAGGAGAAGGATTAAAGAAAAGAGTATGCAAGGCCTCCTCGTGAGGAACTGACTTTTGGCTAGGATTCAGCCAAGACTTTCCCCTTCACATTGCCAGGAAGTGATCTTCCTAAGTCTGCCTTGGCTACAGCATGAGGAATTGCTATATCTAGAGACAGCTGGCAGTGGGTGCCATGAGTCCTGGTCCTACAGCTCCCCTGAGGACCTGTTAGAGCGTGCTATGGCTTCTGTCTGGGCAACCCATTTGCCTTGTACAGAGAGGCTGATACATCCTTGCTTCAAAGGACTCTAAACATGACAACTAGGGAAGAATTTCTATAAGCACAGTGGTCAAGCACAGAAAAGCAAATAGAAAATCTCATTTCAGGTTCTGTTTCAGAAGCAGGGGAAGAATGTTGTTCAGAGGTTGCTGAGATCACTGCTCATTAAGGAAGGATGGCTCAAATTCACTCTGCATGGATTCCACTCCCTGTGCTCAATTTTCCTCTGCTGGATGACTCAGAGTCCACTCTTGGGAGCAGTAAGGCAATATCCATGTGAGCAAGGGGTGGAATTGAAGTTCTGTGATTCTTAGTTCAGGGATGTCCAGAAAGACTCCTCTGCTCATACCAGGCTATCTTTGTCTGCCACAAGCCCTTCCCTGGCTAGCAGGGCAATTCAGAACAGAGCTAAAATGCAGCCATTTAATACTGCCTTCCTGTGGCTCCATCTGTGTGGAGGCCTGAGAGAGTCTCAATTCACTTCACTAAATTATTCACACTCGAGACAATTGAGGAGGCAGGGGAAGAAAAAAGGCACTGATGCATGTTAAGAGACATTCCTCTGAGACCCACTGATGATGTGTTCATTGTGCCAGCAGCTTACCATGTTGGAAAAGGACACACTTCTCTGGGTTGTCTTTGACTCTTTGGAAAACATCTTCAGAGTGGAATCTGGGAGGAAAGGACAAAAGGGACAAAAGGTCAAAGGGTTGGTTTGTATTCCAGGAGCTAGTAAATGTGCTCCTGCTTGAATATTCAAATACCTTACTAACAAAAGCAGGTACAGGTTTATTACAGCCTTTGAGAAACAATAAAGCTTGTGAGTGAGGCTGAAACTGGCCTGTTCTGCACCAGTTGCAGAGAGACCTCCCCATGCCCACCAAACTCTAAGAGAACTTTGGTATCCAAGGGGAGAAATGACCACCCTCCCAAGCCTAGATAGAGAGCACACTGAAATCCTTGAGTCAAAATGACCTAAGACCTCACTAATTCATGTACTTAAGCTATTTCATTACAAGAAATAAATATTTAACTGCATTTCTACAGCAGGCAGCTTGCAAAGGTGACAATCCACAAGTCAGACAGAAGCAGCCTTTACATGTGAACACTGAAACTCCAACAGCACAAAGGAATTTAGGGTGAAGTGGAAGCAAGAATCTTGCACTTGGCAGAAGATCAGGGCCACTCCTTTCATGACTGAAAAACCAGGACTAAATGGGGTATTTCTGGAATCACTGAATGCAGTTTTCCTTTTGCTCTCAGAAGATATTAATGGGACTCAACAACATGTCAGTTTCAGGCTGTTTTGCTCACTAAATGTTGGTTAGTCTTAAAACATGCATCTGCAGTGCAGGCTCTAGGAAATTTCTCTGCAACACTTACCCTGGGATGTAGTGAAGACAGAAGACCCATTGCTAGTGACTGCTATTCCAGTAATTGCCCTGTGTGATACAAGCAAGCTTAGAGGTGATTTCATAGGGTTTGAAACTTCAGCACCACCCTGTAAACTGACTACAGCTGAAACCTATTTGGCCTCTGTAAAAGCTAAGACATTCAAGGAGATTAAAAGCACTACAGTGGTGTATTACACACCTCCAGACAAAAGTCCACCTTGGTGGAAGATGTGAAATACCAGTACAGGTTCCCCAAGTTGCTCTGCAAGAATTTCATCCTCATCAGAAAGGACAAGCCAATGTGAGAGGATAAATAGTTTCCTATTTACTCCTTCCAGTGTGGGGTTAGCTACAAGTAGAGTCAGGAACCTGCCTAGAAGCAGGTACTGAACTCAAGTGCCAAGAATCAGAACCTGCATATCTTTTCTCCTCAAAGTTGGCACTGGCAAAGTCACTCTAATCTAGACACAGAGCTTATGTCAGGGCAGTTAGTTAGGAAACACAAAGAACTCTGCAGAGCTACAATCCTGTCATGCAGACCTGCTTCTGTTTCTCTTTCCTATTCCAGAAAAAAGAAATATCCAGAAGCTGAAATTCAAGTGGGGGTTCAGGATTTGCCTAACAAACTGGTAACAGAGGTCCTTTCACACTCCAAATATTCCCTTGTTTTCTGGGCAAGAGAATTTTCTTTCCCAGGTTGGCTGACAGTCACCAAGAAAGCAGTTGCCCTCAAGGTAGTAAGAAGTCCTCCTACTAGCCCAGCCACTAGGATAAGGGATGGGGCCAAAGGAAAATCTGCTCTTTAAAACAGCAATTTACACTGTTGTTGAGTGTAAGATGTTTCCTCAGTTCACCTGAAATGCCCCAGCTGACTCCTGGCTCCCCAGGAATCCATCAGAACAGCACTGTGCTACCTGGATTCCCTGAAAGCTGGAGACTTGGGACACTGCTCAAACAGCAGCAGCTTCAGGTATGCAGAGGTTGAACTTAAGTGCTCTCACATACCAAATCAAATAGGATGAAAAAGAAGTTAGGTCCTCTGGGGGTTAGAAACAGAGAAATAAATAACTGGAAGCCTTTATCTGGCTGCTGCCATCAGAGTTTTAGAGGAAACTAATCAATATCTGCTTCAGGTACTAAAATGATAGCTCTAGACCTGCACAAGGAACAGAAAAGCCAAACAAGCAGCTGACAAATGCCTTTTCTGGATTGCTAAGCCATCACAACCTCAAATTTCCCTTGTGCAATCAAATCAATGAGCTGCCTCCCAAAGAGAATTTACCTTAAACCCTAACCCATCATTCAGACTGACACACAGCCCCCAACTGAAGGGAACAATTTGGACTGTGAAAAGAAAAGAGTAGTACCTACTCTTTATGAATTTTATATTGCTCATCTAATTTGAGTTTGGCAATGTTGTTCCAAGCAAGTGTTATACTTTCTTCTGTCAAGTCTTCAAATGATTCTTCATTTGGAGAAACTGCAATAATATGCCACAATAAAGTTTCATCACAAACAGAAACCAAAAAGGTAGATTTCAAATAGCTCAGCAGCTGAAGTTATAAACAGAAGTGAGAGTACAGAAATCATACAAAGCTCCAGGAGTAAGAATCTGTGGCTGACAGAGTGACAGGATCACTTTTTTCCCCACCTTTCTTCCTGAATAAATAGTCTTAGCCAGGCAAAAATACAACTGTGGTCCTCAAATCAGGGCTTTTAAACCACAGACTTTACAGAGAACGTTTCCAAAATGAAAAAAAAAACAAATCCAAACCAAAAAACAAACAAATAAAAAAACCCCCACAAAAAACCAACCCCAAAACAGAACAAAACAAACTCTACAAAAACAACAGCAACAAAAAACCAAAAAAACACCAACAAAAAAAAACCAACAACCCCAAAAAAACCCAACCAAAACCAAAACTTCACTGCAGAGGTGTTTTGGTTTCCCATAAAGCTTTCCAAATGAAGAAGCAGCAGCAAAGCCTTTTACTGCTGCAGTGCACCATGTACTTTTGTTACATTTTTTTTATACATTATTGTATTTTATTTATTGCACTGTTTGCAAAGTCACAACTTCATTTCACTGTGCTGCTACAAACGTCAAGGGCTGAAAAAAAAAAAACCAGCAACAACCAACCCCCAGAATGCATCAAAAGTGACACAATTGTCAGTCACTAGAAACAGGTTAAACCTAATGGGAACTGTTAGGTGTGAATGACTTTGGCAGCACATCACCAGATCTATCTACCACATATGAAGGTTGTTAATGTCACCATATAGGCTTCCAAAGCAGAGGCTGAGCAGTCCCAAACAACACCAGCATCACAGTGGCCTTATCTGTTTTGCTTTTAATAGTTAGCTCAGGTATTTATCTGCAGTTGGCTTATAGGGCAAGTGGCCAAGAGATATAAGGAGATCCTGTGGGAGAAAGATGTAGAAGTTGCCAGCAGCACAAATCCATTCCACCCTGCTAACCATTTACCTACTGAGCACTTACCTGGAGACTCAGCTATGGAAACACTGTGACTGGAAGCTCGAGACAAGCTTTTCAGCTTTGGGATTATCCTGCGAGGATGAGGAGTTGTAAACAACTGCTTTGGTGTCTGTCCAAACTCCAGGATTTGTGTCAGCAGAGCCACTTTTTCATTGGGGTCCAGAATACTTCACAAGAACAAGGTATTTCATTAAGCCAAGCAGACAAGTGCTTTGTATTTCCTCCCCTGCCCTGAAAGCATGGGCCTGCACCTGCAGTTACTCCAGCACCACAGGCCATGTCTTATAGAATTGATTTACCACAGAGGTGATGAACAGTCAGAGCACAGCTTCAGCATTTTATGTATGATGGCATTATGGTCATCACTTAAAAAAATAAAAAGCACAGAGAGAAAGAAGGGAGAAAAGCAGAAAGCAGAGAGAGAAAAGCAGGAAGCAAAAGGATTTTCCCACACATGCTGAAACGGAGAAGCTGATGCTGGCTCTCTGCACATTCTGGGGTGTAAAAGGGAAGAGCTCCACCATTCCTGTACAGAGCCCTTTTACAGCCAGCAGAACTTGGGAGGGACACTGAGAAATTCAGCTAACTGCTTTAACAAAACTCTTGTTAATTACCTGTTTAAATCCACTCCTCCTTCATAAGTTAATGGGTGGAACACTGGGGAAAAAAAAATAAAACTGAAGATTTGCACAATGTAGGTATGCAAGGCTCATTGGCTGTCTGGAATAGCTACTACTATGATGAAAAACAATAAACACTTGTATTCAACTTGTTATTTAAGCAGTTAAGCTATTTCAGCAGGCTACAGAGCTTGAGACCTTGTGTTTAAATCCTGAGTTTCTTACTTGGAGGAAGTTTAGGTTTCTGAGTGACTCAGAGGAAGTGTTGTGGGTTTAAGGAGCTGACAGAGTGAAGCTCTCAAATAAATTGGAGAAAAAAACCCCAGAATTATATTTGCAGAGAGTGATACAGGTAGAGATTACTAAGCAGATACAGAATCCATAAGTGAACCCCCTGAATTTTCCCCCAACCCAGTGCTCCAATCCTCCCCCCCCATGCCTCTGCCATCCAAGAGGCCTAAGCACAGCCTCTGGAGGCCCCAAACCAGGCCTATCCTTACATGTGTGTCCCAATAACGCAGCTCCTGCCCGACACAAGGCTGGAGGGGGAGGAAAGGAGCCCAAGCTGGCCTTGTCGTGAGCTTATGAAGAGAGAGCAGAATTATGGGACAGAATAACAATCTTCCAGTCCCCAGAGGACTCTTTTTAACCTTATAATTCCCAACCTGGGACAGGAAGCTTCAGAAGAAATCAGACCTCTCATAAAGGAAGGGTGACTTCTTTTAGCTTCATTAACTACTCCCCATACACACAGAACAGAATCACACAATCTTAGACATTGGAAAGGACTTCCAGAGACCATCAAGTCCAATCCCCCTGCCAAGCAGGATCACACTCAATAAAGGCAAGGAAAAAAAAGTATAGATATCTTTTGACATAAATTCACCCCCACACAAGTCCTTTCTGTCTCTCTCATTCACAGATTGCATGGGGTTGGAAGGGACCCTCAAAGGTCATCTTGTCCAAATCCCTGCAGTGAGCAGGGACACCTCCAACTAGATCAGGCTGCCCAGGGACATATCAAGTCTGACTTTCAAGGTCTCCAGCAACAAGACCTCAAGCACATCTCTGGGTAGCCTGTCCCAGTACCTCACCACCCTCATCATACAGAACTTCCTCCTGATGTCCAAGCTAAATCTACCATGCACCACTTTCAAACCACTGACTCTTGTCCTATCACTAGAAGCCCTTCTAAACAGTCCCTTTCCCAGCCTTCCTGCAGGTCCCTTTCAGATACTGAAAAGTCCCCTTAGAGGCTTCTCTTCTCTAGGCTGAGCAGCCACAACTCTTCTAGCCTGACTTCATAGGTTCTCCAGCACTCTGATCATCTTTGTGGCCTCCTCTGGACCCACTCCAGCAGGTCCATGTCTCTCGTGTTGGGGACCCCAGAGCTGGACACAGTTCTGCAGGTGAGAGTGCTCCAGCATCACAGGTATGCTGCTGTTTATCATTCCTGCCTCACTAAAAGCTTCTCTTCTCTTTTAACTGGTTGCCCAGGGAGGTTGTGGATGCTCCCTCCCTGGAGGTGTTCAAGGCCAGATTGGATGAGGCCTTGAGTAACCTGTACTAGTGGGAGGTGTCCCTGCCTATGGCAGGGGGTTGGAACTAGATGATCCTTGAGGTCCCTTCCAACCTTACCATTCTATGATTCTATGATTCTATCAAGAGGATATTTACCATTGTGAGCTGCAACTGCTTCACCTCCTTTCTGCTTGCAGCCAAAGATGAGGTCAATCCATTCATGAAGATGTTCTGACACATACTGACTTTCTAAAGCCTCTTGGCTCTTCTGAAGAAAGTCATCAGGACCTGGCATGAGAAAGGTTAATGAAAGGAGAACACATCCCATTCAGATATCCCAGCTCTCTGCCTCTTCTTTTTTGAAAAAGCAGCCTAACAAATACCCCAAACCAACATCAAATTTACTATAAACAGAATTATTAATTATGTCAAAGTTTAAAAGCAAAATATTCAGAAGATAGAATGGGATTTTTTTTTTTTTTGAGAGAAGAACCACCAACCCAGAAACTAAGATCATCAGGAATTAATTCATAATGCAAGAAGTTTCATTACCTGATGCCCAAGGGGGAAGCTCTACATCTTCAACCATCTTTCCACCCTGCCTTTTTCCCAAGTCCAACTTCAAACTGTTTACTAGAAAACTAGAATCATTTTCATAAAATTCTGGAATCAACTAGAAGAAAAGAGAAAAAAAGAAAGTTTTGAGACTTGCTTAGTTTTGATCATTTAGGTAGTATACAAGAAAAATTGAACATTAAAGTTCTCATGTCAGGCCCTAAAATTGGGTAGGAATTTCTCCAGGCTTCTTTCTCTGTCAGCGAAGCAGCACTGGAAGCTTCCTCCCATTATCCATCCACCTAGCTTTTAGGTTTCTTGCCTACTTACAGAGTAATTCATTGAGCTAAATTCAGACTGGCATAAATATTTACAACATGTAATGTGTGACAAATGAGTCCACAACATCTTCAGAACTCTGACTGCATTGCTACCTGCTGATTTTTAAGGCATCAGGTAAGAGTCAAGACCAAAATCTACAATAAAACTGGAGTGATGATAAAGGTTTCAGAGGTTAAGTCAATTATTTAAAGGCCACCACAGCTAACCATTACAGACTTGTTATTTTATACAAGTATCCCTATGCTGAACTCTTACCACAGAAACATCATTTAACAGCACTCCCTATCTGACAGTTAATTGTTCTCAACATATTCTAAAAGTTATGATTCAATACATTAAGAAAAAGACTTCCACAGATGAACCTTTCCAGATGTACACAGCCAAATACTTATAAGATTCCAGTAGATGACCACATAAACTTGCTAAATCAGGTTAAATCCATTCTGGTGATTCCCAATTATCCCAATAACATTCACAATGACACTTCTGTTAAAGTACAAGCCAGAAAGCAGACACAGACAAGCTGCATGGAATTACAGAGAAGGGAAGGTTTAAAAAGGTTAAAGGATTCATAAAATGGATTTAACAGCCCTAAAAACCCCACACAACTGAAAACCACAAATAGTAAAACAAGAAAGCAGCCAAGCACACCCCACTTCCACCTCAAACCAGCAGGAGACACCTAAGAACAGAAAGCTTAGCACAGAGACCAAGGAGGACTTGAATCATTTTCCATTTACCTCTTTGAAATCTGTTGCCCCATCCAAGCAGTTTTTCCAGGTTTCTGCAAGGCTAGATAACACAAGTCAGTCACACTTTTGCTAAAACAAATATTTTTTAAGGGTTTCCCCTCCCTTGATGCTATTTGACGACACAACCAGCCCAGTTATACACAAGAGCTCCACAAACCTGTTGAACATTCTGTCAGCGTGATCAAACTTTCCATTCTGCAGACAGAGCATGTATTCTGGAGCTAAGAAGACAGGAGAAGAATCATCAGCTTGCTCCAAACCTCAGCCACTCTGGAGGTAGCTGTCTGCTCAGAGAGCATCTCAAAGCTGTCTTACCAACTCTGACGAGATAGAACAAGACGTAACCCGGAGATGAATAATGGCTGCCATACATGAACTTGGGCTCTGCCATTTCCTGATACCGTTTCTGCAAGGCATGAAGAAGAAAGAGAAGTCCTTCCCTTGCCAGAGTTGCTTTTATTAGCAGTATGTACAAGGCCCATAAGGTGCAGCACATAAAAATGAAGCTATACATACCAAGAGTCTATCCAAGCGTTCCTTATTCAGGGCACCAATTGGTTTGCTAAGGTCCCGGAATGTTTCAGGCTTTGTCAGGTCTAAAATGAAACAAAACAAGAGTCAGACTCTTTGCATTCCACAAAGGGGTTGGAACTAGATGATCTCTAAAGTCCTTTCCAACTCAAACCACCCTATGTTTCTATGAACTAGACAGGAACATATTCTAACAGGTATTTAAAACAAAAATGCATCACAAAAAGCATTTAAAAAGACACCAAAACACAGAATCCATCCATTAATTTTCTCTGCTCCCTAACTGCAAAAGAACAATGCCTTACTGCAAATGGCTACTCAATGTCTTCCCTCCAGGCAGACCTCTCATATCTCCTGTTTAAGAGCTGGTAGTTATATGTACAGGACAGACACTGCAACTAACATCACCTTATCAATACAGGTCTTGCTACCTGAGGCACAAAAGCAGTTTCTGTCTTTCTTCCTCTCATTAACAATTCCCTCAGGTGAGAGTTAATTCCCACCAAACAATCAGATGAAAATGTTTGAGTGGGTGTTGCTGAGGTTCCCCCCAGTCTGCTCCCCGTAGAGGGACACAATCCTTTAAAGGACAAATGTCCAGCACAAGCTCACTAAGGCCCTTAATCAAAGAGCCTACTTGGGCCTTATTAGCATTGCAAGCTGAAAGAGGTAGCTAAGAATTATAAAAGAACACCTGGACTGCAGCCATTCCAGAGCACCCAAGCCATTTTACTGCTGCTTTTGCATTCCTTAGAATCACAGGAAGTCTCTGAATGCTCAGTACTGCTGATGGTCAAATGCTTGGGATACACTCTGGATGTGGAGCAAAACACTGAACAGAAAGAAGGTGTTTTGCCCACTGAACTCCAGAGGAGGGGGTGAGTGCATAAGAAAACAGCCAGGATCACTAATGCCAAGTTCATTTTGAGGGAACATCAACTTCATGTAGTGTAAACCTTGCCCCCCTGCCCAAGACATTTCAGGTTGGGCACGATGCACTAAGATGCCTTTTTGTACACACACACCTAGCACTGAACTGGAGTAGTCTGCTATGATCCAAGGAAACACAGGATACTGGGAGAGATCATTGCAGCTCCTATCAGCCAGATTGTTGAGATGGAGAAGATATTGGTAGTTGGATATGTGCCCTCGCTGCCACTGCAACATGTAACTTTCAGCTGTATGCTCTGTAATGTGGTTTTCTAAAACAGAAAGAAAACATTCAGAGTGTTGAGGTTTGGAGTTGCATCCCCAAATTATACTGAGATTAATATCACACAAGCTACTATCAAATAATTAGGGGCATAACTGTTTAAAGGAAGAAGTAGGATTAAGAGGTAGCTTCATGTTTCAATAGCTACCATGCTTTATACAGCCTAATTACATTTAACAACAACAAAATCATACAGGAGCAGTGTTTCTTTGCTTGGTTTCAATGCATGGGAAAGAACCTGAACATTTATGGAGGTACAGAAAAGTATATGCAGATCATGAACAGTTCTCCTGGCAGCCAGGCAATCTTAAGATCTCAACTGTCAAGAAGCAGCTCTGCTAGAGTCAGCAAAAAATTTAAATACATTGAATTCACTTCAATAATGTTACCTCAGCTTTCACATTCAGCTCTCCAAACACAAACAAAATCTATGCAGCTTTGCAACACTCATTCTCAACTTTGTGTTTATTCCTATCCATGTTTTTTTTAAGGCTAAGACATCTGTTTATTCTTCTCATTCTTTCCAAAAATCAACAAGGCAAACCCCAGACAAATTTCCTCCCCTCTTCACCTCAAGACAGCACAGGTTATATTAAGAAACAAACACAGCAAACCTATGTATGTTGCAATAAGGTAATAGAGCTCATCTCGATCTTGGTAGTTGTAGAATTTCAAGTAGATGTCAGAACATAGATCATTTTCTGTGCAAAATACTTCAAGTCCCTTAGAAGTTGAAGGAGGGGGGAGAAAGTAAATGAGAGCAATTAATCACAAGTTGTAATATTCCTGGGTTTTAACAGAATATTCCAGTTATTAACATCTAAAGCTTCAGACTCTAAACTGGGCAGCAGTTCTGCCCACAAAGTCTAACATTTTCATCTTTCCCATTTCCAATCATAAAAGCATTCAGTTCACACCCAGCTGAACAAATAGCTCTACAGTTTACAGCTGTCCATAGACTGGCTCTGTCTGGATTGATTAAGCACAGGAAATGCTCTTTTTTTACCCCAAGTGAATGGAGTGAGGCAAAGAGTTAAAATGTCTATTCAGTTTAAATGTGTCTTGAGACACAGATTTTGTCAAAGACTGACACTTCAGTGCAGCCACTGCAAACATACTGCAAGGGCTCTGCTGCAGCACCCTTACCATCCCTCAGCCACATACAGCAGGACTCATTACTCCACATCAGTCTCAATCTGAAGCAGTGATCAAGCTCCCTCCATGAATCAATCCAGAGAGCAAATACACCATGAGAGAGCAATTCATTCTATCCCAAGATAGGTGTTTGAGACAAACAGAAAGAATTGCTCCCTGGAGGTGCTCCTTTTTCCCTTCCCCTACACTGACTGCTTATGAAAGAAGTTTTTCATCCTTGGCAGAAATTACTCTTCCTGTTTTAATCTTTTTGACAACACAGGGAATGAAACCACTGAAAAACCAGAAAGGACCTTTGAGTGCCGTTTGCTACATAACACAGAGTTTAAAAAACACAGAGCTTTTACTTAACAATGAACACACAGTGGGAGCTGGTGATTAAAACATGGAGACACTAAAAAACCCAACACTTGAGCTTACCAGCGGCATTAGCCCGTGTCTTCTTTTATAGATGCGCCGCACGTTTTGCAGGGTTATTTGTACAACTGGTTTCTGTGAGGGATAGGAAAGAAAAGATGGAGATGTTTTACAAGGTGCAAGCCCTGCATTAACCTCTCTAGTCAGCCTGAAGGTTTTTTTTTGACTAGAGATATTAGTAATGTGAGAACATCCAACCATGTCATTGGAACTAAGCACATATGAGAAAGTTTGTCTTTGCCATTGGGTCTTGTCTGAGCAGCAAATAGTTGCAGAATAAATCAGGAATAGGGTCCTGTCACCCCAGTCTGTTGCCAGTTTTAATAATCATGCAAGAGAGGAGCAGAACACAAGAAACTCCATTACAAATAAGCCCAGTGAGCTGCTGAGCAAACTGTTTGCCAGTGGTGCCACCTGGTGAAGGGACACTGAATGGCATCCTCAGCTGTGAAGCACCATTTCCTTGCCTGGACATATTTTAGCATAGTTAGTGGCCTGCTAAGATTATCATTGCTGTGGTTGTGACAAAGTTCCAAAGCAGTATTCTGTGTGACATGCACTCAGTTTCCTCTAGATAAAGAAATGATCATTTTAAAACTTAGCCAAGATCTAAATGTCTATAAAGTTCCCACATCACAGAGCAAGATTAAGGCATTTACCTTAAATGCTGCAAAAAGTGATCTTTGAATACTAATAGAAAAACGAGCAAAGGATATTTTGGGCTTTGTCAGTAGGAGGTCAGCTTTCAGCAAGTTAGCAGAGTAAAGCCTCAGAAGTAGAGATACACTGAATGCAGCACAGCAGCACAGAGCAAAGGAAAACTAAGGAGCCTCTGGTTATAACAGGAAACAGGATCTAGGAGATGTGCTCCAAGTGCATTTAAGAGAAGTAATACAGAAAATGAGAAGTGTCCATGAGAGGGGCAGCGTGCTCACATTGTATGCAAGACCATCCAGGAGGCACTTACAGGATATCCATTAAGAGGCTGGAAGTACAAGTTAGCATCAGTAACACACACATGCCCTGGATTAGTCACCAGTGGTGTCACCATTTCTGCTTTACATTCCATATGCAGCGTTTCAGAAATGCTTTGAAATCTACAAGTGAAGAAAGGGAGTAAGTTTACCTCCAGAACTTACTTTGGTAAAGCTACTCTTAAATTCTTTAGAAAGGTTTTAGGTTATCTTGTAACTTTAGGTCATTAGGATGGGGACTTCATTAAGTCTGTTTTAGACATGAAGAAAGTTCTTTGTTGAAACCTCCACTTCAACAAGCACTCCAGAAAGAGAAGCTGCTACTTCCTGCACCAGTCTGAGAGCAGTAAGCCAGCTGACTTTTCTATACAGAGCTTTTATCTGGCATATACTGATGCCCAGCTGGCAACAAATTCAGATAAACTGCACAGTGTGAAGACAAAATAAAAGTAAGACCTTTGTCATCCCAGTCTCCATTCCAGAGGGTTCAGAATACAAAGATAACTGAATTACAGAATTTATGGTGCCTCAAATAAGAACCTGTAAGTACTGATACAGCAGACTAAACCAGCAAGCTGAAGACCATTTCCCAGCAGAAAGTGAGCAGAAGTTACCTGTTTTTATCAAATGAGGTCCTAGCCAAGCGCGATTGCAATATAGCAGTTATCTAATGTGGAAGGAAAACAAGAACTTAATACAGTCTAGGAGGCAAATGCAATTAAATGTTTATTACTAAATAGAGATATCAGAAATAGAGACTTACCATGGCAGCTTGATCTCCCATCTTATCCAAACAAGAAGCCCTGTAAAGCTAAAGAACAATGAGCTCTAAGTGAAGCAGCACAGACATGTCCCACACAGCTCAAGTGAGGAAACCTGGAGGGGTTTGGCATTGGTGCAGAAGTACTAAAAGAGTATTTCTTTTGGAAGCTTGTTTACTGCTGCTGTCATGTTATTACTTTGTCTGTACACTACCACTCTGCATTTTAAAAGCTCTTATGTGTAGCTTACAACACTTCACATATAGAATCATAAAATGGTAAGGTTGGAAGGGACCTCAAAGACCATCTAGTTCCAACCCCCTGCCACAGGCAGGGACACCTCCACTAGCACAGGTCACTCAAGGTCTCATCCAACCTGGCCTTGAACACCTCCAGGGAGGGAGCAGCCACAACCTCCCTGGGCAACCTGTGCCAGTGTCTCACCACCCTCACTGCAAACAACTTCCTCCTGACATCCACTTTCAATCTCCCCTCTGCCACTTCAAACCCATTCCCCTTGTCCTGGCATTGCAAGACCTTGTCAATAGTCCCTCCCCAGCCTTCCTGTAGCCCCCTTCAGATCCTGGAAGGCTACTCCAAGGTCTCCTGGAAGCCTTCTCTTCTCCAGGCTGCAGAGCCCCAACCCTCTCAGACTGTCCTCACAGCAGAGCTGCTGCAACCCTCTCAGCATCTCCGTGCTGCCATGCAAGGTTCTCTGCAAATACTAGAAGGCTACTATTAGGTCTCCTCGAAGCCTGTCAGAACTGTGCTCTGAACTACACCCTATGTGCAACTGCTGCAGGTTAAAAACAGGTACACCAAGAATTTTACCTGAAGAATAAATATTTAAAGAAAGTTCTCTATTAAATACTAAAAACCTGCTGTGATGAAGTGTGCAGTGATACCAAATAACCACATACCTGATGTAGAGTTCGCACAACATCTCCTAGTTTCCAAGCAACATCCAGTTGGAATAAGTGTTCTGTTCTACCCTAAAACCAAAGCAACATTTATTACAAAATGAATTTAATATAAAGCTCAGTGAAAAGGGAATTCAAATTAATATGCTCTAAGAGATGGTCAAAGCTATCAAAGCTTGCAGGACACCTGAAACATTCCAAAGGGAGATGCTGAATTTGATTTTGTTTTTATTTACAAACATGCTCCTGGTGGTGAGATCTTTGTGCAGTTTTCAGCCCACAATTTCATAAATGCAACACAACAGCTTTGAAGTGAACAAAAAAAATACAGTGCAAACATCAGGGAATGTACAACCAGCATCTGTTCTATGTCAGTATCAGGCAAACACATGCAAATACAGAACTAATAAATGCCATGCTACTTTTACACTGCTACAGTGCATCTTCCAGCCAAAAGATACCAGCCCATCCAGTCTTTATGATTAGGCTGTAGAAGTCTGCATTCTCCTCTGTATAAACAGTTTGGGCTGAAAGGAGCCCAAACCAAATCACAACCCATTTTATTTTGACTAGTCATTAATAAAAGCCTCATTAGCACATCTCCCTGTGCATGTGTCCTATTTTTCCCCTAGGAAGCTTCCCCACCTTTCTGCAGTGTCATTGCACAGTAACTACTCCTGGGTTTGACTTTAGTACACTAAAAGGATGTGCATGGATAACTCTTACACATAACTCATACTTAGCAAAAGTGGTGGGATCCTTTGATGACCTCTGAATGTGGTACCAACTGCAGGGTTTTGTAATTTCTCAGGTTAGACTTTAAAAAGTAATCAGTAAGACTACATCAAGACACTGATCAGTGGATAGTTGGAGTCATCTAAAACCAAAAGAAGGAAGAGATCATGGAATCATTGACTGGTTTGACTTGGAAGGGACCTTCAGAGATCACCTAGTCCAACTTCCCTGAAGTGCACAGGGACATCTTCAACCTAAGCAAGTTGCTCAAAGCCCCAAACAAACTGCCCTGGAGTACTTCCAGGGAAACCTGGGCTGGTCTCTCACTGTCCTAACTGTAAAAGATTTCTACCTTTGGGGAATCTAAACCTCCCCTTTTCAGTTTCAAACCATTAGCCCTTGTCCTGTGTCCTGTCACAACAGGCCCTGCTAAAAAGTCTGTCCCCAAGTTCCTGATTGCCCCTTTTATGAACTGAAAGGCCACAGTAAGGTCTCCCCAGAGCCTTCTCTTTATGGGAATCTAGATGACCTCCCATGTAATGTATGTGGTCTGAGTTGATGTAACAGCAATCCAAAAGGAAAGTATGTTTCAGGAAGCAAATGGAGCTGGAGTAAAAAGAGAGACAAAAGATTCAGTAGCAATTTAGATAAAAGCCTTGTAATCTTTCACCCAGAGCACCATTTTCCCTCATAGGGAAAGCACAGCTTTCAGAAGTCCCAGTCAGATGGTCTACAAGGATTGCTTACAGCCACCAATGTAAAAGCTTTTGTCAGTGTTTCTTTCTGTAGCTCTCCAGCCACATGCAAAGACAATAGTTCAGCATTTTGTAATTGAACTGAAACAATCAATGCAAGATGTGGAAGCTAAAATGGGCTACCAAATTCCAGCACCCCATGAAGACATTTAGCAGGAACAGAAAAGAAAAAATAAATCTGAAGACAAACTACATTTCTTGTTCTAATATGCAGAAACACAGCTGCACCTTTGTGAGGTAAATTGTAATAGTTAGCTGTCAGGAATGTTTGAAGTATGGATGATCTTGACTTAGGAGGAAATAAAGTGAAAACATTCCAAGCAACCCCTTTGGTGATTTTCTTTTTCACTGTGCTGGCAGTGTAAGAAGATACTTATGTGATAGTTCAGAAATCTTGCACATGGAGGCAAAACAGAACAGAAAGACTAGAAAACACATGCAACACACAAAGAATTAATGGCATAAAGAAAATAAAATAAAGAGCCCAGTTTACAGACAAATCTAAACACAAAACCAACCCAAAGCAGTCACAGAGGGAGCAGAGGTCATCTCTTGTCTCTCTGCTGTTCATTACAGTACCACAAGTTTACATATTTCACAAACTAAAACCAGATCTTTGAAATACCTTACTTGAAAAAAATGTGTTGAGAAATAGAATTCTGTTTCAATTATTGGACAAGCATGGTGTTTAATGACTCTGTCTTTTCATTTTGGATGAAAAACCCTTACCCTCCAGGCTCAGAACCAGAGCAGAAAGCAATCCAAAGTCAGCACTGATTTCTGCTGTGAGCAGCCTGACCTGTCACTTCTTTAAACTGTGAAGCACTCAGCTGGGAAATATCAATTAACAATCTCTCATCTCAAGTGTGAGCAGAAGTGAGGGGAAGACATTTAGCCAGCATGCAGTGTCCACTGAACACAAGCAGCCAGCTGACAGCTCTGGCTGTTGTGCCCACAATGCTGCACATCAAGGTAAATAGCAAGTGTCAGGTCTGCAGTGTGTCTTCCAACAAATAATCACAAATCCATTCCTGAAGAGCTCAGACACTTGCTCTATCATGATACACAATTACCTTTTTTTTTTTTTTTTTTAAACTTTAATGCCATATTTCTCCAATTATAATGGTCTCACTTTCAGAAATGAGAACATAAATCTTTGCAAAACACTAGTTTGCTAAGAACAGAGACAAAATATCTACTTACTCTTACTGTTTTGTAGGGTGCAATAATGTTTCTCTCTTTAATGAGAAAAACCTGAAAGAGTAAGAGAGGTTACAGTTTCAATCCTTAACTAATAATAAATCAGAAGGAATGATAAAGACAAAGATAAGAACACTCTCCAAGCAAGCACAACACTGGGTTGCAATAACCTTCTTTAGTTACCCCAAGATAAACTGCAGAAAAACAATGACCTTTTACAGCAGCTAACTGCAATGGGGCAAGTATCCAACAGAGTTCAGAGGCTTACTTATTTATGGTCTTCATTAGTGGGGTTTTATTCTTATCATATGATGGTAAAGGAGTTCCAAAATTAAAGCTACAATACACAGCCATCAGTCTACTCCCTCTGATAGAAGGCTCCTTCCTCTCTTTTCTTCATATCCTCAGGCATCTGTCCTGATGGGAACTACCTCACAGGGGCAACTCATAACACAAACTGCTGTGTATACCTTCACATGAGCCTCCCTTCCACCATCAAACATTTTGTTCCCAGTTTCAACTGCCATGAACACCAGATTCCCTCTCCCATCCAACAGAAGTGGATCTTCCCTCCCTAAAACCCACATGAAACTATTTTCCTTCTTCAGGATGTTACAATCACAGAATGGTTGGGGTTGGAAGGAACATTAAAGAACATCTAGTTCCAATCTCCCTGACACGGGCAGGGACACCTCCCACTTGAAATATGAATCCAGTATTTTAGGGCACTGCAAACTGTTTGTTGGACATGGAAGACAATGTGATGCTTCGTGCAAGGATCAAGATGGCTTTGCCATTACCATTAGAAGCTGCAGAATGTAGAACACAATCTAGCAAGATCAAAACGATAATCAGTTTCATTTCAGCCTATTCTCCTTTTTCATTCAGTTCTAAAATTGCCCTAAGCTCCATTATAAAAGGCACAGTGCAAAAAAGTTCACTTTATCAAATTAATGACTGAAGTCATTAGTAGTTTGAAATTTCCAGCATCGACAGTTTCACATTAATGTTCAATTTTTGACACTAATTAGTTTTGCTTCTAGTTAACCCCCCCACCCTCAAGCTCCAGCTTTGACAGAGAAACCATTAATGTAACCTCTCACTCTTTTACACAACAAGAACCTGTTCTAGACAGGTCTTACCTGGTTACAGACAACAGAAATCCCTCCAGATGTATCCCTAAAACAAAGTAAATATGACAGTTGAAGAGAAGGGTGTTTCAGCATTAAGAAAGAGCTTAAGATATGCACAGAGTAACTCAGACTCTCATACCGTATGAAAGGGTTATTTGCTTCATTATCTTCTGGGGCTTTAATACTAATGCAGTCTCTCAGTGGTATCTGCAGCAAGTTGGAGAAACAAACACTCCTTAAAAGCTTTTGAAAGAGAATCTGAAGTTACTAAGAAATTAAGTTTGGATTGCTTACCTTGATAATGGGTTGGTTATTGTCATCAGGTTCAAAAATGATTGACTTTGAGCAGATTTTTAGGGACCCTCTGAATTTTCTAGAAGGAATAATAAAAAAGGAAGGAGTTGTGGTTGTGTTAGAGACTGCAACAACTCCACTACATGAATGTATGTAAAGGTTTTGTACCTTTCATCTCTGCAACCTTTATTTGCAACATGATTAGCTGTGTGCTGTTCGAAGTAATATTCTTCTAAGTTAAGAAGCAGCAGTGAAAACCTACAAACAAACAACAATAATTCATTAAAAATAAAGAAAAAGAAAAATACTGTAACAGTATTCTTAATAAAACACATCAGGTAGCCAGGAAGTCTTCACTGAGTTCTGCACCATGCCCCACAGCCTGAGAAGTGAATTAATCTAAAGTAACTTTTTAATAGAACAAATTGAGGAGGGAAGATTTAGACTGGAGACTAGGAAGAAATTCTTTGCAGTGAGGGTGGTGAGGCACTGGAACTGGTTGCCTAGGGAGGCTGTGGATGTCCCCTCCTTGGAGATGTTCAAGACCAGGCTGGATGAAGTCTTGAGCAGTCTGGTCTAGTGGAAGGTGCCCTTGCCCATGGCAGGGGAGTTGGAATTAGATGATCTTTAAGGTCCCTTTCAATCATTCTAAGACTCTATGACATGGAGAATCTGTACACACATGAAGATAAGCTGATGTTTTTCCAACATATATAAGCTGAGATACTCAATCCTGCTCAAATCTCAGGTGGGAATTATCCTAACATAGCCAGGCTTTCCCCCAGCAATCAAGTTTATCTTAGCCTTCATCACTGACTGCACAGTTCAAAGAGCATCTGGACAATGCTCTCAGTCACTGCTCCCAGTTGCATGTAGTCCTGCAAGACTTGACCATTATGAGTCCCTTCCAACTTGAGATATTCTGTGACTCTGTGCCAGTCAAAATACACAATGACACCAAAGGAGGGGCAGGAACTAGTAATTTGGGAGGGAGGAGATTAGATCTTTCTAAAGCAAAGCCACATTACATTGGTCTAAAGTGTTAAGTGAGAACACAGACATGGTTTTCATGAGGGCTGAGGCCCAGGGCAGACAACTCCTGAGGCAGCATCACCTTCCTCTCCAACCACATCTCTGCACTTCCTCCATCCCAGTGCCTGTCCAACCCCACAGGAATCCTGCTTATGGACTGATTCAACAGACAGCAAACCTCAAGAACACAAAAATAAATAGCAATTTAAAAAGAACGGAAGTCTTCCAAAGTATTTAGCTGCAGGATCATAGTAATACCAGTGCTGGTATGAGGTAAATACAAATAGGCCAGATTAAAGAGCACAGTTTTGTGTTAGATATATCTAACAACTTAACTTAAAAAAACCCCTGCTGCCAAGTCATTAAATTCACCAACTTTTATAAAGGGTGAACATGGTCACTTCTGCACTTCAGCTATGGGGAATGCCAGGTGATACCGGCACAGCAGGAGGAGCAGAAACATCCATCACTTCCAAGTAGCAGTGCTCACAAGGAGCTGTTGTGCTACCACCTGATCTGCAGAAGCACTTACTATTTACTCACAGCTTTAAGCTTTGGACTGTTTGTGATCTGCTTTTAGACAAATGCCTGTGACAATGCTAATAAACAAAAAAGTCTCCCCAGGGCTGCATTCCAATAGCCGTGAATCTGTTGAGAGTTCACAAAATGAACTGAACACACCAAGTAACTGCTCATTAAAACAAAACAAAACCAAACCAAAAACCCACAACACATTTCACAACAGAAAAAGCTCTTATTGGAAAATATATCTTGTTCAGGTAGTATCTGTGTAGTGTCTGTTGTATTAACCAGATCATAACAACAAAGGTTTACTACATAACTACAACAGCAGGTCCATATACTCAAAACTGCTTGCCTGTCCAAGACACTTCACTGTAATGCTCTGCTGCTGTTTCAAAATGGCATTATCTTAACCTCTCCTCTCCTGAAAATAAGGATATTATGATGCCATTAAGAAACAGGTGAAAACATCAGAAAATATACAGGTTAGAGCAGCAGATGCTTATCACAGTTCCTTAAGAAAATCCAACATAAATCTCAACAAGTCCCTTCTGCCTCTGCCCCAGATGCTGTCACTCAACATCTTGGTTCCTGAACCAAGATTCAGGAACAACTTTGGTTCCTGAACATCTTCAGTTTCCAGTGGGGTTTCAGGGGCTTTGCCTTCATGTATCCTTTCCAGAAGACACAACTTCAGCTGCCCTTCTGTTTCTCACAGAATGTTCTTCAAACCGACTGTGACTTAGGAAAGCTCATGAGTGGAACAAAAAATGCCAGACTTGCATCTCCACCACTGGCAAATAAATCTGGACCAGTTCAAGTTACTGTTAATTACAAACTTTGGAGATTATGAAGCATGAACTCTGGGATTTTTCAACTTATCTTAGCCCTTCCAGCTTCAGCATTTTAATTTCATTTGTCTGTGTTTTATGACATGACCCTATGGATCATGAAAAGTAAAGCTGAGTTCTGTCAGATGTTACTAGGGCAGAGTTAGAACTTTTATCTCCACAGAACAGGCTCCTCCCACGGAAATAAGATGAGCCACTGATAGTTATTGTACCAACAGGATCCTGCTTGAGAACCATCACAGCTCAGGATGACGCTTCAGGTTTGCCGAGAGGTTTAACAAGTATTTACAGACAGCAAGGAAACACATCAGAGATGCTGAAAAAGAGACAGTTTAAGTCTCCAGGATGAAAGGAAATGGAAGCACCACTGCCATCAGGGTAGATTTGAGCTTTAGGGTGGGCGGAAGGACACAAAGGGTTACAGATCAGATTTACTGCAGGAACCCTGCCAAAGAAAACAGAACTTAATGTACAGCAGTGGAAAGACATGGTTACCACAGGTAAGGCTGGAGGAGAACAAAGCACTGAGGAACTCTGGTTGATCTTTTATAAACACAGAGTTGAAAATGTCTTGTTTATTCTTTGTCTCTTCCAAAAAGCTCCCATTTAATTGCCATTCAGAAAAGGCCTGAGGTATGTGAGTCAAGAACACACCCAAGGCACAAAGGCAAAACTAGGCACGATGTTAAGCAGAGGGAAAACACTTGCAAAACTTCCCCTTGTGTGATGTCACTCTCTAGACAGAGGGTTTGGGAAGCCAAATGGCACCCAAACATTCCTGGCACGGTTCAGAGGGTGCAACAAAGTAGCAAACCACACTTGACAAATTACAACCTAGGGTTTAAAAGTCCTGCCAAGATGCTGTAAAACATGCTCACAACAAACAAACCAACCAGACTGTGTTGTATCAGGCTTAGTCCCCTGGAGAATTTTGCTGTGACTTTACTTGACATGCATGTTCTTCTGTACTGCAGTTAGAAGAGATTTCAGATGGAATCCAACAATACAGGGAGAAAACCCACAAAACTCAACCAACCCACAATTTATTTTACATACCAATAGCACCTATCAGCTGAAGCACAGGACTTGTTCACTTCAGACACAGGAATGAATGTTCAGGGATCAGTGTCCTGACAATTTATCTATTTATCTAGAGCAGAAGGAGCCCCATTGATTCTGCTTTAAACTGTTAATCTGAGATTGAATATTTATTCTTTCCATCACTTAATCAGAAAAAATATATACACTGGAAATCTACTGGGACACAAATATTTCAAGTAGCTGATTTGACACCTTACACAACCACTTGACTGGACAGTGGAAGCATAATCCTGATAGCAGAAGGACATTTGCCAGGGATGAAAGCCTAGGCCAGGCCAAAGCAGCAGCAGCCAGTGATGTACAACCCATTCTAAAATTAAACCTCCTCCTACCAAGAGCAAAGTACCTGCAGGTCAACTGTGGGACTCATTGCTGATAAGTCTGAATGAAAGCCTTTATTAGGTATATTTTTGCCCTATAGAGTAAGATAAGGCTGACTTTCAAAACAAAATACCCAAATGGCCAAGCAACCACCACACACAAGACCTACATGCTGCCAGTAGGTCACTTCGTGTGAGCGAGGTTCCCAGAAGAGATGAAGCCCTCAAACAGGAGGGTGAGCAGCATGCAAGACAAACCTGCACAATTATTCTATAAAGAGCCCCTCCATTAAGACTTGCCTGCATTTGGGCACACCACCAACAGAACCAAGAACACAGGTTATAAAGACATCACCATAATGATTCCTAATCCTGAGTGCTGAATATTTGAGGGATTAAATACATTGGGCAAGGATGCACACAACACTGATTAAAAAGGGATACAGTTTCTTAGCTTCCTTTACTCCTAACACGTGGGAATGAATGCTGATGAAATAGAGATAAAATGCAGATGAATTTGAAGAGGAAGTTCCTGCCAGAGTGAGCCCTGCTCTGTAAGGACATAGATTTGTGTAATCGAATGTAAAGCAAATCCTGCTGCTTGCTCTCAGTGTATGCAGGCAGAACACTTCAGTATATTCTTGTTTCCTCCTAGAAAAACTGCACACAGTCATTAAAGCAGTTTATGTAACTATATATTAAAGCAGTCCAACTAATTAGTTAAGAGGAAATACGTCTTTCAGATCACCTAAACCAAATCTTCCTTTTCCCCAAAGCAACTGCATAAGAAGATTAACTTTTTCCCTACAGGGTTTCACTGTACTTTGAACCAGAACTTTTGTAGTTTCCATTTTTGTAGACAAGGAACAACAAAAAAAAAAAAATCCCAAAAAAACTCCAAACCAAAAAAAAGAAAAAAAAAAAAAAAGCAAACAAACTCCACATGAAATACAGCTGCCAGAAAGTTTCATGTTCTGGTCATCTCAGTAGGAAATAGCTGCACCAAGATTATTTAAATCAAGTGAAACTGAAGCAGGAGTTGGTGTCTCTAAGAATGACCCATCAAGGAGAAAAGAAAAGCTCTCAAAGTCTGTTCCTTTAACTAAATCATAAAGAACTAGGGTTTGGGTGCTATTTTAAGGCAGGACTACATGGAAAAGAGGAGGCAAAATTTGATACTCTCATTTGATATTTCAGAGCCCAAAATCTTTCAAATCACTTAAATGATTTTTTAAGACTGCCTAATTCAGAAAATCAGAGGAAGAGAGGAGAGACACAATCTACAAATTTATTTTACACAAATATCAATTGTTAGGCAAGAGGAAGAAAGAGAGAAATAAGTCTGCAGATATTTGGACAGAAAAGCTGCCAGTGCAAATGAGAATAAGATCAGGTGTCACTTAGTGCTCAAATTACAAACTCACATAATAAATGCTTCCAAATATGAGCAAGGAAAAGTATTTCTCACTAGAGACTTTCAGTGACTGCAGATCAACAATGCTGACAGACACCAATTTGTTTTCTGAGCTTTTGAGAAGAGAATTAGATGCCACTTGGGTTCTTTGGGACAAGTGTGATGAGGTTTGGCCTTTTTCTCAGCTTTGCAAAAAGAGATTCCTTACACTAAACCCTTAACAGAACTTTTCCTACACTACAGAGATTTTCCTTCAGAACTAAAAATCCTTCTCCTCTCCTACACAGGAAGTTTGTCCATTCTCCCTGCAGCCACTCATACACAACTCAAACCACAAGTAGCCCGTAAAAGCAACAAGTAGAAGGCACAAAAGGATGACAAAGCCTGATCCAGAACACGTCTGCACTTCAAAAACACTCCAAAACCTGCAGCAGTTTTACAGGCTGGATAGCTATGAATCAGAATTTATATAAAGGGAGCCAAGTGCTTGTCATGTGGCTTTCTGAGCAACAATAAACAGCTCTGCATAAACGGCAGCATCAGGAATTTGCACAGGACTCACACTGGACCAGTTTGCTGTCCAGCCCCCTGTGTCTGATGGCTCCATGGTTCCACAGTGAAAGGAAATTGGAGAGCCCTGCTCCCCCCAAACACTCGTGTCCTTCCATGTCATCACCTTTGCTGTGCTAATCTTATACTCTATAAAGATTTCCCACATGACAGTATTAGGATTGCAAGGGCTTTTGAAACTTTATGACTAGGCAGATGCAAATCGAGCACACAGCAGACCGCAGGACCCAGCTAAGAAACTAAATAGAGATACTCAAGCACATGTGATAAGCCTGTCTCGTATGTTTGGCTAGCCACGGGAACACAAAATAGGGACTTACAGTCAGAGGGCAGGAACTGGCTAATTTGAGTTTTAACACTTTAAAGAGGCAACAGAGTCTGTAATTTAAGGCCTGACAACACGCCGATTACTATGCTCAGGGGAAAAAAAAAAAAAAGAAAAAGAAAAAAATAAACTCCACTTGCAGCGAAGCAGAGCTGCAACTCCATGTCACTAACACAAGTGAGTATAAATAAATCGAAATCTACACCCACTGTTTTCATGCAGTTCACGCAAGTCCAGAAGCATTCCTCCTCTCCCGTGTCTGTTCCCTTTCAGCCATCACTCTCGGCAATCAGTAGCCACCCGACTAAAATAGTACGACGGCGGCCGAAGCCCAGCACTGCAGCGTCTTGCTCCCGGGGCTGTCGGCCTGCCCCGAGGCGGCCCCATCGCTCCCGCAGCTCCACTGGGCCCTCCGCCTCCCCGCTCCGCAGTCCGCGCCGCTCCCGCAGCGCCGGCGGAGGGAACTGACCGAGGAGAAGCAAGGGGACCAGGCCGAGCACTGCGGTCTCGGGCTGCCCGGTGCTGCCCCGCAGAAGCTCCCCCGCGCTAGCCGGGGAGGCCGAGCGGGGGCCGGCGGAGCAGGGCTGCTCACCTCTCCTTGGAGTACAGCTCCCGCTCCAGCCGCCGCTTGCGGATGAAAGCCATGAAGCCGACCGGCCTAGGCGCTGCTACTGCTGCCGCCGCCACAGCAGGCCGGGCCGGGCAGGCCGCGCCGCAGAGAGGCGGAGAGAGCGGGCGGCCCGTGGTCGCAGGCAGACAGCCGCTCTGGCGGGCCTAGCCGCCCTGCCCGCCCCGTTTATGCGGCCGGAGAGGCGGGGGAAGGTGGCACAAGCAGCTCGGGAACAGAGAGAGGCCTGTCGGCGCTCAGGGCTCTGCGCCCTCGCCTGGGCTGCTGCGGCTCTGCGGCCTTTTGGGGGCCCCGGGGCGAGGGAGCTTGGGCTGGACCGGACCTGCCTCAGGGCGTCCCAGGAGCTTCATGCCTGGGCTGGATATCATCTTCCTGCGCAGAGGAGGGGAGCGTACGCTTTGTCACACAGCGAATGAGTCTGTTGAGTGGCGTTTGAATAAAATTTGTCCGTGTAATGCCATTGCATTCTGCCCGTACCGTGTGTGATAGATGCTGCCCTTGCAGGGGGTGAAGTCCTGACAGGCGTTCGAAACCTGATAAAGCTTCTGTGGAATCATAGAATCATAAAATAGTAAGGCTGGAAGTGACCTCGAAGATCACCCAGTTCCAACCTCCTGCCATAGGCAGGGACATGTCCCACTACTAGCACAGGTCACTCAAGGCCTCATCCAACCTGGCCTTGAACACCTTCAGGGAGGGACTATTGACAAGGTCTTGCAATGCCAGGACAAGCGGCAATGGGTTTGAAGTGGCAGAGGGGAGATTGAAACTGGATGTTAGGAGGAAGTTGTTTGCAGTGAGGGTGGTGAGACACTGGCACAGGTTGCCCAGGGAGGTTGTGGCTGCTCCCTCCTTGGAGGTGTTCAGGTCAGGTTGGAGGAGGCCTTGAGTGACCTGTGCTAGTGGGAGGTGTCCCTGCCTATGACAGGGGGTTGGAACTAGATGATCCTTGAAGTCACTTCCAACCTTACCATTCTATGATGGTATGATCACTAATGGGAGTATTGAGTAGAACTGAACTGAAATGGATCCTTATGGGTTCCCACTGGAAATGCTCTCCAAGTGTGATTCCTTTGCAAGCAGAATGCTGACTGGCTGATGGTTTGGTGAAAGCTCTACTCCCTTTGCTTTTCGTTTCAAGGAAACTGTTTTGAGGGAGTGTCTAAATTGTACTAAACATCTGTGATACTTGCAGCTTCCCTTTCTCTACTGAGTCAGTGAGGCTGCCTTTGAAATGGGACATTAAACTAGGATGTAAGCATCTGTTCCTGACATTCAGATCCTAACCTCTTCATCCTGGAATTTCTTCTAGAATATCCCTCGAGATCAAAAGTAATCTGGGTAGCTTTGGACCTGCTCTCCTTAGATAGACACATTTTATCCTTTGCTAGCCTCCTTGAACCGATGTAGTCTTTTAGCAACTCAGAGATTAGTTTGTTAATATATTATTAAGTAAAATTCTTCAGGCCCTATTAACTTTGAATATGTGCAATTTAAATAGTTTTTAACTCATTCCTTCTCTAAATTCTACAGTAAAATTAATGGAATTATCTGGGCACTTCTAATGCATTTCCACAGCCCATTCTTGTTGCCCTTTATACCTTTTTTTTACCTGTCACTCATTTTGTACCGTAGGCTTTGTGATTTTATTCTTTTATTCATACTCTTTTATGTTACTCTTCAGTTATGTCCCCTTATTATGAATTTCATTTTTCAAATCCTTGAAGAGCTCTTAATATGATGTTAACACATTCTACTTAAGCATCCTATGCTTCCTTTTGTTCCCATCAAGATAGTTTGCTATTGTATGTTTAATTAAAAATGAGTCTATTGTTCTCTGTAGAAAATCTGGGTTAGCTTTAAATGACTGAGCTCAGACCTAGACCATACCAAAGGGAGGTTAATTAACTCATATAGAATGGCATGCTGTTATGATGAGCCTAGGCTAGCATGATTAAAGCTAGATTAACTAGTCCTACCTAAGCATGCAATCTGTAGTTGGCAGTGTGAATGTGCTTTTCCTTCCCCATTCTCTTAAAATAGGGAAGCATATTTTGGTAAACTGTCTCATAATCACTTTCACTCAGTGTACCTTCTGCCTTTAATATCAAACTTAGTAGCTCCTCTTTACTTGTCATGGAGGTCAAGTTGGTAATATTTCTTGTAACCCACTCACTGTCCTGTGAAGCAAAAGATCACTCCTAGAATATTACAAGGATTTGATGGACCTTTTATATCCTGCCATATTTTTTTTTTTCCTAATGGATATTCTGTGATTCAAGTAACCAAAATCCACTCTTATCTCTTGGGCAAGTTTTTTAAATACCTTATTAACTCCTCAGAAAAAAAACCCAAAACATCAACTTCCTCCTTTCAAGTACAGCTATAGTCACTTACAAAAAATAGACCCAAATCATGACAAATTCTTACTTCCTCCTTTTTATTTTCACCAGGAGCAGCATCTCTTATCCTTTATTCAACAAATTAGGCTGCTTTTTTAATGCTGAAAAACATTTAAAAAAAAAGTATAAAGGCCCTTCGTTCTTCATGCCCATCTAGAAAACTTGACACCTTTTGTGTGATGTGTAATGCACACATCCTATGGATATGTTTATGAATGCAAGATCAGATTTTTCCTTACCTGCACAATGCTCTATCCCCTGTCACCAGCCAATAGAGTCAAATTCATTTCAGAGCAGTTGGAAAAGTGACAAGTGAATACAAACAAGTCCTTTGTTCACAGCCATTGTTTACAACAGAATTTCTTCAGGAAATAATTGTACTTGAGGCCCTAAGGATAGACTCTCCTCACTTAAATTTAGCTAAATATGTAAGTTAGGCCTCTAGTCTGAGACAGTTTTCCATGATTCTGCTGGAGAGAGGAGGGTTATTCACCATCCTTATCTCAGACATCACACCAAAGGAATCACAGAATGTCAAGGGCTGGAAGGGACCTGAAAAGCTCATCCAGTCCAACCCCTCTGCCAGAGCAGGATCACCTAGACCAGATCACACAGGAACATGTCCAGGCAGGTTTTGAGTATCTCCAGAGAAGGAGACTCCACAACCCACCCCGGGCAGCCTGTTCCAGGGCTCTGTCACCCTCACAGTGAAATATTCCTCCTCATGTTTCCATGAAACTTCCTATGCCTCAGCTTCCTCCCCTTGTGCTGTCAGTGGGCATCACCCAGCAGAGCCTGCCTCCAACCTCCTGGCACTCACACTTTACAATTCATTCTATTGAGTAACCCAATTTAGTTGAAGATATCCCTGCTCCTTGCAGAGGGGTTGACCAGATGACCTTTAAAGGTCCCTTCCAATCCAGACCATTCACTAGGGCCTCTCCTCACTAGGAAGAGGGTCCAGATGACTCTCTTCAATCAGGCATTCAATGTTAAGGTAACTAAAGCTGGGTAAAATGAGCCATGTGCTTCAGGAGATGCTTTCCAAAGAAAAGTCAGGGTCTATGTTAAATTATTTGTGAAGTGCAGTCTCAAAACTCACCACCTGCCATGTCACACAGCTGCAGTTGTGACTTACAGCACGTTTTAAGCATGTCACTATCTCTGTGGCCATACCGACCCCTTGTGTTATTGTGATGTCCCCTCCCTGGAGGTGTTCAAAGTCAGACTGGATGAGCTGCCTGGTCTAGTGGAAAGCATCCCTGCTTAAGACAGGGGTTTGGAACTAGATGATCTTCAAGGTCCCTTCCAACCCAAACCATGCTATGAATCTGTGATGAGATGTCCCTGGACAGGCTGTCCACCAGACAACTGTGAAGGGAAGGTTCACTGGGTGTAAAGCACATTGCTCCTACAGCAGCTTTGTAAACTGTGCCTTTAACTACGTTGGAAACACAGGCACTATTAGCTGACTGGTTAGGAGGAGGCAGGAAAAGCACTCTTTTGCATTTTAAGAAGACTGTTTTTGATTCAGGAGCAGAGGTGAAATTCCAAGTTCTCATGTGCTCTGAGAAATTTCCCAAACTAAGCTAGCTCAGTACTCATCAGCATATGGTAATTTTGACAGTATCACGTATAGAGTAACCACTTGGTATTCAGTATTTGATATTACTGCCTCTTTATAATAGCCTGGCTTCAATAGCCTTCTGTTCAAAGAACTGGAACAGACTAGGGTGTGGGAAGCTACTTAGGACTACTTCACTCAGCAATATGCAGAAAATAAATTGAACAGCTCTTCGTGCTGTATGCCTCCCAATATTTAGATATTAAAATAAATATATATGTATTATATATAAATAAATCCTCTAAACTTTTTTTTTTTAATGCTACAATGGCATATTTGAAGTGGCTATGAACTTTTAAAAGTCTAAAGCCAAAGGCATCTGCTCTTCTTTTGGGGTTTTGAACCTGAAGTCAGTTTCTTCAATGGATCGGCCTCCGTGTGTGCTCAGCATCTCTCATGGTCGGGTGTTAAAGGGGACAACACTTTGGTGACAACTAAAGCAAGAAGTAGTGGTTTGGGAAGAAGGAAACAGAAGGATAGGAAGCAAAGAGTATGGTCTGTCATCACTTCACAGATCACCATGTCTGTGTCCATACCTGTAAGTTGGTTGTTTTTGTCTCTGGTTATTTTCCTGTAAGGATTTGTTGCCTCTTTTCGTAAGAAAACAGTAAATTCTTTGGGAAAGGGAGCATCTTTTTGGCTGTGTATGTGTAATATCTGGCAGGATATTGTGTTCTCTGGTACTGAATTAATTTCAACAATAGACCTACATTAGTTGTTGATGACAATGACAACTGGACCCTAAGAAATTCAAGGATACCAGAAAACTCCCAGAAGTCTGAATTAAGTTATGAGTCCATAAGCAGATGCCATTAGCATGAAGAATTGTTATGATGGGCAAGGTGGGATTCCTTGTAAATTACTGACACCTCTTTTCTCCACAACTTCCTCCTGGACAGAAGCAAACAGTTTCTAAATTATAAACTGTTACAACTTGATAAGAAAAACAAAGCAGGAGGAAGTAGAATGAAAAGAGAGGAAATTGTAACACATTTAAATATGCATTTGGAAAGTCTAAATATCAAAATACTGAGTGCACAGTTCCCAGCCAAGACCTGAAACCACTTTAAAAGCTAGAGGCTATGTGCTGAGCTTTCAATTCTCACAGGCTTTTCACAAAATAGATCCAACTGCAAACCACAGGCTCTTGTGAAACAGCAGCACCATGAGGGTTTGTCCTTCTGTGTGTTTCATCAGAAGCTGTAACCACAAATGCTGCTTACACATCGTGTAGAAATTCATCTGTAGAGGGAGAGATGTACTCAACTATCAAGACTTTGACTTTTACGGAATCACCAGTGACATTATTTCTGCATTTGGGACAGCCAGCATGGTTTGTAGTGATACTCCACTCTGCTCTCCACAACAGCCAGCCCTGGCAGCCTAGTGTGCTTGAAGCTTGCTGATTACTCACTCAGGCATGACATGGGACTTCCAAAATGTATTGAGTGTCCTGTCTGGATGCTCAGCTCTGTCAGCCTCTCCCTTGGCTCTCAGATGTGTGTTTTGTGAACTCTGTGCATTGCTTTTCTGCCACCTGGAGGGCTTACTATTAGAATCATAGAATGGAAAGCACAGAAGCACCCAAAGTGATCAAGATCACATTGGGTGCTTCTTCTATGCTCCACAATCTCCCTGGGCAACCTGTGCCAGTGTCTCACCACCCTCACTGCAAACAACTTCCTCCTAACATCCAGTTTCAATCTCCCCTCTGCCACTTCAAACCTATTGCCTCTTGTCCTGGCATTGCAAGCCCTTGTCAATAGACCCTCCCCAGCCTGATGGCTGATACCTGATGGTTGATCCTCATCTCTGGCTGGTGGGAAATCAGGACAACAGTCTTGGGAGAAAACACCCTCAGTGCACCTCAAGGAATGATGCTCCTGAGATGGCCTCCACCCTAACAAATCAGGACCTAATGTGTACTTATCTACTACGTTAATGAGTGCCTGAAATTAATTCACATGTGTTTTTAGATAGATAAAATCTGGAAAAGCAGCTGGTGGAAATGAGAAGCTTACATTACCCATGCTTGTTTATGCAGTGTTTGATCAGATCAGAAACAAATACACTGCCCCCTAAACATTTCCCTTCATGTATCCATTTCAGTCATTTAGAATGCTTGTTTCTGACAAGAGTTATCATCTGCATTTCAGAAAACAGAAGAAGGATTTACACAGTGATAAACCCAGGCTAGGGTATCCTTCATTAAAACCCCTCTCTATCAGAGCCTTAAGATGCAGCCACAAGATAAAAGTTGTTCTGAGTTTTCACCTGGGTGAGACCTCATATTGAATTCCACACAGCCAGAAAGGTGAGTGGAGTTGTTCAAGCCTTACACACTGAGAAGCCAGAGGAAACCCTGATTTAGCAAAGTATGCCCAAAAGATTAGAAATTAGAAATGCCCTAGAAGGAAACCCTCAAAAGCCAATGAAGCTATTTTCATGTAGTTGTGCTAAAACAGATCAATTGGATTAACAGCAACAACAAAAATCTGAAAAACCACCCAAAAAAGAAGTGCTGTTTCACGTGTTTGGGCACTTGATGGCACTAAACTAACACTGGATACATATTCATCACCACCAGCATAACAATATTTCTGTGCCAGTGTTGTGATATTTTTTTTTTTTTTCTTTTTAAGGCTCAGCCTGATGAAAATGTTTTGTTTCAGTGAGGGCAGATTCCAGATAGAAAAGAGATTAAAAAGAAATGCACATAAGACCAAGAAACAGTTGTGAAGTCTGCCTGGCTGTGTTCTTTCTGTTGTTAAAGTTCATGAAACACTACAAATACCACAAGGTAATGGCATCCACAGCATTTCTGAGCAGAACAAAAATCACTTTTCCAACATAGCACATCAAAGGCCAAACCTAACCTCTCAGTGTTGAAGCAGAGAAAAATTTTCTGCAAACTTTGGCGCAGAGGCATTGCCACCAACATGTCTGGCCATGAGCTGGCCACCATCATGTTGTAGAGCTCATGGACATCCTGGACTTGGCCATGTCTCAGTATCTACAAGGAAATTTCCCAGCATTTCAAGACTGAATGTTGGGGTCATTATGTGGATGCAGTGAGAGCTTTACTTGGATGGTCTCAGCCATGTGATAGAATCACAGAATCATAGAATGGGAAGGTTGGAAAGGACATCAAAGATTATCTAGTTCCAACCTCTGCCATAGGCAGGGACACCTCCCACTAGCACAGGTCACTCAAGGCCTCCTCCAACCTGGCCTTGAGCATCTCCAGGGAAGGTTTGGAGCCCAGAAGCACAGAATGTGATCTTTAATCACATTGGGTGCTTCTGCGTTCCACAACCTCCCTGGGCAACCTGTGCCAGTGTCTCACCACCCTCACTGCAAACAACTTCCTCCTAACATCCACTTTCAACCTCCCCTCTGCCAGTTCAAACCCATTGCTCCTTGTCCTGGCATTGCAAGACTTTGTCAATAGTCCCTCCCCAGCCCTCCTGTAGCTCCCTTCAGATACTGGAAGGCCACTCCAAGGTCTCCTGGAAGCCTTCTCTTCTCCAGGCTGCAGAGCCCCAACTCTCTCAGCCTGTCCTCAGAGCAGAGCTGCTGCAGCCCTCTGAGCACCTTGGTGGCCTCCTCTGGACCCACTCCAACACTTCCATGTCCTTGTGGTGAGGGCTTTGGAAATGCACCCAGGAGTCCAGGTGGGGTCTGAGGAGAGCAGAGTAAAAGGGAAAGCTCTTGGTATGATAGATGGCTGAAGAAAGCATCACAGCCCACTTTGTCTCTCAATAAAGATACCTCCTCCTGCACTGTTTAGCCAAATGTCTTTGTACTTAGAAATCTGGGAACTGAGAAATCCTTGCTTATATGGGGACTTTTGGGGGACTTTTCAGGATGTGATTATAGTAAAAGGGAACATTTCTATTTGATTGCCAAAAGGTTTGAGCTTTCAAAATATTTTCCCCTCCTACAAAGGGAGGAAACCCAAAATTTTTGCAAATTTTCACAGGTCAGCAGTCAAAAATGCTTGTGTTGGATCAAAGAATGTGTTTTATTCTGACAATGCCTTTTCTCTGGATGTCTCTAACTTCGTTTTTTCAGCAGGAATTGGATTTCAAAACCTCCAAAAGCTTTTAAAAAGATTTGTTTTTTACACTCTCCAAAGGCAACCTCATATTTTGGAAACCTGAAGCAGGATATTTCAGTAAGCTGAAAAGGCAGGGAGGGAATTTTCTTTTTCAAACTGGGACTGCATTCAAGCCTTTCCCATAAATAGGTTTTAATGAATCAATAACCACAATCAAAATTGCCAGGCAAGCTCTAGAAATGATGTTGCAAATTGCAGCTGCTGTCCCCCTTTCTCTCTCCTGAGAGAGCTGTTGTGACTGATGGACATGTGCTCACACCAAGGGGCTTTCATGGGGCTGAGAGTGGGAAATCCCATGACATCACATTGCCTGCCCTTGCTTAGGGGGAAGGAAATGTGGGCACTGTATCTTAAAATTAGACAACTGTTTCAGCTGGGGAAGACCTTTAAGAGCATCCAGTCCAACCATTCTCTATGTCTACCAAGTCTGATGCTGAACTGTGTCCATCTCTGTGTCTTTTAAACACTGTCATGGATGGGGATTCAACCACCTTCCTGCACATGCTGCTCCAGTCTTTGAGAACACTTTCAGTGAAGAAATTTCTTCCAATAGCCAACCAAAACCTCTCCTGCTGCAACCTGAGTCTGTTCCATCTTGTCCTATGACTTGTTACTAGGGGAAAAGACCAAACCCCATCTTGCTACAACCTCCTTTCAGGGAGTGAGAAGGTTTCTCCTCAGTCTCCTTTTCTTCAGGCTAAACAGTCCCAGTTCCCTCAGCCATACCTCATAAGATATAGTCTCCAGACCCTTCCCCAGATTCATTACTCTCCTCTGGACCTGCTCCAGGACATCAGTGTCCTAAAGCAAGTTTGTTGATTTTGTCAATTTTCACATTTTAGTCTTTTAAAAATGTGTTTGAATTTCTCTTTTATAACCTATTGCATTTTCATCTACTTGCAGTATAACAGACTTGGATGGAACTCATCCTGAGAGGAAAAAAACCCTTCAGGGCTTTACCACTTCTGGAGCAAAGGAGCATCTATCTGCAGGGTTTTTCCTGTTGTCATTGTCTAACTGATGCAGAGAGCAGGTTGTGATGGACTTCACTTTCTCATATCCTCATTCTAATTATGTTCTCAGACATGCTAAGATTTATGCAGCTCACATCTTTAGCCTAACTAAGTCTTCACTGCAAACAGTTTTAGTTACAGCTCTTTCTAGTTGGAGAATGTGCTCATCAGAGTTTGACAAGACAACTAAAAGAAAAAAAATCTTGGTCTCAGTGCATATCTTCATACTGATTCCTGAGGGACAGCCTTAGCAAGGCTCAAATTTGCAGCTCATCTATCCAGCAAACCTGGCCCCAGCAGTGGCTTCAACAGGAAAAAAAGGACCTTGCATAATGCTTGCTTGTTAGAGGCAAACATTAAATACAGTTGAACATAAGGATTTAATTAATCATTAAATGCAAGGATGGTGAAGGGATCAGCAGGGAAAGCAACTCATGGGTGTCAACCATTAGGGAATGGGCAGATATGGGAGTTTAGTGTGGCCTCAGGCTGCTCTGGAAAGATGTAGATATTGAGGATTGATGGGAAAAAAAAAAAAAAAAAACATGTTGCTATCAGCTTCTAATTCTAACCAGCTCTGTGCCTGAGTGTAAGAGAGGGAAGGAAATAGTTGCATCCTCTTCTGCCTTGCAGAGACTGAAGAGATTCGCTCTGTATGATTTTGCTCATTCTCTACTCTCAACATTTCCACCAGCTTCAGTCAAGGTGTAAATTGGGGAAGTCCAAGCTTTAATATCTTTTTATGCCTGCAACCTTTCCTTCACAGAGCCTACTCATTTTCACACATTTGCAGACTGTATTTTTCCTCACAATAAAAGAAAAAGAACCATGGAGTTACAGGCTTCAAACAAATTATCAGTACTGAAGGCTGAATTCAATACAAAGAGGAAAATTAAGTTGTGAAGCCAGATACTAAGCTAATGGTGCTTGGCATCAGTGGAGCTCTGCTGATTTACCCAAACTGAGAATCTGGCCTGTTAAAATTTCAAAATAAACCTACAACTACCTACTGAATTTCTACTTTGAAATATAAACCAGGCACTTTATCCTCCAGTCTGTGCAGACTTTGGTCATAACCCACTGGAATTTAGACATATTACTGTTGGTCGCTGGAAAGTGCTCAGATTGTTCCCTGAAAGAAGCAGAAATATGTGAATTCAAAAAGAAAAAAGAATAGAAATAATAATTAAAAAAAAAAAAAAAAAGGTGGTTCTGGAGTTCAGACAAAATGCATTCTTTCATCCCAAATTTACAGCTGTGGGCATGAAAGGTTTGCTCAAGAAGTCAGCTCAGTTTAGCTGCCTTCCCTCAGCAATTAATTATGGTAGCAGTAGCAAAAGTTTTCTTCCTCCCTTTTGCTAACTGTTTATATTCCTTTTAAGCTCTTCGTTCCAGTCCTGAATAATGTGGGAGATTTTGGAAGGATTTAGTCTTTAAAAAAGAAGCACAATCACACTGGTGTGTGTAGATCATAGAATCATAGAATGGTAAAGTTGGAAGGGACCTCAAGGATCATCCAGTTCCAACCCCCTGCCATAGGCAGGGACACCTCCCACTAGCACAGGGCACTCAAGGCCTCCTCCAACCTGGCCTTGAATACCTCCAGGGAGGGAGCAGCCACAACCTCCCTGGGCAACCTGTGCCAGTGTCTCACCACCCTCACTGCAAACAACTTCCTCCTAACATCCAGTCTAAATCTCCCCTCTGCCAGTTCAAACCCATTGCCCCTTGTCCTGGCATTGCAAGACCTTGTCAATAGTCCCTCCCCAGCCTTCTTGTAGCCCACTTCAGATCCTGGAAGGCTACTAGATGGTTCAGGACCCCAATGATAACCATCCTTTCTCTGCCTTTGCAGGTTCTCTGCCTGCTGAAGGACCTCTCAGCCTCTTGAGAGGGAGGCTGTGGGGTCCCAGGAGAGACCACAGCTGAGGGCAGGCAGGCACAAAGGCTCTCTAAAGAATGTATCCCTATAAACGTTATACAGGATGATTATCTACCCTGCCAAACCAGAGTGTGTGAGGCTACAAACAGCCTCACAACCCAGAGCTGACAGAAGCAGAGGTTTTCCTGATGTCATGGGCTAAGCAGGACAAAATGGGAGCTCTGACTTTACAGCCAGCAGTGAAAATCAGGAACAGTTAGGTCAAAGTTAGTGACCTCAGGTGGAAAACTGAACAGAGGATGACTGCACCCAGCTAAACACCCTCCCCTCCTCCAAAATCCTACACTTTTCCACCACTGACCCAGCTACATAATAAAGCCCATGGAGGAAAGTCATACTCTGATCATCCATGTTGCTTGATTACTCTGCAGCCTACTGGCATGATTTTGCCCTGTGGCTTTTGGTCCTCACTTATTGACTGCAAAAACTTGAAAGCACAAGAGTTTACATGTACAGGCATAGCCAAAATAATAGCCCCCCTCCAAAAAAAACCATCTTTCTTGATACTGTACAAGGTAATAAATGCTAACTGAAATTTCCATTGGCCATATGGTCTTCAGGTGATTTGATGTAATTCAAAACAGGCATTCAGCAGCCTCATAGTTTTACCATACCACAGATGTGTGCATTCCCTTGAAATATATTTTTAGTTTGCTTCTCAAGCCTTTGAATCTTCTGCTGGCATTAGAAGCCCAATTACAGAAGCAAAGCAAATTCCAAATTCAGTCCACAAGACTACATTATCAAAACCCTTTCCACTGGAAAAATATTCATGTCAGGCTTGAAATACCTTAATCATATTTCTCTTCTTCATCCCTCAACACAGTATAGGAGGGTATGATGTAGAAGAGCTAGAAGCTACTCAGGAAAAAAGCCCTTCCCTGTGTTGTCTGAGTCATTTCAGAGAGCTGTGATTTGATTCTGAGCTTAGGCTCCTGGGTTTGCAGTTCTAACATGATTATGCACATGCATGACTAGCACCCATACTCCATTGCACATGCTGCAGATTTGAAGTCAGTGGTTCCAAACACATCTCAGTTTGCTTTGTGGCTGTGTCTGAAGCAGCAGTGATAGCTCTGCAAGAGGCTTTAGGGAAAAGAGGTTTGTTGTTGGTTTGCTTTTTTATTTTTTTTTTTTCTTCCCCCCACCTCTCCTGCTCAGATTTCTTATAATAACAGAAATATTTGTGTGAAACCTTTGAGCTCAGATGGGGAAACTTTTCAAACCAAGTGACTGTGCATTCACAGGCTTAGGAAATTTAGACACTAACAAAATATGTGTCTGAATCATAGAATCATAGAATCATAGAATGGTAAGGTTGGAAGGGACCTCAAGGATCATCTAGTTCCAACCCCCTGCCATAGGCAGGGACACCTCCCACTAGTACAGGTCACTCAAGGCCTCATCCAATCTGGCCTTGAACACATCCAGGGAGGGAGCATCCACAACCTCCCTGGGCAACCTGTTCCAGTGCCTCACCACCTTTACTGTAAAGAACTTCCTCCTAACATCTAGTCTAAATCTCCCCTCTGCCAGTTTAAGCCCATTGCCCCTTGTCCTGTCATTGCAGGACCTTGTAAATAATCCTTCCCCAGCCTTCCTGTAGGCCCCCTTCAGATACTGGAAGGCTACTATCAGGTCCCCTCGAAGCCTTCTCTTCTCCAGGCTGAAGAGCCCCAACTCCCTCAGCCTGTCCTCATAGGAGAGCTGCTCCAGCCCTCTGATCATCTTTGTGGCCCTCCTCTGGACCCGCTCCAACACTTCCATGTCCTTCCTGTGCTGAGGGTTCCAGAACTGCACACAGTTCTGAAACCTGAGATGAGCAAGCCCACTGTAGTCCAGCAGTTGGTGCATAATCTTTTTCTCTCCAATCTACCTCATTTAGATCTGACAAATTAAATAGGGAGGTACTGATTCCATACTGTAGTATGTAACTTCTTTAATTGCAGTTCTCCATCTTAACTCTGGTGCTCCCAGCCCAAGAAGGACTTGGAACTGCCGGAGTGGGTCCAGAGGAGAACCAAGATGATGATCAGAAGGCTAAAGAACCTCCCCTGCAGTAACAGGTTGTGAGAATAGAGCCTGTTCAGTCTGGAGAAGAGAAGGCTCTGGGGAGAGCTTAGAGTAGCCTTCCAGTAACTGGAAAGGGGCTACAAGAAAGCAGGAAAGGGATTTTGTACAAGGGCTTGTAGTGGTGAGATGAGAGGGAGTGGCTTTAAGCTTCAGGAGGGGAGATTTAGACTGTAGGTTAAGAAGAAATTCTTTACAGTAAGAGTGGTGAGATGCAGGCACAGGTTGCCCAGGGAGGTTGTGGATGCCTCCTCTCTGGAGGTGTTCAAGACCAGGCTGGATGAAGCCCAAGCTGCTCTGGTGAAAGATGTCCCTGCCAATGCCAGAGGGGTTGAAACTAGATGTTCTTTAAGGTCTCTTCCAACCCAAACCATTCTATGAATCTGAGTGTGGCCAGTGTGAGGGAAGCAGTCTGTAGATGATACAAACATTTTGTTCTGGTTTAAACACTGTTGGCAGCATCTCCTGTTAGGACCTGAGCACAGAAAAGGGAGAGTCCCTTCACTCTTCCTCACTGTTTGGGTGTCTGGGTAATGAGAAAGCTCTTGGCCTGGGAGGGGCACGAGTTGTGAATCCTCTGGAATGCTGCTGCTAGGTATCCCACACTCCCTCCTCAACACTAGCATCAGGATCCTACAGGAACTAGGATGGAACAAGGCACTGGTTCTGACCTTTGAGTAACCAGATCAGAGTTCCTAGTTCAGAGCAGGTAAAACTAGAAATACTTAGTGTGGGCACAGAAAGTTAGATGTTGTATGGAACTACTTACTAACTAAAAAAAGTAAAACATTCTACTGCAGCCCTGCTGCTTTCTTGCCAAGCTCTTGTTGGAGTTCCAAGAAAAAATAATAACTGACCTATGATAAAACCCTATTTTCTTGTTACTTTCTTGAGGTTTTCATCAAAAATAGATATCTTGAGTGTGTTGGATATTTCTTTTTCTTTTTGATGATCTGCTGTAGTGTTAACCAATGTGGTTGTGTTAACACCTTCCTACAGCTAAACCAAATTTCACCTTCACAGAGGGACTGCGTTTTTAGACAGGGATAATCCAGGACTCAGTAGCAGTGGATTTTGGAAAAGTGAGTGAAATAGAATCCAGGTTGGGCTGACTCGGTTGGCAGGCTGAGGCAGCTTAAACAAGAAATGAGTCTTTAAAGATGCTGTGGGTTGATTCTTCAGTAGTGTGTTACTTCTCTGACACTTCTAAGGGACTTCATGAGGACTGCAAAGCACTGTTTTGTGGCTGCAGGACAACAGATTCTTTTTCCTTAGGAGGAAGGGAATTCCATCTCAACCATTTCTGACCTACCAGTTGCTCTGACACTGCTCTTTGAGCCTATGAAAATGGCTGCAGATTCCCTCTTCTTTGAGAGTACCTAGAGATTAGGGTTGAATCTTTGCTCATCTATTGCAAAGAGGGGCTACAATGACAGGACCTGTGTGAGTCTGGTAGGTGGCTGTGTGGACAAACATAGGAACACTCTCAGAAGCTAAACCAGAGCTCAAAAATTGATGCTGTCAGTGTACAGAATGGGTATCAGGAAAAATTCCTACACAGAAAGGGTTATCAAGCAGTGGAGCAGGCTGCCCAGGGAGGTGGTGGAATTGCCATCCCTGCAGGCATTGCAAAGATGTGTGGAAGTGGTTAAGTGATAGTAGTTGAGAAGGTAGAGATGGGGTGGTGAGCTCCAGGTGAACAGCTGGGCTTGATCTGAAAGGTCTCTTCCAACCTCAACAGTTTAAAATCGACAGATTGGAATCATAGAATTCTATGTAGGTGAACTTCTCCTCAGGTAGCAGAAGGGATTGATTGGATGGGGCTTGACTAACAGAGCTGCAGGATGTTCACTTGATCAAACAGATTTCTGGAGGGCACAAGGGAGGTGAAATCTGAGCTCTGGCTATCCAGAGCCTTGCAAGTGAAGTGAGAATTCTGCCCAGTTACTGGTACCTGGTCTCTAGCTACAGAAATAAACAACTATGCTGGTCTACTCTGCCCTGGTGAGACCCCGCCTTGAGTGTTGCCTTCAGTTTTGGGCTTCCTAGATTGAGAGGGACAGGGATCTGCTGGAGGGAGTCCAAGGGAGGGCTATGAGGATGATGAAGGGATTGGAGCACTGCCTGGTGAGGAGAGGCTGAGGGACCTGGGGCTGCTTAGTCTGCAGAAGAGAAGACTGAGAGGGGGTTTAATCAATGTTTATAACTATCTGAGGGCTGGGAGTCAGGAGAGGAGGGACAGGCTCTGCTCACTGCTTCCTGGGATAGGCCAAGGAGCATGGATGGAAGCTGCAGCACAGGAGGTTCCAGCTCAACACAAGGGGCAACTTCTTGACGGGAAGGGTCCCAGAGCACTGGCACAGGCTGCCCAGAGAGATTGTGGAGTCTCCTTCTCTGGAGCCTTTCCAGGTCTGTCTGGATGCTTCCTGTGTGACCTGAGCTGGATTGTCTGGTCCTGCTGTGGCAGAGGGGTTAGACTGGATGATCTCTTTGGGTCCCTTCCAATCCCTAATATCCTGTGAGCCTGTGATCCATCCTCATGGGAATGTATCTCCTTTTGCTCTTAGCTCATTATGCCCATACCTATACATACATATACATACATGCATGTATGTGCAATAAACAGCTACGTGCTCTGTGTCAGCCTCTGCTTGGAAAAAAAAAAAATCTAAGCAGAAACTTCAGGTAGTGAGTGCTGGCAGTGGTGTGTTTGTGTTGTGTAAAAAAAAGAAAGGTTCTTGCATCCCCTTATTTTTTGAAATAACTCAGATTGTCATTTGACCTGAAAAGCTCTTTGGCTGTGCCCATATTAGCAAATGTGTGGATGAATAGGAGTGGACCTGCAGACATTCCCACTCTGTGCATTTTAGAAGGTGTTACTTTGGGCTAATTCTATTCTGGTGGTAGGGACTGAATGCCTGCCAGCGAGTGGAGCACACTGGGTGTGCTGCTGCAGTTGTTTGAGGTTTGCAAATCATTGCTACAAGTGTCCACAGTTCATCCTAAGCATTGTCCTTTGAACATTTGACAGACAGGTCTTGAGGAGCTGTATAAATCTTTGCAGTTCCAGGGTGGTTGAATAAATGCTGCTACCATTGTTTCACTGGCAGCTCAGGAAAGCAACATACTGAGATGTTGCATAACTTGCCAACAATGAAAGTCTTTGTCTGAACCAGGACTCTATACCATGGCTGTTGACTTCCATACACCCTGTCTATTGATTTCCAGCTAATTTTTAACCCTCTCTGCAGCAGTTTAAATATAGTCTCCTTCAGAACAACAGGTGGCTGTACATTTGTACCTGCCAAGGGCTAGGGCTGGGCCAGCAACTAGGCAAATGACAGATGCCCTCTGTTAACCTTCTTCCTTTCCAAAGGGAAGAGGAAAGGAAGAAAGGAGAGAGACTGATGGGGTGGGAAAGAAACTGAACTAGCTGGAGTGGAAATAAGAGCAATAAAATTAAATAGAGGTAAAGAGACAGAAGCCAATATGGAACCCAGCCTTGGTGACAATGATGGCATCATCAGCACCACTGATGCTGGAGACAGGCACTGGGGAAGTCCCAGGCTGGACTCATCAGCAGATGGGAACTAGATTCAGGAGCTGGATTGTGGAACTGGAATCAGAAGTGCATGGGTCAGGATCAAAGGCAGAAGGGGCAGAGTGCTCCTCTGATACTGGCTGCTGAAGATGCTGGATACTGATGCCAGTAATCCCTCAGCTTTTTGCTGAAGGTGTCTTCCGTGGGCTGCAATCTCTTGTTGGGCAGTTGAGGGTCACCTGTCCTATCCACTCCTCACTTCAGGTGCCACCTCTGCCTTGCTGTACTCCAAGGAGAGGCACAATCTGTGGCAGTGCCTTGTTGTGCAGAGGAGCAAGTCTCAGGCAGAGGCTTTGTGCAGGGCAGCCCTTGGCAAGAACTGTCCCCATCAGCTTCTCCCTGCTAGCAGCAGCCCCTCCCTGGCTGAGCAATGCTGCTCTGAACTTCAGAAAGTGCCTCACTGAGCAGAGACTGAGCTGAGAGGTGACATTGGGTCTGGTCTAGCTCACACCAGGACAGAACCTCAACCTGTGCAAAGTAGTTTTCTTGTCACCTGAAGAACAAAAAACAGGAAACATCTAAGCTGTCTCAGGCCTGTTCTTCGTAACCACACAATGTGAGAGCTAATGCCAAACAGCCAAACCAGAGTGGCATTTCAGTCAGCCCACGTTCACTTGGTGGGACTGTATCTGTGCAACATGCAGGGTTATAGAAGTCAAGCATGTGACTTGTAAGCTAAGACAGTCACCAGCAAAATGTTGCTGTCTTGTTTAAAATGAGTGAATAAATGAGAACCAGACTGTGCAGTGCAGTAGCACAGATTATCAACATGGTAAACAACAGTGGCACAGCTCTGATTCACACTTTTTTTTTTTTTTAATATTTAAAAGAAATCACAGAATGTCAGGGGTTGGAGGGGACCTCCAAAGCT
>VWZE01000523.1:454122-486288 GCA_013396675.1 Eubucco bourcierii | reverse complement strand
GGGAGGTGTCCCTGCCTATGGCAGGGGGTTGGAACTAGATGATCCTTGAGGTCCCTTCCAACCTTACCATTCTATGATTCTATGATTCTATGATCTTTGTGGTCTCTTCTGGATTCACTCCAGCAGTTGCATGTCTCTCTTATCCTGGGGAGCACCAGAACAGGATGCAGTGCTCCAGGTGGGGAGTTGTGTCAGTCCAGGAACGCTGTCAAAGAGGGAAGACGTTTCTGTTTGTGTATGTGCACAGCACAGAATGTAGAATATGTCAAATATGTACTCTCCAACTGTAAGGGAAGACTATGTTGAAGAGCAGCTGCAGAAAAAAGGTATTTTCAAATCACAATCTGGTCACACAAACCCCCCCTCCCCCCCAACCCAGGAGTTTTAAAAGAGCTGGCAAAGGAACTCGATGAACGTTAGTGATGGAATTTAGTCAAGTCTCAGAGCACTGAAGAAATTCCATTAGACATCTTGAAAAGTTACCATTGTATTTTAATAGGTAAGAGAAAAAATCTAGGCAATTAGAGGCCTGTCAGCCTGTTCCTGTTCAAATACTCACCAGCTGACACAGAATAAGCAAAGCTAACTGCTCATATAGCTCCGTGCTGCAGTGCCTTTTAACTGCTAATATGGCACTAATCTAGTTAAGGGTAATTCACATGCACAGATGGAAAACAGATCCTGTCTGACCAACCTGATAGGGTTTGTTTCAGTAAAGCTGGGTGATAAACATAATGATGCTTGGCTTTTAGAAGTTTTTGACAGGATTCAGCACAACCTTCAGAGTGAAAGTTGGAATGAGGGAAAAAGTAGCTTGGCACATCTAACTGATTGAAAACTTAGTAACCAGTCCTTGCCAGCGCAGAGAACATCTTGGCTGAGGGAGCTGGGGTTATTCAGTCTGGAGAAGAGGAGGTTGAGGGGAGACCTCATTGCTGTCTACACCTCCCTGAGATGAGGTTGTAAGACAGGAGCTGAATATGAGCCAGCAGTGTGCCCAGGTGGCCAAGGAGGCCAATGGCATCCTGGTTGGGATTAAAAATGCTGTGGCCAGCAGGAGCAGGGAGGTGATTGTGCCTTTGGACTCAGCTCTGGTGAGGCCACACCTTGAGTGTTGTGCTCAGTTTTGGGCACTGCAATGCAAGAGAGATGTGGAGGTGCTTGGGCAGGTCCAGAGGAGGGTAAAGAAGCTGAGGAAGAGCCTGGAGAGTAAATCTTATGAGGAGCAACTGAGGGGGCTGAGGATGGTTAGTGTGAGGAAGAAGAGGGTGAGGGAAGATCTCATTGCTGTCCCCTGAAGGGATATTGTGGAGATGCTGCTGCTGGGCTATGTTCTCAGGGAACTGGAGACAGAACAAGGGGAAATGGCCTCAAGCTGAGGCTGGGGAGGGTTAGATTGGACATTAGGAAAAAGTTTTTCATGGAGAGAGTGGTCAGGGACTGGAATAAGCTGCCCATGGAGGTGGTGGAGTCACCCAGCCTGGTTGTGTTTCAGGGTGGTTTGGATGTGGTGCTTGGGGATATGGTTTAAGATGAGTCTTGTAGAATAGGGTTCTAGGCTGGACTTGGTGATGCTGAGGGGCTTTGCCAGCCTTCATGTGGCTGTGATTCTGTGATCTCTTCTCTCCAGTATCAGATGATAGAATGAGAAGAAATGGTCTCAAATTGTGTCAGAGAAGGTTTAGATCGGAGATTTGGAAAAAATTCTTTGCTGCAAGAGTGGTCAGGCATTGGAACAGGCTGCTCAGGGAGGTGGTGGAGTCACCATCCCTGAAAGTTCAGGAAATGTGTGGACATGGTGTTTTGGGACATGGTTCAATCACAGAAACATGCAGCTTGCCAAAGCCCCTCACAATTGCCAAGTTCAACCTAGGACTCTACAAGATTCACCTTAAACCATAGCCCCAAGCACCACATCCAAACCACCCTGAAACACAGCCAGGCTGGGTGACTCCACCACCTCCCTGGGCAGCTCATTCCAGTCCCTGACCACTCTCTCCAGGAAAAACTTTTTCCTAATGTCCAATGTAAACCTCTCCAGCCTCAGTTTGAGGCCATTCCCCCTTGTTCTGTCTCCAGTGACCTGTGAGCAGAGCCCAGCAACAGCCTCTCCACAATGTGCCTTCAGGTAGCTGTAGACAGCAATGAGGTCTCTCCTCAGCCTCCTCTTCCTCAAGCTAACCATCCCCAGCTCCCTCAGTCGCTATGGTCATGGTGGTCTTAGGTTGATGGTTCATGATCTTAGAGGTCTTTTCCAACCAAAACAATTCTATGATTCTGTGCTGGGCAGAGTTGCTCCTGAGTGGGAGCAGATCTGAAGCCTGTCACAGTTCTGCCGTTGCTGGTTGATTTGCAGATGACAGGGAGATTGTGGGACAGGCAAGTGATGAAGAGGAAGGGGTGAGCTGCTCCATGTAAGCAAGTTTTCTTTTTCAGACACCACTGGAGTTAGTCCTCTTCATGCAAAGGGAGCTTCTCCACCAAGCTGTGGAGAAACAGCTCAGCTCAGGACAAGTGTTTATTGTGTGGCAGTGAGCTGTGGTGCCGATGTGGTCCTTGGACTGTAAACAGAGTGGTCTTCAGAGCTGAAAAATGTTATTCCCTCTTTATTTGGCAGGAATCTGCCTGTTACTGCAATCCTGTGGTACTGTTTTCTCCACAGCCTGAGGAAAATGTTTACAATTTGGAGAGGATTCAGGGAACAGTCATGACAGATGCAAAAGGACAAGTAAACATACCTTGGAGAGAGAGAGGGGAGGCAAGAGCTCTTTTTAGCTCTAGAAGAAGCAGAGATGAGAATGCCTTTGGTCACATCCTACAGGGGGAAAATAGGTCAGAACAGAGGGTTCTTGGGTCTGGATGTAAATGCATTAAAAGATCCAGCATCGAGAAGTTGAGGACCTGTATGCTCTGCAGTAGTCAAACACTTTAACTGTTTACCAGAAGCTGTGGTAAAGTCATCTGGAAGTAGCTCAGATGAGATCAAACCTTCTTTAAAGTGTGTTTCATTATGGGCAGGAGGCAACACAGTGAAGTCCCATGGCCAATATCTGAATGCTGATCTGAGTCAAATCCTAAGCACAATGTTCTTCCTTCCAGTCCAGCATATTTATTTCACTGCCTGGCAGGAGATGAAACCCTTCCACTTCAGTAGCTTCTCATCTCTCCAACGCCATCTGCTCATGGCACAGCACTTTGGACTGTGCCTGCACCTGCACTGGAGCATAGATCAGACAGGACTGTACCATACAAGCAGGTTAAGTGGTCACCATGGTCTCTTCTGTCCACACAGTCTTTGAGACTAGTTAAACAGGAGTGCATCACCTGATTTATAGAATCATGAAGGTTGGGTAAGAACCCTTATCAAGTCTGCAGCAGGAATTATACTCACTTGCTGTACCAGCATGTAGGTTTTGTTCTGTTCAGGAGGTTAAAGTAAAACCTAAGACACAGACAATGTTTGTTAATACCCCAAGAGAGGATGCCATGACCTTGGACTGAATGTCCATGACATGTGCTCAGATATACAGAAGGGATCAAACCCCCAAACCTGTTTCATTACATGGAAAAGAAATCAGCCCTGCCCTTTCTCCACTGCTGCTTCATTGGGTGGGTCAAATTTTGCTTGGAGAAGTTGTCTGAGGCTCCCCAGGTTCCCTAAGCTCCTACACTCCTCCTCTTGCTGGGCAAGACTTGGGTGTCCACACAGTGTCTCACCTACTAATCATACTGCTTTCTGCTCTTGCTATCAAACTGCCACACTACTGTACAATTAATTAACAAAGTCTGATTTGTGTGAGTGTTTCTATGCTGTGGGATTACCACACTGCAAGCAATTTCCTCATCCTAACCTTTCTGAGCTAGGTGGATGTCCTTCAAGAAGCCCAGGGATTAGAAAATGCCCAGCTCCATCAACCCACCCTTTGTAGACCACCATCTGTATCCTGGGATTAGATTTGAAGTCCTGTGAGTCACAAGTACAGGACTTTCCACATGAAGTCTTTGCCCTTGCTGCAACTCCAACCCATGTGGCAGACCCTTGGGCACAGGCAGGGTCCAGCACTGTCCCTTGGTAGCAATGCCATTAGTGCCCGTGGTGAGGTCCCCACTGCACAGCCCAGCAGTTCAGTTTTCATTGAAAGCTACAAATCTCTTCATTTGGATCAGGCTTGGATTAATTTGTCAAAGCAGGCTCAGAGGGCTGGCTGTTACCCTTTGCAGGGGATGGTGATTACATCTGTACATGGGTTGGGGTTCTAATCACTGCCTTCTACAGTAATAATAAATATTATAACCTTCTTTGCTTTATGTTTTCCTAGCTGTGCAATCTGTCAACCAGTTTATCTTCTTCACTAATTAGACTGGGGGCTTTGGAGGAATTATCCCATAATTCCTAAATCTCCTTCCTGATTAGCTCCATGTTTACCTTCATCATTTGATTTGGTAGTTTTTGCTATTATTTTATTGCAGCAGAATACAATTAGGAATACCCTCGGTGGGGGCATTGGTGCCTTGGTTGTGTAACAATGGTGCCAGTTGCTATCCCCCTGCTGTGCTTTCCCAGTGCTGAAAGTGGCTTTAAATGGCAGTGGGACTGGTTCTCTCTGCTTCCAGTTACTGCTGAAGGGTAGCTGCCAGGGAGAACTGCTTTCTTGCTTGAATTGCAAAGAGTAAAGAAACAGCTTTGTGTGGTAGATGTGGGGGTTCATCCCCTGTCAAAGCACAAGCAATGGGGAGTGAAGAGCTGCTGGAGCACAACCCTGTGAGGAGAGGCTGAGGGAGCTGGGGGTGTGCAGCCTGCAGACAAGGAGGCTCAGGGCAGAGCTCATTGCTCTCTGCAGCTACCTGAAGGGAGGTTGTAGCCAGCTGGGGTTGGACTCTTCTCTCAGAAGGGAGAACCAGCAACAGAAGGAGGGGACACATCCTCAAGCTGTGCCAGGGGAGGTCTAGGCTGGATGTTAGGAGGGAGAAGTTGTTGCCAGAGAGAGTGATTGGCATTGGAATGGGCTGCCCAGGAGGTGGTGGAGTCGCCATGCCTGGCTGTGTTTGAGAGTGGTTTGGATGTGGTGCTTAGGGCTATGGCTTGAGGTGACTCTTGTAGAGTAGGGTTCTAGACTGGACTTGGTGATCTTGAGGATCTTTTCCAACCTGGATGTTTCTGTGATTCTAAGGAAAGCTTTTACCTTCTTTCTTTGGGAACCAAGAACTCTAAGCAATGGATCACGTAAATAAGGGCCATACCTCAATCTGGAAGGCAGAAAAAGCACTCTGAAAGCTGATTTTAACCAGAATGATTCTACAACATCTCAACAAGGAGGTGTTGAGTACAGTGGGCACTCCAGTAGATTTTAGACAATGTCTTCCTGAGGTCTAAAATCAAATGGATTTGTAGTAACTTGAGTCCAAGCGGCTTAGAAGTTGGTTGAGAAGGTGTGTGGGGGTAAACTAATGTAGAAGGGAAAGAGGAGAAAAAAGTTTCTTAGACCAGCTTCTATGCACCCTGCCCAGCTTCTGCCTGCCTTGACCACAGCCAATACCATCTAGGGACTTCCAGCTGAAAAAAAAAAAAAAAAAAAAAGGAAAAAAAAAAAGAAGAGGGGGGGGGGGGAAAGGGGGGGAANAGAGGAGAAGAGGGGGAGAGAGGAGAAGAGGAAAGAAGGAAAGAAGGAAAGAAGGAAAGAAGGAAAGAAGGAAAGAAGGAAAGAAGGAAAGAAGGAAAGAAAAGCGAAGAGAAAAGAAAGAAAAATGAGAGAGTCTGAACCACCTAATTCTCAGTGCCTGTGACAATGAGGTTTTGGATAAACAAAGTTTTTGGAACTTAAGCTTCTTAGAGTATTAGGGAAAAGAAATCCTCAGATGTCACTGTAATGTGTTATTTCTTGAACACAATATGCCATGGAAGTGCAGGGATGGCCACTCTTGACTAGCACACTGAGACAGCCATATGTGGGGGAATAAACCTCTTGGTAAACTCCTTGGCAGGTAACCAGTACTGAATAAAACATCTACAGAAGTTGGCAAAGCAGCTCACAGTGGCACAGGATTATTTTAAACGTGAGCTTTCAAGGAGCTATCAGAGATTACCTCTCATCTATCTTTCTCAGCGTGAATTTCATGTCTGTATTGTTAGGGAATACAGAACAATATGGAAAGCAGGGAGGAAGAAAGGAGGAATTAAAGTACCTAAATCAGCTGAGTCATGGCTGGGGGAAGGAAAAAAAAAAAAAAAAAGGATTTCTGAAGGGCTGAGATTGAAAGAGTAATGAAAAAAAAATAAAAATCCCTGATCTGTAGCTCTGGGGTTACTCACTACAGTGTTTTTGATGGGAATTATGACAGAGTTCCTGGGGACTCTCTTGCTTCAATTAATTAAACTCACACTGAGAGGACTACTTCAGCCCTGCAATGATTATGTCTGTCTTTCCTTTTTTTTTTTTTTTTTTTAAATGAGAAAGTAGAAAAAGTGATGTGAAAAGAATTTGGTGAGGAGTTTGTTTTTGTTTTTTTTCCCCTTTTACTCATTTTCTGATGTCGAAGGCTTTGAGTGAGCTCAAAACACAGACCTGAGTTGACAAGCATGGAGGAGAGGGCAATACAGGGGATAAACAGGCAAAATCTCACAAATATCATAGAATCACAGAATCAGCCAGGTTGGAAGAGATCTCCAAGCTCATCCAGCCCAACCTAGCACCCAGCCCTAGCCAATCAACCAGACCATGGCACTAAGTGCCCCATCCAGGCTTTGCTTCAACACCTCCAGGGACAACNTCTGCCCTGAGCCTCCTCTTCTGCAGGCTGCACACCCCCAGCTCCCTCATCCTCTCCTCACAGGGCTGTGCTCCAGGCCCCTCCCCAGCCTTGCTGCCCTTCTCTGGACACCTTCCAGCACCTCAACGTCTCTCTTGAATTGAGGGGCCCAGAACTGGGCACAGCACTCAAGGTGTGGCCTGAGCAGTGCTGAGCACAGGGGCAGAATAACCTCCCTGCTCCTGCTGGCCACACTGCTCCTGATCCAGGCCAGGATGCCATTGCCTCTGCTGCCCACCTGGGCACACTGCTGCCTCATCTTCAGCTCCTCTCTCCCAGCACCCCCAGGTCCCTCTCTGCCTGGCTGCTCTCCAGCCACTCTGTCCCCATCCTGTAGTACTACTTGGGGTTGTTGTGGCCAAAGTGCAGAATCCTCCTCACCTCTCATCCCAATTTGTTCTCCTTTTTTTAATTTCTTTTCTTCATTCCTACTGCTTTTTACCTCTCACTCTTAACTCACTTCTGCTTCTGATCTACAATATGCTTTTTTTTTGAAGAGAAAACAGCAAATTGTTGTGGCTTGGTTATTTAGTTTAAGTGAGGCAAAAGGGTAAGTCTTCCTCTTGAGGGAAACATGCATCAGAGCAGCTCTGGTGAGCACTGGGCTGAGTGATAACTAACTCCTAGGGGCTGTGTGGTCTTTCAAAGCAGCCTGCTGTTCTCCAAGGTGTCACTGGTTTAGCTGCTCTAGGAGCCAGCACTCCCCCAGACTTTGCTGCTTTCCCTTTTCCCAGAAGAAAAAGAGGTGATGTGAGACTCTCTGCCTCCCTGCAATGAGCCACTCAGCACTGCAATGTTCTCTCTCTCTTGCAGCTTGGCCATACGGCAGTGCATGTGGTGAGTATGAAAACACCACTGGGTGATAAGAAACATACAATTAAGCCCATGAGTGATAATGAACAGATGCTTCCCTCCCACAAATGCTTTCTCGTCTCAGATGAAGTCTGGCTGCAAGATTTTTATCAATTCTAGGAGTTTACTCAACTTTAGAGAAAAATGTGCCTTACCTTGATAACATCCCATATGGTTATCTCTTGGCCCAGGGCTGTTACCTTTGTGGGTAAGTTCTTGTTGTTTCTGTTAAACTGATTTTTTTCTGGGCTTGGCAAAACTGAAAACAGAACAGGCACGTGACTGCTTGTGGGTTTGCAACAAACTAAGGCACTGCACACAGCCTATCTGGTGGTGGATCTTCCTCTACACTCTAGCTGCTGACATATTTCATAGACTCAGCACAGAATCACAGAATGTCAGGGGCTGGAAGAGACATTGAAAGCTCATCTGGTCCAGCCTCTGTGCCAGAGCAGCATCACCCAGAGCAGATCACACAGGAACACATCCAGATAGTTCTGGGATATCTCCAGAGGGGGAGATTCCACAACTCCCCTGGGCAGCCTGTTCCAGTGCTCTGTCAGCCTCACAGGGAAAAAAATCTTCCTCAGGTTCACATGGAACCTCCTATGCTTCAGCTTCCACCCAGTGCCCCTTGTGCTGTCAGTGGGCATCACCCAACAGAGCCTGGCTCCAGCCCCCTGGCATTCACCCCTTCCTTTATAAACAAACAAACAAACAAACAAATTAGTAATAATAATAATAATAATAATAATAATAATAATAATAATAATAATAGTAGTATTTGTAACCATGAATGAGATGCATCACCCAACAGAGCCTGGCTCCAGCCCCCTGGCATTCACCCCTTCCTTTATAAACAAACAAACAAACAAACANCTGTCCTTCTTGAGCTGGGGGCCGCAGAATTGGACACAGTACTCCAGATAAGGCCTCAGCAAGGCAGAGTTCTACTCTGGGGCAGGAGAACCTCCCTTGACCTACTAACCACAGCCTTTCTAATACAGCCCAGGATGGCATTGGCCTTCCTGGCCAGCAGAGCACACTGCTGGCTCATGCCCATCCTGCCAGCCACCAGGACTCCCAAGTCCCTCTGCCCTTCACTGCTCTCCAGAAGGTCAGTCCTCAGACTATACTGATCCATGAGATTGTTCTTTCTGAGGTGCAGATTCTACACTTGCCCCTGCTGTACTTCATTAAATGTCTCCCTGCCCATCTCCCCAGCCTGTCTAAGTCTCTCTGAATGGCAACACAACTCTCCAGTGTGGCAGTCACTCTGATGGCAGTGGCAAAACTAAAACCAACCACTTTGTATTATAATGTGGTAGGAAGATGCTGGCAAAATTAGTTTGTCACCCTATTTGATCCAGGGCCAGCCAGGAAAGGACTGTTTCCAGAATTGGTCCATCATGAATATGTTGAAACTGCATTTTTCCCTCTGGTAGCACCACAATACCATTTATTACTGCACCAGAGGAGTGGAGTGGGGACCAGAGGAGTGGAGTGGGGACCAGAGGAGTGGAGTGGAGATGGGGACCTTCTACACTGGGACCTGTGCAGTAGCCTACAGCTACCTGCTCTCCAGCTCTGCCAACCATTAACTTCTCTGTACAAATCTCTTCCTGCCTTTTCCAGCCAGGCTGCTGCTTGGCTCTGCTGGAGACAGAACAAGGAATGGGCTCAAGCTGAGGCTGGGGAGGTTTAGATTGGACATTAAGAAAACGTTTTTCCTGGAGAGAGTGGTCAGGGACTGGAATGAGCTGCCCAGAGAGGTGATGGGTTAAACACAGCCTGGCTGTGTTTAAATGTGGTTTGGATGTGGTGCTTGGGGCTATGGTTTAAGGTGACTCTTGTAGAGCAGGGTTCTAGGTTGGGCTTGGTGATCCTGAGGGGCTTTGCCAGCCTGAATGATTCTGTGATTCTCTTTACCTGTCCTGATGTCATGGACAGGTGAAGGATGGATTTTGTCATGTGTCTGGTGAGTGCCAATCCAGTCTGGGGAATCTCAGCACTCCTGTGATGTGAATAATAAGTCCAACAATAAAGGCACAGCCTGACCATCTGGCTGCTATTATGGTAATGGCTTGCTCTGGGACAGTAGGGCACTCTGTGCAGCTGCTTCTCTGGCTCATTCTCTATTGGAAAAGACTACTCTTCAGCTTTGGGTTACTCTGTGGCACAAAGATAGACAGAAAAGGTCTGTGGTAGTGCCACCTGCTCTAGGTACAGAGGCTGAAAAGAACCTCACCATCAGGAGAGCAGCCCTCAGGGTTGTGTGCTGTGATACTCAGCAGTGAGCAACACCTAAGCCACAGTTTTCACCCCAAAAGTGAGCAACTACTACTGCTCCCAGGCAATCATCTTCTCTGATCCCTGCAGCTATGCCTGTCCAGATAACATGTCCCATCCCCAAAGAACAGGAACTCACCTGCTATGATTCAAACATCTGTGGGTAAGGACAGGGTTATGGCTTATGAAAGCAACTCTTCACCTACCAGTCAGCTCCAGCTGCTGCTCCTGTGAGGTGGGCTGGGTGCTGGAGTGCCCATCTTGCCCTCCCACACTCCTTTTGCTGGCTGCAGAATGGTAGAGTTCCTGGTTGGCAGACCCCAGACTCTCCAGAGCTCTGGGCTCAAGGTGGCTGTAAGTCTCAAAACGAAGCAGAAACATGCATTAGAAATTATTTATCAGCTGCATAATCCATGTTGGCCAAAGGTCTCAAATGTGGCCTTTCCCCCATTATACGATGGAGTGTGGGTTTGGGCTTTCATGGCAGGAAAGGGAGGCTGGGTGTGGGCATGGAAGTGGGATGCTTAGGGATGAAGGTCATGCAGGAGTGATGCTGGATGCTGTTGTAGGCTTGGTGCCACCAAGGACAGAACCAGGGAGTTTCCATCAGGAAATGGTCTGCAAACCACTGACAAGCCTGGCATGAAGAGAAACTTCACTCCAAGAGAGCACCCAGGAGTCAGCTATCACTTAAGCCACACAGATAGCAGGGCCCAGGGGTGACCTGATGAGCTAAGTTCTCTGGCAGTGCTCATACACCTTTTGGATCCCAAAGATGTGCTGAACACAGTTTATTCTCCTGTGGGTTTTAAACCACTGCTCAGGGCAAACTTGCTCACATCCAGAAGTCATCCTAGGCTGGCTTTTTTTTTTTTTTTTTTTTAACTCTCACAGAGATCTTACTGCAGGAGCACCCTCAGGAGAAAGGTGGCCCAAAGCAGGTGGGGCACCTGCATGTCATATTGCAAACTGGATGCTTGGCTCCTTTGGGAGCACTTCCTTTGTGTGAGGCAAAGCCAATCTCTGGCTTGTCTGAGGACAAGGAAGGACAACTCTGTTTTGAGGACCCTCTTGAAACACAGTTTCATTCATTTCTTGTGTTTGCTTCTGTGCTGTTACCCATTTGGTCTGTTTTCTCTAGAAAATGCCCACAGGATGGAATGAAGACATTCATTCAACACTACTCTGGGCTGGGCTTCACTCAGCTATTTATGCAGCCTAAATTGGTTTTCTACCCTTTAATTCAGTTGTATTCAAACCAATGTCAAAAGTCCTGTTAGGCTCAAGGACAGAAGCTCAGCTCTTTCTGGAGGGACACCTCCTTAGGTTTTTTTTTTTGACTTGCTTGGGTCTCTGTAGAGTAAATTTTCTGATTTCATTTTGGAAAAGGCATGAAAATCTTGACATAAATTTCTTCTCCCCAAGGAGATATAATGAACCATTTGGAAAGTAACCAATGCAGGCAAATCAATTACAACAAATTATTCATATGATGAATTCAATTTCCCCTCCCCCCCCCCTCCTCTGTTTACAAATATGCACCACGAGCCTGATGCTGAGAGAGACGAATTAGCTGTTTCTTGATGTGCAGCTTGTTCATGAGTGGTTCATTGCAATTCAAGCCACAGCTCTTCTGAGGGCATGCAGGTCATGCTTTGGGTTCATTTTCTCTGACTGGATGCACATTATTCTTTTAGAACCTGCTACAAATATTCATTACAACAAAACCCACAGTCAGGATTATCTGCTGCTGTGGTGTGAGCTCCTTTCCTCAGGGTATGCCCTCGCCAAAGCAAAGTGCTGAAGAAATTCCATCTGATAGGAACAGAAAGTCTCCTCCTTCCCTGGAGACTTTCAAGGGCCATCTGGATGCATTCCTCTGTGACCTGAGCTAGGTCTGGTCCTGCTCTGGCAGGGGGGTTGGACTCGATGATCTTTTCAGGTCCCTTCCCAGCCTGGCACCCTGTGAGCCTGCAATTCCATACAATAGAGATGATTCTTACTCCACCTCAGGCACATCATAAAATGGTCAGTTTTTCAAGTGTGATTTACTGATGGTCCAGCCTCAGTTACTTCAGAGAGGGGAGTGGAGATAAGAGCAGAAAAATCCTGGGGGAGATGGATAAATGAAGAGGTAGGTTGGTACCTTTGCCTGCCCACCTGCTGCTGTGTTGGCACATGGATGCAGCATTGCTGGGTGTGCAGCTTCCCTCCAAAGGCAAGGGCAGAGACTGAGGGACTTGGGGCTGTGCAGCCTGGAGAGGAGAAGGCTCCCAGGTGACATTATTGTGGCTTTTCAGTATCTTAAGGGGGCTACAAGAAAGCTGGGGAGGGGCATTTTAGACTGTCAGGGAGTGATAGGACTAGGGGCTGGAAATGGGGAGAGTCAGACTGGATGTTAGGAAGAAGTTCTTCAGCATGAGGGTGGTGAGAGCCTGGAAGGGGTTGCCCAGGGAGGTGTTAGAAGCCTCATCCCTGGAGGTGTTTAAGGCCAGTCTGGATGAGGCTGTGGACAGCCTGATCTGGTATGAGGTGTCCCTGTCCATGGCAGGAGGGTTGGAACTGGATTATCCTTGTGGTCCTTCTGACTGATTCTATGATGGTTCTGTGATCAGAGTCCTTACCAGACTGCAAGAGGTATCTCCCATAGAACAGATGCTTCCTGTGCCCCTGAGACTGGTCTCTGGCAGGGCAGGGAGTTGGTCCAAGGTGTTTTGCTGGAGCAGGGGTGCTAGGGAAGGGATGAGCCTTCACCTAAAAGGAAATAAAGTGCTGCTGTTAGCTGCTGTCAGATGGAAAGCTGAAGGTGTCATCAGTTACAGAACCACTTCATTGACTTCTTGCCTGGGCAAAGGGATCTATCTCTCACAATCCAACAAGGAGCACCAAACAGCACAGTTACTCACTTCGTGTTGGAGATGTAGCCCTCAGTGGGCACAGGTGGCTACATCCTGGCTGTAGTCTTTGCTTGTGATGTGCTGATGTCTGTTGGAATTATTTGGGGAGGAAGAAGAACCCCAACATGACAACACTCCCATTTGCCGTTTTCTTTCCCATTTTTTTTCTCTTGATGCAGGAGGTGCATCACAAAAAGAAGCCTTGGATCAGCAGTTATCTGTGACCCATGGATTAGGTTTGCTTTTGTTCCATAGCACAGAGGGCTTGTGGCTGTCTTGGCCTGGCTTAGATTTTCCCCAGTGCTCTTTGCTGAAAGGTTTTATTTTCCACCATTGCCTGCAGACACTGACACGGATTAGCCTTGGCAGCCCCATGCAGGGGGCTTGCACACCCTGATGCTCACTAATTACAACCTCCTGAACATCCTACCAGCTATAATAACACAGTGATGTATAGATGAAGTCACAGTCTGTCAATGCATTGCCCCTGTGGTGTAGATCCTGCAAGCAATATACCCATGGCTGGAAACCTCCTTGTTGCATGGAGAGTTTTGTTCTTTGGAGTGGTTTCTGTTCCCATATGCTCAATGTCCAGCAGGATGCAACTCTGCACAAACTGCATCTTGAAGACATGTGAGGATGTTGTTTCCTTTTGTTCCCCCTTTCTTCCCTTGCTTTTGGCTCCTTTACCTTCTTTCTTCCCATAGCTGCTTGCCAATATTTTTTTGTTTTCTGACAAAGAAACTGAAGTGCCCAAACTGTCAAGTTTAAATCTGTTCTAACAGGTAATACATTTAACTTGCTTAATGCCTGCCAGGGTCTAAATATCAGCTCAGCCCAACTTCTGATGCATGAGTTGCTGAGTTCCTGGCGATGAGGTGCAGTGCAGGAGAAGACAGTAAAGTGTAGTCTTAATTGAAAACCTCAACTTAATGCAGTGCAGCTGGGGGAGTTTTGCTCCCCCTTCAACCAGCTGATTAACTGTTGATAGGCAGAATTACCTCCTGGTGTGGTGCAGACAGGTTTTTAGGCTCTTCAAGTGCTGTGTGAGGTAGGCAAAGGAGAGAGGAGGTTTTTTTCCTATCTAATGTGGATTTTTGAGGTGCTGACCCTTCTCTGACTGCACAGAGAGCAGTGCAGTGGATTTACTAACAATGTCCATCTACTGAGTGCTAAAGGCAGGTCCTAATGCTCTGTACAGCTGATGGTCTGGGTGCTGGACACTCCTGAGCACTTGGAGAGCTCTGCTGAAATGAGGGAAAACAGCAGGTGATGTCTGCTCTGGACCAGCTGTGATGAGCATGTTAATGAAGAGATCCTGGCATTTCCCATGTCCTGCTCCACTTGATTACAACCATGCTCTTTGAATGCTGAAGACAGACCACACAAGACTAGAATGACTCATGTATGCCCTCTTACCATCCCCTCAGCATGTGCATAGCAGAGCCACACTCATTTCATTGCTGGGAGGAATTCCCTACCTCCAGAAATGGGAGTGGATTTGTCTGTAATAGCTATTAGGGTTTCCAGTAGTGAAGCCTCTCCAGTTTCCACACTCTGGATATATTCTCCAAAGGAATGACATCAAGACCAACCCCCCCCCCCCCAAAAAAAAAAAAAAAGGAGGAGGATCAAGGATCTGCATCGTTGCATTTGGCAGAACATCTGCACTAACTTTGGCAGAGATTGAAATGATCATGGGAAACTGCAAACAGATCAAGGTTGTATGAAAAGATGCATCAATCAGATTTATGAAGTACACTTAATGCACTCTTTTGGACATAAATTCTCTTAGAGCATTCATCAACCACATCCTGGTAGGAATCTTATTTGGTAGTAAGAGCAACGATGATTAAAATATTAGACGCGAGTGAAAACTTCACTTCTGCAAAAAAATATTGCTAAATCCAAGCCTTGAGGCAAAAAATGTTAAAAACAGATTTTTTTTTTCCCCCCACCCTTTCTTTCTGTATGGAACCATTTGCACAAATAAATCTAATAGGTTTTTATCTAAACCATCTGGTGGAGGAAAAGCATTAAAATGTGAAGTCACGTACTGAAGCCCCATGAGAATTCCTTTGAGAGCTGTATGTTAAAAAATGGTAATAATAATAATAATAATAAAGGTAAACTCTGTCTTTTCCTTCATTTATCTGAGCTCATACTCTTCAGGGTCCAAGCTTGAAGCAGCAGGCTTCACTCTGGTAACCCACAGGCTCCTGCTTGTCCGCACGTGGCAGTTGTACTCCCAATAATCCAAACTCAATTCATTTCATAGATTCATAGAATGATTTAGGTTGGAAGGGGCCTTCAAGATCATCCAGTTCCACTCTCCTGCCTTGGGCAGGGACACCTCTCACTAGCCCAGGGTGCTCAAGGTCTCATGCAATCTGGCCTTGAACAGCTCTAGGGAGAGGGCATCTATGACCTCCTTGGGCAACCTGTTCCAGTGTCTCCCCATCCTCACTGAGAAGAATTTCTTCCTAATCTCCAGGATAAATCTGCCCTCCTCAAGCTTCTCCTCTCATTCTATCACTACAAGTCCTTGTAAAAAGTCCCTCCCCAGCTTTCTTGTAGCCCCCTTCAGGTACTGGAAGCCTGCTACAAGGTCTCCCTGGAGCCTTCTTTGGCAATCACTGCGTTTGGGTGTATGAATCCAAAGGATTCATTCCAGTATATCCAAGTTTTCCTTGTTCTAGGATCAATTCTGGAAAGGCTCCTACCCCTGGGCTCAGGTTCCATCATGCAGAAGCATCACCTCCTTGTGTGACTGCTTCCAACCAGTCTCCAGAAGGCAACTTCTGCTGGGACCTCAGATGCAGGAGAATCCTCTTCAGCTGTGTGATGGTTTGGGCATTCCCTGCCCCCCCCTTTGTAAAATCCCCCAGACTAGACTCAGCCAGCTGGAAGTTAAGGACTGAAGCTCTATTTACAGCTCAGCACAATGTACAAGCAGAGATATACACAACAGACAGGAATAGTTACAGGCATAGACAAGTTAAAGGTAATACAGAAACACAACTCCCCTCCCAGAAATCAGAGACCCCAGGAGGGGCTCCCAACCACCCTTCCACCTTCTCCCCACTTCTATACCTTACCCCAAGGTTTGCCTTATGTGCAATGTGAGCTTGGAGGATCAGCCAGGGGGGTTAGAAGGAAAGTGGTTAGTGAGGTTACTTGGCAGAGAGGAGAAAAAGCCAGAAGCTGCTAGACTGAGACGCTGTGCCCCAGAGACTGACCTATCTACGTTTTGAGTTCTTATTCTTACACATCTCAGCAAGCCTATGAGTGAAGCAGACATCACCATTGTTTCCTTTTCACAGCCTATAACATCATTTTCTCTATTAAAATATTCCAATTAGCCTCAGCTAATTGTCAGGGTTCTCACCTTGTGGGTCCCAAAGTCTCCCCTGTGTATGGTTCTGTGGTAAAGCTGATAAAGTCCAACAGGCAAAGGACTTTGCTGGGTTCCAGGGAGAAGTTCTGCAAGAAGAGAAATGCAGATGTTTGAGGAGTATGAAGAGGAGAGTCAACATTTCAGCCTCATAAAAGCTTTGAAATTTTAACCCAAAACTCCAGCAGTATGGGCCTCAGACATCTCTCTCTTGTTGCTTTATTCTTTTTAATGTCAGCTCGCAGTTAAGTTTGAAAACAGCACCCAGCTGTCTGACTTAAAAGATTACACTGAAGACAAATAAATCTTGGAGAGCTCCTGCTATCTGCAATTTGTAAAACCTCACCTGAGTTAAAGCTGTCCTGGGGGGTCTGAGCACTGCCTCACAGCTGTTGGACTTTAGTTATGACTAAAGCAGAAGACTGGTTCTGAAAACTCTCAGATCTCAGCTACTCCTCCTCTAAATTACTCTGTGTCTCTGGGCACAGCCCTTACCTTCTTTCATATTCATCTCCCTAACAAAACCCTGTAGCACCTGCTTCTGTGCCAGAGGAGTGGAGGGGCTCAGCTCATTATTTCCAAACTCTGAGCAGAAGTAGATATCAAATGATGAAGGCTTACTCTACTAATTAGGGCATCAGACAGCCTTTTCTATTTGACTGATGAGATGCTTTTGAATGAACTTTGGAACTTCATGTTGCTATAGAAGCTGTGCTACAGAGGCAGCAGGAAACAACTGTCTTACATCTTCAGTGTTTAGCAATCCAACTGTGCTGGTAGCATAAACATGGATCCAGGTGTTTCACTGTGAAGAAAGGCAGAATTACAAAGGGGACCTGCAGACTTTGCGTCTGCAGAGATCTTACATGGCACAATCACACAATCATGGGGATTGGGAATGACTTCTGGAGACCATCCAGCCCAGCTCCCTGGATAAAGCAGAGTCACCCACAGCAGCTTGCCCAGGGTCACAATGCCCAGATGGGTTTGGAATCTCCTGGAGAAGGAGACTCCAGGACCTCTCTGGGCAGGCTGCCAGGCCCCAGCAGAGCAAAGTTCTATTCCGGGGCAGGAGAACCTCCCTTGACCTACTAACCACAGCCTTTCTAATACAGCCCAGGATGGCATTGGTCTTCCTGGCTAGCAGAGCACACTGCTGGCTCATGCCCAACCTGCCAGCCACCAGGACTCCCAAGTCCCTCTGCCCTTCACTGCTCTCCAGCAGGTCAGTCCCCAGCCTATACTGATCCATGGGATTGTTCTTTCTGAGGTGCAGATTCTACACTTGCCCCTGCTGTACTTCATTAAATGTCTCCCTGCCCATCTCCCCAGCCTGTCTAAGTCTCTCTGAATGGCAACACAACTCTCTACAGAGTGGCAACATCACCACTCTGATGGCAGTGGGCAAAGCTAAAGCCAACCACTGGGTGCTGGGTTGGGCTGGATGAGCTTGGAGGTCTCTTCCACCCTGGTTGATTCTATAATTCCATGTTCTCACCCTTGTTTTACAGAGACATCCATCCTTGAACTAACCTTTTGGGTTTTTTCCCCTCCCCAAGTGTCTGTGCATCCACCATGCTGCTTTGTAAATTCAAAGTTAAGAGGAGCAGTACTTTGTTTCCAGTCTGGAATTTTCTAAGACCTAAACTTCCAGCCTGTGGACATGGCTTTGGGGGCTCTGGTCCTGCCTGCTGTGTGCGCTGGGCACTCACCGTCCGCATCCTCGCTGTTCAGCCGGCTGCCGGTCTAAGGGCTGCTGGATTACAGTTGTGCTCTGCAAACAAAATTCACATCTGTTCTGACAACTTATTTCAGCCTGATGCTACTTGAAAAGGTCGAGATTAATCCCAGAAAATCAGACTTCTATTGGAAAGGCCAAATCAACTTTAATTGTAACACATGGCTATTTGTATTGGCGTTCGGCTGCAGCCGCTTAGCCTTCTTTCCATTGGTATTATTTGTTTCTGAGCTCGCTGCTAAAGCCTGCAATTCAAACTGAGATGTTTGAAGTAAAGGAACAAAAACAGCAGCTGACATCTTTCCTTTTGCAGGTTTCCCCTGACCCCAGGTATTTTGTCTGCCTGGCTTCTATGACTTTTGTTTATCAGAGCTCAAAACTACAATCGCAGAAGGAAATGTTGGCTCATTCGATAGAGATCATCTCTCAGTGGTGTCTGCTGGACTTTCATACCCCCTCCTTGCCTGCTGGTTTTACCCATCACAGCCTGGGGAGGGGATGAACCACTCGAGCTCGTGTTCTGCCTCCTGCCAACCTTTGATGGCAGAGGCTAAGGTGCTTTTAACCCCCTTTGCATTAGGGCAGTTGCAAGCTGTGGTTTTCTGCGTGGAGGTGACTCAGAGCATCACCCTCCCCTCGGCATGGCACAGTGTTCAGCTTGGTGTGGCACCTCGCTAACCACCCAGCTGTTAGCAACTCAGCCATCGAGCCAGCAACTGACATGTGAGCTCTCAGATCCCCTGAAAAGTGACAGGACGAGAGAGACTCATTTGGCAACACTTTGCTCTTGCTGTTTGGCCTGGAGAAAGATACTCAAAGTGGTAAGATTGTTTAGCAACAGCTGGCGAGCACCCGGGTGTGAGCCTGCTTTTCAGACATGACAGGCACTTACAGGAATGTTGCCAGATACAGCTGTTTAAAAGCCTTAATAAACAGCAAGTCAATACTAATCTTTGCCAAATTAATCTTTTCCTTGACAGCCCATCAGAGCAATTATGCTCCAACTCGTTGTAAACACACAATTGTCAGTGGGTAAGGATCCTCTCCGCAGCATACTGTGGAGTTCTGCACACAGATTGTTTTCCAAATAGAAAGGCTTCCTTTTTCCCTTTTTAAAATTTTTTTCCCCCCTTCTTCTATTTTATTTTTCTGGCCAATTAGATGTTTGCCAGCTTGGTATTAGCCTGAACAAAATTTCTTTATAAAGTGTCTATCGCAGCAAGCCCTTAATAGAATGTGAAACGATGACAGTGGCAGGATCCATGCAGATGCACATTTGCTAGTGGGTTCCTCTAATTAGGCAGTAAGTGTGACAGGCTCTGAAATGTTACAAGTCATTGTTCTCACTTGTCCTCTTGTCGGTGGAATAAGAACTACATTTGAGCGGTGATTTAATGTGCTGCTGGGTGATAATAAAATACATGGCTGTGCAAAGTGCTGCCTGCCAGACCTGGCACAGAGCACTCCGTGTCCTCTGAGCAGCTCAGCACCTCCTGCAGCACTTTACCCACCATACAATGCTTTACTTAAATGTAAAAGAGCTTGAAGACCTCAGATAAATAATTAACAGGGCAATGGTTGTATATCCAGCTTTAAATCATCTGTCTTTGGGTCTGTATATCTGTAAAGAGAGATCTGTATCTCTCTATCATCTCTATATATCTCTACCTAATCTATATCTAATCTGTATCTGTAGATCTATACCTGTAGCATCTATATCCTGTATCATTTATATCTATACCTGTAGCATCTATATCCTATATCATTTATATCTATACCTGTAGCATCTATATCCTATACCTATATCATTTATGTCTATACCTGTAGCATCTATATCCTATATTTAATAACTGTAACATCTATATCATATACTTATATAAGTTATATCTATACCTGTAGCAGGGGGTTGGAACTAGATGATCCTTGAGGTCCCTTCCAACCTTACCATTCTATGATTCTATGATCTGTATCCTACAGCTATCTAATTTATATCTATACTTGTAGCATCTGGATCCTATAGCTATGTAATTTATATCTATACCTGTGGCATCTATATCCTATATAATTTATATCTATAGCTGTAGCATCTATATTCTATATCATTTATATCTATACCTGTAGCATCTATATCCTATACAAGTTACATCTATACCTGTAGCATCTATATCCTATATCATTTATATCTATACCTGTAGCATCTATATTCTGTATCATTTATATCTATACCTGTAGCATCCATATCCTATATCATTTATATCTATACCTGTATCATCCATATCCTATATCATTTGTATCTATACCTGTAGCATCTGTATCCTATATCTATTTTTCTGTATCTATACCTATATCCTCTAATCATCTCTACCTATTCCATTTCTATCTACCTACCTACCTATCAATGTGAGTTCTAAGGAGTAACTCCTGTGTAGCTTACATACAGCTCTTTACTTTTCACAGTGAGTATAAAATAAGGATTTTTACCTCCTCCATTTCCCAGAGCACAGCAGGAGATCTCTGTGGAGCTGCCATGTTTACAGGATAAGCAACAGGCAGACAGTCTTGGATGGCATATTCCAGGTTGAGATGAAGTCTCAGGAGGTTGAGCAAGGTGGTCAGAGCATATTTTACCTTCCAGTAATGAGCTCTTCTCTTGTTGGGTTTCCTGTTTACAAAGGAGCCTCGCAGGGAGTATTTGGCAGAGACATCACTGGAACGAGGAACTGGTGAGAGAGAGAAGTGGGCAGAAGCATTTACCTTTTGCTGTGTGTGGCTGGGGCCCTCCATGAATGCAGTACTTACTGTGTGTGGATGGCTGCAGGGGTGGAACTCCTACAGCAGGTCCCTGTGAAGAGCTTCTTTGCATCAGAGGCAGCAGCTGGATGGGATTTCTGCTCGAACCTTTGGGAGTTTGGTGATGGAGAGACCAGGACTCGTGTCACCAGAACAGGGCACTCTGAGAGCAGCAGGAAATTTAAAGAGCCTTTCCTTTTCAAAACCTCTGCAAGCAAACAGGATTTACATCTTGCAGACACAGATGTTTCCAGTCTTGCATCTTGCCTACCACTTTTAAAGATAATAATAAACCCAGACTGATTTCAATTAATGGAGGACATAGTGTTCCTTGGTATCTATCACTTTGACAGATGTCTTTATCACATTCCCTTGCTGTTGCTGTGCTGCTTCAATGTGTGGTTTGCTTTGTCCCTGTGTGTTTTCTCATTAGCATCATTATGGCAGATGGTGAATTACAACTTGGGTAGATGTGGTACTGTGGTGCCTAAGCCACCTAAGGATGGGGCACATCTTCATGAACTCTGGTGGAGTTTACCTGCTTAGAAAAGGCTCCAAACCTTCTAGGCTCCATCTATTGACAATTTGTACCTGTCAATACATACCTGAAAACAGACTGTCATTGGAGGGCAACCATTGCTCTTACCCAAAGCCAGATATGAAGAACTGACCTTTGTGCACTCAAGTTGGATCTTTCCTTTGGAACCAAGTGGCTTCAGCATGGCCCTGACCAAAGCTGCTGCTCTTCCAGCAAGGCTATCCTATCCAAATGGAGCCAGGGCACTGAAACTGGATCTTTCCTTAGGAACCAAGTGGCTTCAGCATAGCCCTGACCAAAGCTGCTGCTCTTCCAGCAAGGCTATCCTATCCAAATGGAGCCAGGGCACTGAAACTGGATCTTGCCTTTGGAACCAAGTGGCTTCAGCATGGCCCTGACCAAAGCTGCTGCTCTTCCAGCAAGGCTATCCTATCCAAATGGAGCCAGGGCACTGAAACTGGATCTTTCCTTAGGAACCAAGTGGCTTCAGCATAGCCCTGACCAAAGCTGCTGCTCTTCCAGCAAGGCTATCCTATCCAAATGGAGCCAGGGCACTGAAACTGGATCTTGCCTTTGGAACCAAGTGGCTTCAGCATAGCCCTGACCAAAGCTGCTGCTCTTCCAGCAAGGCTATCCTATCCAAATGGAGCCAGGGCACTGAAACTGGATCTTGCCTTTGGAACCAAGTGGCTTCAGCATAGCCCTGACCAAAGCTGCTGCTCTTCCAGCAAGGCTATCCTATCCAAATGGAGCCAGGGCACTGAAACTGGATCTTGCCTTTGGAACCAAGTGGCTTCAGCATAGCCCTGACCAAAGCTGCTGCTCTTCCAGCAAGGCTATCCTATCCAAATGGAGCCAGGGCACTGAAACTGGATCTTGCCTTTGGAACCAAGTGGCTTCAGCATGGCCCTGACCAAAGCTGCTGCTCTTCCAGCAAGGCTGTCCTATCCAAATGCAGCCAGGGCATGGAAGAAGGCTCTTCCCTTTGGAACCAAGCGGCTTCAACATGGCCCTGGCAAAAGCTGCTGCACTTCCAGCAAGGCTGTCCCACCCAAATGCAGCTAGAGCTGGGATGCTGCCCAGCAAACACACCACAGGTTCCCCTTCTTAAAGACTGAGAGACACCAACTAGCCAGAGGCTCATACAGAATAAGTATTTTATTCATGATGTATTTTTTTAATTATTATTTACATTAAAGTTTTCTTGTATTTTGAACTCTGCTTGGATACTGAAATTAACAACTTTATGTGACTGCACACCTGCCCCACAAGAAATGAAGATAACACAGCTCTTTTCTGCAAAAGGAAAACTGCCTGTCAAAACCCAAAGCTGATTTCTCCCATCCCCAGTAATTATCTTCTCACTTTAGAATTAATATGAGTGGAAAATGTAGTTTACTATAATATAATAAATAGAAGACATTGGGTAATTAGTAGTGCTGGTAGATTTCTAAAGTACTAAACAAACAATAAACTGTGAATTGAATCACGAGTTCTCATCCAGTTTCAAGACAGGAAAATTAGAGCTCTCAGCTACAGTCATTTGAGTAATCACATCTGATCTGCATTATTTATTAGTTATTACATGCCAAGTGATTCTGCTTGTACACTGCCTGAAATCATTCCAAAGCAAGCCTGCCTGCCTTTCTCTTCTGCTTCATACACAACATGGCATTGTGTGATGTGCATTTCATCTGGGCTGCTTGCTCTGTTGCACATAGGAAACACAAACCAGTGGCCACTCTCTGTTAGTTGCACAGGCAGCTGAAGTCCTCCAGAATCAGATTTTTCAGAGCTGTCCCTGTCCCAAACTCATGACAAAATGCCTTTTTTTTTTTTTTTAAGATGATTTCCTTTCTTTCCTAAATCTTTTTTCCCTGCAACTGTTGAATTTACCTTTCAATTTGGGATGTGTTGAGCTCAAGCTGAGGTTGGGTAGGTTCAAATTGGACATTAGGAAAATGTTTTTCACGGAGAGGGTGGTCAGTGACTGGAATGAGCTGCCCAGGGAGGTGGTGGAGTCACCCAGCCTGGCTGTGTTTAAGGGTGGTTTGGATGTGATGCTTGGGGCTATGGTTTAAGGTGACTCTTGTAGAGTAGGGTTCTAGGTTGGACTTGGTGATCCTGAGGTGCTTTGNGCCCTGACCAAAGCTGCTGCTCTTCCAGCAAGGCTATCCTATCCAAATGGAGCCAGGGCACTGAAACTGGATCTTGCCTTTGGAACCAAGTGGCTTCAGCATGGCCCTGACCAAAGCTGCTGCTCTTCCAGCAAGGCTATCCTATCCAAATGGAGCCAGGGCACTGAAACTGGATCTTGCCTTTGGAACCAAGTGGCTTCAGCATGGCCCTGACCAAAGCTGCTGCTCTTCCAGCAAGGCTATCCTATCCAAATGGAGCCAGGGCACTGAAACTGGATCTTGCCTTTGGAACCAAGTGGCTTCAGCATGGCCCTGACCAAAGCTGCTGCTCTTCCAGCAAGGCTATCCTATCCAAATGGAGCCAGGGCACTGAAACTGGATCTTGCCTTTGGAACCAAGTGGCTTCAGCATGGCCCTGACCAAAGCTGCTGCTCTTCCAGCAAGGCTATCCTATCCAAATGGAGCCAGGGCACTGAAACTGGATCTTGCCTTTGGAACCAAGTGGCTTCAGCATGGCCCTGACCAAAGCTGCTGCTCTTCCAGCAAGGCTATCCTATCCAAATGGAGCCAGGGCACTGAAACTGGATCTTGCCTTTGGAACCAAGTGGCTTCAGCATGGCCCTGACCAAAGCTGCTGCTCTTCCAGCAAGGCTATCCTATCCAAATGGAGCCAGGGCACTGAAACTGGATCTTGCCTTTGGAACCAAGCGGCTTCAGCATAGCCCTGACCAAAGCTGCTGCTCTTCCAGCAAGGCTATCCTATCCAAATGGAGCCAGGGCACTGAAACTGGATCTTTCCTTTGGAACCAAGCGGCTTCAGCATGGCCCTGACCAAAGCTGCTGCTCTTCCAGCAAGGCTGTCCTATCCAAATGCAGCCAGGGCATGGAAGAAGGCTCTTCCCTTTGGAACCAAGCGGCTTCAACATGGCCCTGGCAAAAGCTGCTGCACTTCCAGCAAGGCTGTCCCACCCAAATGCAGCTAGAGCTGGGATGCTGCCCAGCAAACACACCACAGGTTCCCCTTCTTAAAGACTGAGAGACACCAACTAGCCAGAGGCTCATACAGAATAAGTATTTTATTCATGATGTATTTTTTTAATTATTATTTACATTAAAGTTTTCTTGTATTTTGAACTCTGCTTGGATACTGAAATTAACAACTTTATGTGACTGCACACCTGCCCCACAAGAAATGAAGATAACACAGCTCTTTTCTGCAAAAGGAAAACTGCCTGTCAAAACCCAAAGCTGATTTCTCCCATCCCCAGTAATTATCTTCTCACTTTAGAATTAATATGAGTGGAAAATGTAGTTTACTATAATATAATAAATAGAAGACATTGGGTAATTAGTAGTGCTGGTAGATTTCTAAAGTACTAAACAAACAATAAACTGTGAATTGAATCACGAGTTCTCATCCAGTTTCAAGACAGGAAAATTAGAGCTCTCAGCTACAGTCATTTGAGTAATCACATCTGATCTGCATTATTTATTAGTTATTACATGCCAAGTGATTCTGCTTGTACACTGCCTGAAATCATTCCAAAGCAAGCCTGCCTGCCTTTCTCTTCTGCTTCATACACAACATGGCATTGTGTGATGTGCATTTCATCTGGGCTGCTTGCTCTGTTGCACATAGGAAACACAAACCAGTGGCCACTCTCTGTTAGTTGCACAGGCAGCTGAAGTCCTCCAGAATCAGATTTTTCAGAGCTGTCCCTGTCCCAAACTCATGACAAAATGCCTTTTTTTTTTTTTTTTAAATTTTTTCCTTTTTTTCCTAACTCTTTTTTCCCTGCNGACAAAATGCCTTTTTTTTTTTTTTTAAGATGATTTCCTTTCTTTCCTAAATCTTTTTTCCCTGCAACTGTTGAATTTACCTTTCAATTTGGGATGTGTTGAGCTCAAGCTGAGGTTGGGTAGGTTCAAATTGGACATTAGGAAAATGTTTTTCACGGAGAGGGTGGTCAGTGACTGGAATGAGCTGCCCAGGGAGGTGGTGGAGTCACCCAGCCTGGGTGTGTTTAAGGGTGGTTTGGATGTGATGCTTGGGGCTATGGTTTAAGGTGACTCTTGTAGAGTAGGGTTCTAGGTTGGACTTGGTGATCCTGAGGTGCTTTGCCAACCTGCATGTGTCTGTGACTCTGTAATTCCTGGGATTCCGTAATTCCTGAAATTTTAGGACCTGGTGGGTCTAACAATAAATTGGCTGAAGCATATTTGGTGATAATTCTGTGGGTAGCATTTTAATCCCACTGGAAATATTTCAATTCCCCTGGTAAAATTTGTCATTCCATTGCCAAAATTTGTCATTCCATTGCCAAAATTTGTCATTCCATTGCCAAAATTTGTCATTCCATTGCCAAAATTTGTCATTCCATTGCCAAAATTTGAATCCCACTGATGATATTTGAATTCCACCGCTAACATTTTGAACCCTGTTGTTAATATTTTAGTTCCAGTAGTAAAATTTTAATTCCATGGCAGTGTTTTGAATTCTGTTGGTAATGGCTTAATTCCACTGGTAAATTTTTTAACTCCACTGGCAAAATTTTTAATTCCACTTGCAAAATGTTTAATTCTATGGTAGTATTTGAATCCTTCTGATAATATTCGAATTCCACTGCTAACATTTTCAATTCTGTTGGTAATATCTTAATTCCACTAAGTAAAATTCTGAAATCCAATGGCAAAATTTGAATTCCACAGTAACATTTTGAATTCCACTGGCAAAATTTTGAATTCCACTGGCAACATTTTGGATTCCACTGGTAACATTTGAATTCCACTGGTAACATTTGAATTCCACTGGCAACATTTGAATTCCACAGGCAACATTTTGAATTCCACTGGCAACATTTTGAATTCTGTTGGTAATATTTTAATTCCACTGGCAAAATTTTTTTGTTCCACTGACAACATTTTCATTCCACTGGCAACATTTTCAATTCCACTGGCAACATTTTCAATGTCATGGTAATACCTTGAATTCTGTTGACAATGTTTTAATTCCACTGGCAAAAATTTAATTCCACAGGCAAAATTTTTAAGAAGTCCATTAGTAAAATTCTGAATTTTGTTGGCAATGTTTTAATTCCACTGGTAAGATTTTAATCCCACTGACAATATTTTGATTCTGCTAGCAATATCTTTAATTCTACCAGCAACATTTTTAATTCCAGTGGTAAAATTTTAATCCCTTGGTATATTTTTTATTTTTTAAATTCCAGTGGTAATATATTTTTTAAAAATTCCAGTGGCAATATTTTAATTCCAGTGAAATTTTTTTTAATTCTATTGCTAATATTTTTTTTATTCCACTGTTATTTTTTTTTTTATTCCACTGATAGTTTTTTTAATTCCATTGATTTTTTTTTTAACTCCACTGCTAAATTTTTTTAATTCCACTGCTAATTTTAAAAAAAATTCTACTGATTTTTTTTTAATTCCACTGCTAATATTTTTTAATTCCTCTGGTAATATTTTTTTAAATTCCTCTGGTAATATTTTTTTAATTCCACTGCTAATATTTTTTTCATTCCACTGATAATTTTTTTTAATTCCACTCCTAATATTTTTAAAATTCCATTGCTAATATTTTTTAAATTCCACTGCTAAAATGTTTTCATTCCACTGCTAAAATTTTTTAATTCCACTGATAATAATTTTTAATTCCACTGCTAATAAATTTTTAATTCCATTGCTAATATTTTTTAAATTCCATTGCTAATTTTTTTTAATTCCACTGCTAAAATTTTTTTCATTCCACTGGTAATATTTTTTCATTCCACTGGTGATATTTTTTTCATTCCACTGGTGATATTTTTTCATTCCCCTGGTAGTATTTTTTCATTCCCCTGGCAAAATTTTAATTCCTCTTGGCTAATTAACCCAAACTCCAGAAGCTTCAAGAAGCAGCACTGTGCACTTTTATCCAGTTAGTCTTATTGGTTCAAACCTTAGTTTTCAGGCAGTTTCCTGCTACAATGCTTTAAAAAGGGAATTACTTAAAATACCTTTTTGGTTTTCTTTTCCTCCTTTGACCACAAAACCCAAACCAAGCCAGAAATAAGTATTGGTTACCTTCATTGTCTGCCAGTAAAGCAGGTTTGGTGTTACATAAGTCACTGTAAAAACTAAATAAAGTATTCACATCAAAGTTGTGAACAATTTGTGCCAGCAAAAGTTAAAGCCTCAAAGAAACCTCTTTAAAATGCTAACAAATTTACTTACAAACACCTATATTTATTATTTCATAAATAGGCGCAACAGGTTCCATTAAAAAAATAAAATAAAACCCAAAATACAACTGAAAAAAAGGAAAACAACAACAACAACCAAACAGAAAAAAAAAGAAACAAAACCCCCAACCCAAACAAAACCCATAAAAAGATTAAATACAGACACAGTATGAAGAAACAATAATACACAGCCATATGTCAAGGTTATAATTTAGCTGTCTCCAATCTCTTTCTGCATCTAATAAAATATTAGGTAAGCATTTGGCAGTTTTGTACATAAACAGACTGAAAGGACTTTTACTATTAACCAGCACACATAAAGTGATTTCTCTTTAAAAAAAAAAAAAAACCCAAAGCTTTTCTGCTTTTTTTTTTTTTTTTTTTTTTTTTCCTTTTCTTTTCTTTAGACAGTACAAAATAAATGTGTTTGCTCTTTATCAACATTAGGGGTTATTATTTCCCCCCACCCCCGTGTTTATTTCAGGAGAGAAAGCCAAATATTTTTAATTAATATCATTTGGGAATATTTCTACTTTTTTTTTTTTTTTTTTTTTTAATTCCCTCACACCCCCACCCCACCCCCCCACTCCAAATACTTTGAAAATATAGAACTATGAGTCAGCTGTTTTAAAAACCAAGTAAAAATATGAACCTTTGCCAATTTAACCCCTTCTTGTCAACTCAATCCACCGGCACGAGCCAGCTTCAATTACAATTAGCTACCAAAAAAAACCAAAACAACAAACCAAAAAGAAACCAAACCAAAACAAATTAAAAATAAAAAACCAAAAAACCAACCCCCCAAAACATTCACATTTTATACTCTAGGAGAGTGTAACATAGATGCTATTTACAAACTTGCTATGACTGCTACATCAAGCCATTTAAAAAGTCTTTAGTAGTTTCATATAAACACCCATTATGAAAAACCAATGGAAAAATCCAGGACTTTTATCCGAGACATCTACAGTTGCTAAGGCAGTTACTAGCGCAGCACTTCACAGCAAAAAAAGGAAAAAAAAAAACCAAAACAAAACCCAAAAACAACAAAAGAAAAAAAACTAAACCCATCATAAAATCTGAATGGTCCAAGTTTCCTTCAGGGGAAGAAGAAAAGCAATGTCCGTTAAAGGATCTCAGGGTAGGGGAGGGAAGAAGGAAAGAAAGAAAAATTAAAAAGAAAAATAGGGGTTTGGGGTGGAGGAAAGGAAAAGAAAGAAGCAAGACTATATAATTTTTTTTTTTCTTTTTCCAGAGTGGGTGACCCACAAGCTCAAATAGTCCTCCTAAGTGCTTAGCAACTTGTATTTGCTAATAAAATGCAGAACTGCCTCGGCTGCACAAAGCAATCCGTGATGAAAAGACTTCCCTGCGTTCCTCAGTGGAAAGGAGAGGTGGTTCAGGTTCTCAGGTAAGGTAGAGTGCTTTGTCCCTCTGCATGCCCCTGTTCAAAGAGAAAAACAAAAAATGTTGAAGGTTTTTTGTGGGTTTGGTTTTGGTTTTGGTTTTTTTTTCCCCCTTTCTGTCAAATTTTTAGTGCTGTTCTTCCCAGCCCCAAATCCCCATGACTCTACTGCATGTGGTTAATTGCAAGCTTATCATTGAGGTGCCATATCACCATGGCAATAAGGGGAAAAAAAAATCCCAGTGCCATAGTGGCATCTGGAGACCACCTCTGGCTCCAAACTAGACAAGACCAGGACGTGGGTTTAAGCCTCAGGCTGAGCCCTCCTGCAGTAGTGTGTTGGCAGCACTGAGTGTCACAAACCCCATTGGTACAGCTGGAGGCTTAGGTCTCAGAACGACACTCCACAGGCACTCAATATGGTGTGGCCACCTTCCTTTGGGGGCAGGAGAGCTTAGGTATATGAACATGGCCACCAAGATCTGCAGGCTCTTTTATTTGCTAGTCAAAAGGTGTTGGGCTGGCAGATGTTGGTAGCCAAAATGTGTTGGGCTGGCAGGTATTGGTAGCCAAAAGGTGTTGGGTTGGTAGGTCTCGGTAGCCAAAAGGTGTTGGGTTGGCAGGTGTTGGTGGCCAAAAGGTGTTAGGTTGGCAGGTGTTGGTAGCCAAAAGGTGTTGGGTTGGTAGCCAAAAGGTGTTGGGTTGGCAGATGTTAGTGGCCAAAAGGTGTCAGGTTGGCAGGTTCAGGTAAGCACACAGAAGGGAACACCAGAAGCTTCTGGAAAAGCCAACTAGACCAGCTGGAGGCCAGGATCTACAGGAAACCTGTCTAGCACACTTTTACATTCAGTTCTTGCTGGGTTTCAGCTCCAGAGCAGAGCAAAAAGAAGTCATGGACCCGCTGTAGTTTGGAACAGTCTGTAGCACTGAGTAAAAGCAGAAACAGGGTCACTGGTGGGACTTGGTTCACACTACACAGATTTTCTGGGAGAAGTTTTACTCAATCTCCTCCTTCCTTTCCAAAACCCAGACTGGTTCTGTTCTCCCACAGCTTTACAGCTTGTTTGGCTTGGAAACCAAGGGCAGCACAGAGCAAGCTGCACTGCAGACTCAGCTCATGCCAATGCTATAGCAAAGGTAGGTCGGGTCCATGCCAAGGGCTTCGTCTCTACACAGGGTACATACAAGGTCTGCTCAGAGAGCTTCTGCTGGTGGGAAGTTAAGCCCCATGGGCACTCAGTAGGCTCTGCTGGGACTGATTGCAGATTGCCTTTTCCAGAAAGGACCACTTCAAGTTTGCCTTGATTAGCAGGTTCTAGTCAAGGTACTCTGGACTAGTAGCCAGAAAAAAAAAGTTTTGTTTAGTTCTAGTTTGAGCTCCAAAACCAAAACCAACCAAACAAAAAAACCCCAAACAAACCCCACTTTAAAACAGCAATGAAAGTGAAATTCTCAGTCTGAATAAACACAATGGATGAAGCTGTTCTTTCTTTGTCTGGGTTTGATTTGATACTTTGGTAGCAAACAAAATCTTTTCTCTGCCTTTGCATTGGGGATTCACATTAAAGTCAAGGGGAGGTCAGACTGGTGGGCAAGTTCACAGGGCACAACATCTATAGTTTAAAACTCAACAGATAACCTCCTGTTCAGAGTCTTTAATGTTTCCAGTCAGTTCCTGGGACAGTAACATGGCTCCACAGAAACCATGCTGCAGAGAAGCTGAAGGTTTGAAGGGGCTACTAACCTTGTGGTAGGGGCCTGGAGCTCCTGCAGGTCTGGTGTTTGGTTTGTGGTCACAGTTGTGTGATATTTGTGCCATTCCCTTCCCCATATCTCGCATCCCAGGCACCACCCCTGCCTCTCACTGATGTGAGCTTTCATGACCCAAGCTGTCTGTTTTCCCTGGCAGCAAGCTCTCCCCAGCAATGCAGCATTTGGAGACAATAATTCATGCCATTTGCCTCTGGCAGGCTTGACATTTGTCTCCTATACCTTTCTCCCTCTGATTTCAGTTGTGATTTCCTAAGGAATGGAAGCTTCCTAAAGACAAAGTCTGAGTGTTCTGATAAGGCAGCAACAATGTCCTGTAAGTGCATGCCTTGAAAACTTGCTCTCCCACATCTGCTGGATAACTACAGGGCTATCAAAGATGCACTTCTGAAATACTGCAGGGAAAACAGGCAAGCAAGCTGCTCCCGAATTCTCCATCAGACACTCGTGTCATGAGTGTTGCTCGACACAAGGTGGCATTCACTGGCTGCTTACCCATTACTGCAGTAGTCATTATTCCAGTCCACAGTCTGTGCTGGAGGATTTCTGCACCCTGAACGAACGTACTCCATTGCTTGGGTAACAACTTGTGCAGCTGTTGATGTTGGATTGATGATGTTCTGATAATCAGGCTGGAGAGTAAATCCCTAGGGGGGAGAGCAAATGCATTACGATGTATGGAAAGAGAGCAACAGGTTGGGTGCATTGAAATCAAACAGTGTGTTGGAAAATGGTGGAATACTTCTTTTTTTTTTTTTTTTTCAACCCCACAGGTGTTATCAAACTTGAAATAGGAAAAAGAAAAAGAAAAACCAGTGCTTTCTAAGTTTGAAAGTCTTTCTTTGCTTTGGGAAATGAAACACTGCCAAATCCTTTCTAGCTATGGCACAGTCGCAGGATGGAACTAAAAAAGGGACAGGGCAGAAACAATTCAAAACCAAGAGAACAACTCAATCAGCACTGGGGCAAAAAGGTCTGTTTGCTCCTTTGGGCTTCCATTTAGATTAAATGTAAGGACACACACAAGTTGTTAATTCCCAGAATATGCAACAGAATCTTTTTGAAGGCTGCAGGCAGCAGGTGGCTGACTGTTTTATTAGGCTACACCTATTCACATATTGTTCTCAAAAGCCTTTTTCTTCATTCAGTCACAAAGGGACCATCTGCTGCTTCTTTTATTTGTACTTTTTCCTCTCAACTAAACAGAAATTCAACTAAAGCTTTTTAACAGTTGTGGGACTAATGTAGTGAAAGTAGCACAGAATAACTTGCTGTTTGAAACCAAGGAGACGAGGTTGGGGAGGGGA
>VWZE01000523.1:383250-440123 GCA_013396675.1 Eubucco bourcierii | reverse complement strand
CCCCCACTAGAGCAGGACCACCAATATGTGGTTATTTGATGATAATGATCAAAGCCTTTCAGTTGGAGCAATATCATTTCAGTCAGGACCAGACGTGCTCAAAATATTCTATTAACAGCAACAATTAAGGTCTCCCTTCTAATCAAATGCTCAGGAAATCCATCCAAGATATTCAGAACTGTCAGTAAATGTTCTTGGATGCCTATTATGTCACAGAATCACAGAATTGAGCAGGTTGGAAAAGACCTGTGAGATCAGCAAGTCCAACCTATCACCCAACACCTTCTAATTAACTAACCCATGGCACTAAGTGCCTCATCCAGCCTCCTTCTAAACACCTCCAGGGATGGTGACTCCACCATCTCCCCAGGCAGCCCATTCCAATGCCAATCTCTCTTTCTGTGAAGAACTTCTTCCTAACATCCAGCCTGAACCTGCCCTGGCACAGCCTGAGACTCTTGTTCTGCCAAGCTTGGGTTGCCTGGGAGAAGAATCACAGAATCATAGAATAGTAAGATTGGAAGTGACCTCAAAGATCATCAAGTTCCAAACTCCTGCCATAGGCAGGGACACCTCCCACTAGCACAGGTCACTCAAGGCCTCATCCAACCTGGCCTTGAACACCTCCAGGGAGGGAGCAACCTGTGCCAGTGTCTCACCACTCTCACTGCAAACAACTTCCCTCTAACATCCAGTTTTAGTCTCCCCTCTGCCAGTTTAAACCCATTGCCCCTTGTCCTGGTATTGCAAGACCTTGTCAATAGTCCCTCCACGGCCCGTCTGTAGCCCCCTTCAGATCCTGGAAGGTCACTTCAAGGTCTTCTGGAAGTCTTCTCTTCCCCAGGCTGCAGAGCCCCAACTCTCTCAGCCTGTCCTCACAGCAGAGCTGCTGCAGCCCTCTGAGCATCTTTGTGGCCTCCACTGGACCTGCTGCAACACTCCAATGTCCTTCATGTGCTGGAGGCTCCAGAACTGTACATAGGACTCAGGTGGAGACTGAGGAGAGCAGAGCAAAGGGGCAGAATCCCGTCCCTTACCCTGCTGCCCACACTGCTCTTGCTGTAGCCTAGCACACAGTTGCTGTCTGGGCTGCACTCACACTGCAGGTTCATGTTGAGCTTTTCATCAACATTTTCATGTTTCCCATGCATTGTGTGTCAGAAGCTTCCATTGCTGCCTTCCCATCCCTTTTCACAGCGGTGCCCTCTGCATGCCCACAGACTGGTGCCCATCCTTGAACTGCGCTGAGGAATTCAACCCTTGTTGGGCTCTCGGTCCAGGATGAAGGTTACAGTGAGGCAGCAGCAGTGATTATGTCAGCAGTGATTATAACCAGCAAGGTCCAGGCTGTGATCAAACTTAAGGAGGCCTGACTCAGCTTTAAGTGAGCTCTCTTCAGTAGTGTGACACTAAAGAGGCAGATAGAAGGAAATTGGTTGAATATTTATGCTGCTCCTACAAAGCTTACCTAAGCTTAACTTTGCATCTGCTGTCTTTGCTGTCTCTTTGGTGGAAGGAACATCTTGAATTGTTTATTCCTTCTCTCAGCTTTTCTCTGTTCACATAATCCTTTCTGTTTTTAACGTTTTTGACATTTTAGGTCACTTCCAACCCCAAGCCTGTCCTTGAGAAGAATCTCTCCTCCCAGCCTGCACGAGCTCAGCCATTTTATTAATACTCCTGTGTAGCTGTTTATAAGAGAATAACTTCTCTGCAGCAGCATTTTCTCTTTCCTGTCCTTCGACTCCTTTAGAGATGGCTTTGAGTTAACTCTATCCATTCTGGCAGAGAACTCATATTCATGTGTGCAGCAGAGCTACCTTCCAACCTAAGTCACAGGAGGCCCTTAGCAAATGATGTTTCATATTTTGTTAATTCCAGTCACCTATTGCAATAACAACATCTGGGACTCTGGAGAGTTCAGAAAGCTTTTTGACACATTCTTGATGTTTCAGAACAAAGCAGTAAGCCATGGGTTGTCATCTATAATTAGCTGAGGTGGCTCAGAAGAACATCTTCAAATCTAAATATACATTTTTGTTACCATCTATAGGGGATTGTCATGGATTCATCCAGGGTCTGTAAGTAAAAATGGATGTTTTATGAATGTAACCTGAGTACATGTGATAAAGGATATGCAACTTTAATTTGATACAAGTGTTTTAATTCCCCAAATGCAGGCACTAGGCTAATAGTGAAATCTAGTTTTATTAACTCACTCCAAAAACAAACACAACTCCTCTCCAAATCAAAATCTGGCTTCTCTCAAGCTCAAGACATTTCTGTCATTTTTTGGCAGTGAGAGCAGCTCTGTGTTTTTGCACTGCTGAATGTAAAGCTTGATTTAGCCTCAAATGGAATTCATGCCGTTAAGTATAGTTTGCTCTACATTTTCACCTGCAGTAGATACAAAAGGAGGTGGCCTGATTTGTGTTACCATCAGGCTAAACAATCCTTTATTTACAGAATCACAGGGTTGGAAGGGATCTCCAGAAGTCATCCAGTCCAGCCCCCCTACACTCACCAGGGACATCCTCCCCTGGATCAGGTTGCTCAGAGCCTTGTTGAGCCTGACCTTGAAGATCTCCAGGAATGGGGCCTCAACTACCTCTCTGGACAACTTGTTTCAGGGTTCCACCACCCTCACAGCAAAGAGCCTGATCCTAACATCCAATCTAAACCTCCTCTTCTCTCATTTCAAACCATTGCCCCTCATCCTATCACTGCAGGTTTTTGGAAACAGTCCCTCTGCAGCCTTCTTGTAGCCCCCTTCAGGAACTGTGAGGCTGCTACTAGGTCTCCCCAGAGCCTTCTCCAGGCTGAACAACGCCAGCTCCACTCAGCCTGACCTCACAGCAGAGGTGCTCCACCCTCCTGATCATTTTCATGGCTCTCCTCTGGACCCGCTCCATGAGGTCCATGTCCTTCCTGTGTTGAGGGCTCCAGAGCTGGATGCAGCACTCCAGGTGAGGTCTCACCAGAGCAGAGAAGCAGAATCCCTTCTCTTCATCTCCTGGCCATGCTGCTTTGGGTGCAGCCCAGGCTGCTGTTGGCCCTCTGGGCTGCAAGAGATGTCCAGAGCTCCCAAGTCCTTTTCTGCAGGGCTGCTCTCAGTTCCATCATTCTCATACACATCACATACTTGCATAGACACAGTTCTATTTACCATCCCTTGAAAGTTTCTGACTACATCACAATAATTTCAGAAAGAACACGAGAGGTATGACAATAAGCATGAAGATAAGAGGTATCACAGAAGGATGGAGTACCAAGCAGCTGAAATTTTTCCATGTCTGCTCACTGCAGTCTTAAAAGACTTCAATTCCTTCAGCTGTTCAATTGTATTACAAGACAGGGAGTGTAACAGCTATTTTGGGTGCCTTGAAAACTCTCTGGTTACAAATTGCTCTGCTAGTGGCACTAAGGCAATGTCAGCCTTACTAGATATGACCTTTAGTTTTTTTATGAAACATAATTGCAAAGTGATGGGCTGGGAAGCCTACGTCTGCCATATACTTCAAGAAGCAAGTTTTACATGACCAAAAGATTTGCACTGTCCACAGAACTTCAAAATGTCCAATGCACTTGCAGCAATGTCAAACGAGGACACCCCTGACAGCACAACATCAGAGCTTTGAAATATGCCTGAGCAGTTGGAATCTGAATAATATTCTCCTTGCTGAGAGGTTTTAGCTTCAGCCATAGCTGCTAAAATATGTCTGCATGAAACTTGGAGTTGTGTCACTACAGGGAGAGAATTAAAGATTCATCGAGCCAGAGAGAACAAAGCAGGCAAAAGAAGTTCTCTATTCTAAGAGCTAAATATGTATTTCTGTGCTTAACACACATAGGTATTGCTCATGTGCACATATACATTATGCATATTAAACACAGAATGTGAATATATTGTTATATAAATACACAGAGATGCACTTTAATGCATCTATGGGTGAGATTAGGTGACCTCTAAAGGTCCCTTCCAGCCCATTCTGCGAGTCTCTGATAGATAACCTCTGACAATATTTAATGTTTACCCATATCCATCTGTATTAAGTATAGATATATATTTGAAAGATGCAGCAAAATTCTTGATGTCAACCAGAAAAAAAAAAAAAAAAGCAAAAAAAAAAAAACTGGTTAAAATAAAAAAAAAAAAAAAGGTGCTTGTTTTATGAAAAAAAAAAAAAGTAAAATTGCAATTCACAGCACTTTATGTAATGTTGTACAAATTACCAGATACCAGAGACTGCATTTCTGGACCTGAATAGTAGTAAAAGTTGCAACTAAGGGCAAATCTAAAGACACTTGTTTACAATGCAAAGGCTTAGTCAGTACTCTAAGCAATATGGCAATCTGCACAGCAGAAGATATAATGCTTTGTAATGGGATTTTGACTTTACATCTCGATGGCTACACATAGGAACAAGCTCAACCTATAGTCTCATTAATTCCAATAATTATTAAAAATTAAAAAAAAATTAGAAAGAGAAATTGCAGAAAAGAATTAAATGGGAATGAATGGATAAGTGAGATATTTACACAATCTGTCCACCTTATTTACTGAGTAGAGCCATCACTAAAGCATTGGAAATTGGACTAGAGATGGACTGGCAAACCTGTAACTGAAGGCTGTGGTGACACTTCCACTCTTTTCAGTTATGAGTTTGTCAAATAACAGTCTGAAGTTATACATACTGGGTGTCTGAGTGACTTCTGTGCCTGCGTGACAAACCTCAACTGCTCAGCTCCAGTTTCAAACCACTGCCCCTTGTGCTGTCCTAGAAACATTTGGGTTGGCAAAGCCCCTCAGGCTCACCAAGTCCAACCCAGAACCCTGTTCTACAAGGCTCATCCTAAACCATATCCCCAAGCACCACATCCCAACGACTTTTAAACACATCCAGGGTGGGTGACTCAACCACCTCCCTAACTATAGCTCGTTGCTACAAGCCCTTCTAACAGTCCCTCCTCAGCCTTGCCCTAGGTTCCCTCCCAGATAGTGAAGCAGTTACAAGGTCTCCCTGCAGCCTTCTCTTCTCCAGACTGAACTGCCTTAATTCTTTCAGTCTGTCTTTATACTAAAACACTGCTGGGATGAGCAGCTCAGAAAATCCTATGTAGAAGCAAGGTTAAACGAGATGTGGTAAAGTCAACCCAGGAGCTCCTGTGGAGAACACCTGATGCTAAAAAGAGCCACAAAGGTGCTGAAGGGAATGGAACAGCTCTGTTAGGAGGAGAGCCTGAGGGAGCTGGGGCTGTGCTGCTGGGAGAGGAGGAGACTGAGAGGTGACCTCAGCAATGGGGATAAAGATGTGCAGGTGAGTGCCAGGAGGCTGGAGCCAGGCTCTGCTGGGTGATGCCCAATGCCAGCACAAGGGGCAATGGTGCAAGCTGAGGCATAGGAAGTTTCATGGAAACATGAGGAGGATTTTTTTCCCTGTGAGGGTGACAGAGCCCTGGAACAGGCTGCCCAGGGGAGTTGTGGAGTCTCCCTCTCTGGAGATACTCCAAATCCACCTGGATGTGTTCCTGTGTGATCTGGTTGGATTGGATAAGCTTTGAGGGTCCCTTCCAGCCCCTGACATTCTGTGATTCTAAGCTATGAGATGAGACTCACACAGAGGACAGCGTAAAGTGTAAACCACCCCACAAAAGCAGCTCAGTAGTACTGCAGGAAAGCATTTTTGACAAAGGTATCTTACTTTTGGCATCTATTAACATCTGAGAACCAGCCCTTGAAATCTTAATAACATTCCCCCAAAGCAGCTTTTATGGATGATAATTTAACACATGGGAATAAAAGACCTGATGGACTCCAGTCTTAATAATGCATATTTTATGTATAAATATATCTATATGTATTTTTATTTCTATATATGTTATTATATATATAGTGTGTGTATATATCTAGAGTGTGTGCATATATAGTGCATATATATTTATATGGATTTTTATTTCTATAAGTATATAAAATATATATCACAATATATATAATTGTATATTAGAAATTTTATAGCATTATATATTAATAATATATCTTATAATGAGCATACATTATATTTATATGGATTTTTATTTCTATAATTATATAAAATACATATGCTATATATAATTGTACATTAGGTGTTTTATAGTATTATATATTATATATGTAATGTATTTTATAATAAGTATATATTACATTTATATGGATTTTTATTTTTTTATAGTGTGTATATATATATAGTGTGTGTATATATATATTTCTTCATGCTTGTATATATATATACATATTTATATATATGTATATATACACATATATACACACACACACACATATATATATATATATATACACACATATATACACACACACATATATATAAATATATATATATTTTTTTCTTCATGCTTACTTGCTTGTCCAAAGAACTGCAACCTCTCTGGTGCCATGTAAATATTTAATAATGAGAATTTAAAATACTTTGCTCTAATATTACATCTGGGTTTTGGTTTTTTGTTTGTTTTTTACATCCTTATTCCAAACTGGACTTGCTGTAGTTCCATGCCAGCTCTGTTGGATTCACTGAGCCTGCTCATGAGTAAGCAATTAGTACTCAGCTTCATTAAGTTTATATTTTGATCCTTTCCACACTAGAGGAAAACATTACATTATGGGCAGAATTTAAATCATTGCTTAAAAGTTAAGAAAATGCTTCAGTGCTTTTCTGGTTAACGAGAAATTTAAATATTTGCTCAAATGGATTCATGCACTGAACTGATCACCAATCTCTTCATTTTTGTTCCTGAAAGCAAACCTCAGAAAAAGCCACAATATTATTTTTTTCTTTCAAATAAAATAAAAACAGAATTAAAATATATATATATTGTGAAGGTTTGGGAGTTCCCCACCCCCCCACACTTTGCAAAAAATGACCCAGACTAGCACTCAGTCGGCTGGAAGTTAAATGGTGAAGCTCTATTTACAGCTTTGCACAATGTACAGCAGATATTTACACTATATACAGANAGTGTAATTTTCTCTCTTAAAATATTATAATTATCCTCAAACCAGCACATATATATATATATATATATATATATATATATATATATTTTAATGTGCCACTTTAATGTTAACCTTCATATTCTTTCCAACTGAAACAATTCAATGATTCCATACAGAGCCTTATGTAAACAGTGTCCATGTTGTGCAGAATAATGACATCCGAGCTGTTTCCACATGGGAAAAGTTGGATTGATGCATTTCTTCCAAACCTATTGGAATATTTTGGGTTTTTTAGACCTGTTTTCAGCCAATTGGAAGAATATCTTTAAAAAAAAAAAAAAAGTGTTTGTAGTACCCTTCCTTTCTACAGGCAATGAGTGTGTCTGGAACCAAACAGCCCTAAGACAGAAATTGAATGTACCTCATAAATGCATTTAAAGTGATTTATGATGGTAACTGTAAAATTTAAATGCATAAGAGGCAACCCTCCAAGGAATGAACATGGTAACATCCATATTGCAAGCTCCTACATTCAGAACAATGGTTACTAAGAGCATAGGATGGTTTGGGTTGAAGGGATGGTTAAAGGTCATCTAGTTGGATCCCCCTGCAGTGAGCAGGAACATCAACTAGAGCAGGTTTGCTCAGATGATGCAGAAGGATGCATGAAAGGTCCTTGTATAGATTATCTCAGAGTCCTCCCCTGAAAAAGTGCACAAATGAATACAATACGCAGAGAAGTATAGTGCAGGACCCCCAAACGATTTCAAACTAAGAAAAAGTTCTCCTCATGACATATATGCCAGGCCTTAATACTGCCATCTTTGCCTTTAAAACTGATTTTATTTCTGTAAGAAAAAACCACTGAAATCTGACAGGGCCAAACCAAGTGATTCCAATGAGTATGACTGCAGTTGCTCAGCTGCTTTTTCACATTGACACAGTGCAGTAATCACAGAATCACAGACACATGCACGTTGGCAAAGCCCCTCAGCATCACCAAGTCCAACCTAGAACCCTACTCTGCAAGATTTGCCTTAAACCATAGCCCCAAGCACCACATCCAAACCACCCTGAAACACAGCCAGGCTGGGTGACTCCATCACCTCCCTGGGCAGCTCATTCCAGTCCCTGACCACTTCCTCCACAAAGAACTTTTTCCTAATGTCCAATCTGAACCTACTCAATTCACATTCTTCTGCATATTCTAAAATCTATTAGGAATGTTCATCTTGAACTAGATCAGGTTCCTCAGAGCCCTGTCCAACCTGGCATTTCCAGGCATCTACCACCTCTCTGAGCAACCTGTTCCAGTATCCCCTTCCTCTGCTGGGCTGCAAGAGTACTCTGTGGTGGGTTAGGAACTTCCTACCCCCAAAAACACTATTGAAATTCACCAGACCAGCTCAGACAGCTTGGAAGCAAGATAAAGATGTGTTTCACAGAATCACAGCAACATGCAGGTTGGCAAAGCCCCTAAGGATCACCAAGTCCAACCTAGAACCCTACTCTACAAGATTTGCCTTAAACCATAGTCCTAAGCACCACATCCAAGCCACCTCTAAACATNAGTTCTCCTCATGACATATATGCCAGGCCTTAATACTGCCATCTTTGCCTTTAAAACTGATTTTATTTCTGTAAGAAAAAACCACTGAAATCTGACAGGGCCAAACCAAGTGATTCCAATGAGTATGACTGCAGTTGCTCAGCTGCTTTTTCACATTGACACAGTGCAGTAATCACAGAATCACAGACACATGCACGTTGGCAAAGCCCCTCAGCATCACCAAGTCCAACCTAGAACCCTACTCTGCAAGATTTGCCTTAAACCATAGCCCCAAGCACCACATCCAAACCACCCTGAAACACAGCCAGGCTGGGTGACTCCATCACCTCCCTGGGCAGCTCATTCCAGTCCCTGACCACTTCCTCCACAAAGAACTTTTTCCTAATGTCCAATCTGAACCTACTCAATTCACATTCTTCTGCATATTCTAAAATCTATTAGGAATGTTCATCTTGAACTAGATCAGGTTCCTCAGAGCCCTGTCCAACCTGGCATTTCCAGGCATCTACCACCTCTCTGAGCAACCTGTTCCAGTATCCCCTTCCTCTGCTGGGCTGCAAGAGTACTCTGTGGTGGGTTAGGAACTTCCTACCCCCAAAAACACTATTGAAATTCACCAGACCAGCTCAGACAGCTTGGAAGCAAGATAAAGATGTGTTTCACAGAATCACAGCAACATGCAGGTTGGCAAAGCCCCTAAGGATCACCAAGTCCAACCTAGAACCCTACTCTACAAGATTTGCCTTAAACCATAGTCCTAAGCACCACATCCAAGCCACCTCTAAACATATCCAGGGTGAGTGACTCCACCACCTCCCTGGGCAGCTCATTCCAGTCTCTGACCATTCTCTCCATGAAAAACATTTTCCTAATGTCCAATTTGAACCTACTCAACCTCAGCTTGAGGCCATTCAAAATGCACAAGCATAATATCCACACTATATTCACAAGTATATATCCACAATGTATTTCCAAGTATATATCCACACTATATTTGCTAGTATATATACACAATGTATTTACAGATATTTACAACTACATACAAGTTAGAAAGAATACAGAAATCCAAACTCCCTCCTGGGCAAAGAAACTGCCCAGAAGGGGCTCAAAGCCTCTTTCCTCTCTCCCTCTTCCTTCCTTCTGAGACAGGCAGGCAGAACAAAAGAGCAAAGCTTATATTGTGTCCTGCTACCCAAGGTTAATGGGAGATATTAGAGCAAAAGGAATCAATGTCCTAGAACAGAATGGGATAAATGATTTACATTTTGCCTTTCTATCCCTCTCAGCAAACCAATGTATGACACAGACTTCAGCACTATTTTCTTTTTACAACCAATAATCTAATTCCTCTCATTAAAATATCCCAATTAGCCTTAAAACAGCACACACTCCCAATCTGGAGCAGTGCTGCCTCTATGACCAGAAACAAAAAGATATCTTTTCATGGAGAGATGACTTCTTATTGAGCATTTGCACCTCAAACCTAAGTCTGAGGTGGTAACAAACAAGGCTATTTGCACTAAATACTGTGGAATTGAAAATGCTTTGCAATATGTCACTCTGTACGTGTGTATGGATATACATTATGTGTTACCTTGGATACAAGGCTTGCTCTGTAGGCAGCTAACTGCTTCAGATATTCCTTCTTGGCAGCTTCAGTTTTCTTCTTGTATACCTAAAAACAAAGAGTGTGACATTGGTAAATTAATCTGGTTTTGTTTTTGCATATCACCCCCGTGTCTCATGCATCTCCATAAAGTCTTCCTGGGTAAACAGGTTTTGCTCCTGGTGTTGCTTAGAGAGTCAAATAATAAACATCAAATATTTGAAAGAAAACATTGGTTCAACTTTGAAACACCCTTTAACCACCCAGTAGTACTCAGGCAACAATATTCCTCACAGTATCTCAGGTTTAGCTTTGAAGTGAAGCGCAGGGTGCGCTTTCAAATGGGACCTTTAGGCACAAGGAGAGGCAGGTGTGGGGTTCTTCACTGGATTCCATGAGTTAAAGCCCTCTGGGAAAGAAGAGAAGATGTAGAAAGGCATTTCAGTTAAATGAAGGAGGAGATGTTGGCACCACACAGAGGTTCCCTTCCCTGGGTAAACTGTTGGGGGCAGTTGCAGAAGCCTCACGGTGCTAAGGGTAATAAAAGTTAGTCATTGTTCCAGTCTTGATCCCATATTGGGCTAATTAACTTCTCAGGAGCATGGAGCTTCTTCTGTGCATTTCTCTCCACTCACCAAATTATTTTAAATGCAGGATGTGCACAATCTCCTAATAAAGAGCTTGGAGAATTGCTTCAGTTTTGCCCAGATTTCAAGATCAAAGATTATCTGCAGGGTTAAACAGGACCTCATAGCACTACAGAAATATGATGCTAGAAAAACACAGAGAGATATTTGGGGTTGAAAGTTCTCAGGAGGAGAACCAGTTTCTGACCCTAGCTAATGCCTTGCTGTTAGCCATGTCAGTGACAGATTCAGGACTCAGTCAGCACTTCTCTTTGCAAATATTATCATCAATTACTCACTACTTCATATTTCACTTTTATTTGTTTGTTTCTTGCTCTTCTTTGGTTTTTTTCTTTTCTGAAAAGGTAGATTTAGGAGTCATGTGTGACTATTCAGGACTGACTCTTAATCTTTCTTGTTGCAGGGAAAAGCTTAAAAGACATCCCAAATAGAAGGGTCAAAAGTAAGTGAGAGAGGGAAAGAAGATTTACTGTTTTATTGCTGTTGTGCTTCACCATTTTAAAGTCATATGCTAGAGGTTAATTCATGTGTCCATGGGCATTTGGGATTCACCATACAACATAAAATGGAACTGCAGCTTTGAGTCTCTGCTGTGCACTTCTCCAGGCAGGGGCACAACCTGGGCACCTGTAGAAAGCCTCCATAAAGAGACTAAAGGCTATATCCATCCTCCCACCCCACACTGCCTGCTATACTGACTGGTTCAAAGGTAAAAGATGGGTAAAGCTACTTGCTACGAATTCCACAGCTGAAAAGCACCCAGGGAAACCTCCTGCACTGAAGGACAAACTTGATGAAACTCTAAAGTGATCTCTCTTGATCTTCCAATGCACTAAATCCATCAGAACCTAGAATGCAGAGGGCCTGGCAGCACACATAGAGGACAATACAGCAGCAGTGTCAGGCTGGAAGGATCCAGTACAGAACCATTTTTATAAAGAATGTGCTCACAAAACATTTTTTTTGTTTCACTCAGCCTTTGCTTTCAGAGACAGAGCAAACCTCAGATACAAGCTGGCAAAACCCAGAGGCTGCCTAAAAGGATTAAAGATTTTGCTTCCCAGGGAAGCAAAAGATCATAATGGAAACAGAGAAACCTTAGGTTTCTAAAATTGTAAATATAAAGGCAGAAGGGGGTGGGGGGTTAAAAGATTGAATTTAGCTGTGCAACTGTATCTGCACACCCTTGTAATTTCTCCAGATTAAGATAAATATATGGTGTTGGCAGATCTCCCACTGCTTTGCAAAACAAACAAATAAATAAATAAAGGGCAGCAATTTGCTTTTCTAAGTCATAATCGCTTGTGATTATTAGGGGAATGTCCTGCTTGTTTGGAAAATGAATTAAAAAATAAAAAAAAAATAATAAATAAACGAGTCAACAATCTGTTCCCAGCTGCTGAAATGAATTTAGCTTGACCTACAGAACAAAGGCTAAGTTCCAGTGCTCTGTGCATGGCAATGCTGCTGCGTGGTTCCGATAGCCAGCCTGGAAAACTGAGCTGAACAAAGAAATTTACACAGCATAATGATCTGCAAAAGATCACATCTCTGCTGCTTCCGCACTGGGTTTTGTTTTGCATTACACAAATAGAGAAAATAGACACTCCTGCTGGGCTCCTACAGGCAGGGCATATTGAAAGAGCCCTCTGGGACCTGACTTTTCCCTCAAACAGTCGTATTTTACAAGGTTAACACAATAATATGAAGCTAACGACAGTCCTGTAAATCTCCATCGAGAGCATTGCTGCTTCCTAGGAACTTCATCATGCAAGCATTTAATTCATAGAGAATGGTCTGGGTTGGAAGGGAGCTCAAAGCTTGGCCAGTTCCAACCCTCTGCCATAGGCAGGGACACCTCCCACTAGAACAGGTTGCTCAATCCAACCTGGCCCTGCACTCCTCCAGGGAGGTTGTGGAGCGCAGAAGCACCCAATCTTTGATCTTTGGAGTTTGTGTGCTCCACAACCTCCCTGGGCAACCTGTGCCAGTGTCTCACCACCCTCACTGTAAACAACTTCTTCCTAACATCCACTTTCAATCTCCCCTCTGCCAGTTTAAACTCATTCTTCTTCCTCCTATCATTCCAAGATCTTGTCAATAGCCCCTCCCCAGTCCTCCTGTACTCCCCTCCAGATCCTGGAAGGCTACTCTAAGGTCTCCTCTCCAGGCTGCAGTGCCTTCTCCTCTCCAGGCTGCAGTGCCCCAACTCTCTCAGCCTGTCCTCAGAGCAGAGCTGCTGTAGCCCTCTGAGCATCTTTGTGGCCTCCTCTGGACTGGTTTTAACAGTTCCTTGTCCTGCTTGCTTGTGTTGGAGGCTCCAATTGTTTCCTCCCTCTACATTTGCCAAGTCCACTTTATACATTGTCTTGTCCTCTTTCTTTGAGTCTTCTGGTAAGTCAGTAACAGTCAAATGAACACCATCTCTACCATGGTAATATAAACATCATCCACATAATAGAAGATCATTATAGTAAAAAAAAAAAAACAAACCCTTACTGGATGGGGAAAGGTTTTTGATGTTCTCCTTTGTACTGGCCAGAACAGTCCCTGCAGATCAAGGGTGGTCAGCTCACCTAGATTCACCCTTGTAAGGACATTGGCATAACCTCTAAGGACAACAGCCTAAGCTCTCACTGTCTGCATGATGTTGTCCTTTTGAAGATGCCCACTGCTAAGGTCAGCATACAAATGAGTTGATGACTCTCATGCTTGGAATGTAACAGAACATAAGGAAAAATTTCTTTACTTTGAGGGTGACAGAGCACTGTACCAGGCTGCCCAAAGAGGCTGGGAAGTCTCTNCAGGTTGGAAAAGCCCCTCAGGATCACAAAGTCCAACCCATATCCCTGATCTACAAGCTGAGCCCTAAACCATAGCCCCAAGCACCACATCCAAATTACCTTTAAACACATCCAAGCTTGGTGACTCCACCACCTCCCTGTACAGCCCATTCCAGTGCCTGACCACTCTTGCTGGGAATATTTTTTCCTTAATATCCGGTCTAAAGTTACCCAGTGGCAGCTTGATTCTGTGTATCTGAGAAGTTCTGGTTAGTCCTGGCTTATACTAAAAATCAGAGTAAGTTCTGCCTGTCTGGGGAGTTGCTCATTTTCATGGGTAACAACAAGGTTTGGCTCTCAGTAATTTTCTCTGCAGGCAAATGAATGTGGCTGTGGCAGCAGGCAGCAGTTCACTGGCTTTGTGCTGGACTAGACTTGCACTGAGGGTTTACAAAGGCAGGGCAAGTGAGGAGCATCCTCAGTACTTCTAGCAGCACCTCTAAAGGTACAAGCAAATCCCCCAAGCTATTTTTCTGTTTTCTTTTCAGCTGTTAGGATTTCCAGCCCTCAGGCTTCAATAGTTTGGTGTTGTAGTCAGTAGAACAAAGCTGCATCCTTGCAGTGCTTTTGGGGAGGAAAAGGTCTTGTGCCATCCTGCAAGGAAGCTCTAGAAAATGGCTAAGCTCTTTTGAGTCTTGTGCTTAAGTACAGGGCCAAATTATGAGACAGATCCTTTCCAACCATGCCACATTTCCCCTGGAACCAGAAGCAGGTCTCAGTTCTGTTGCTTCATCCTAGTGGATAGTGGCAATATTTAGTTTTATTTTCAATGTCCCAGAAATCTTTCAGCAGGTCATTTTCCCCTCCTCTTCCAAGCAAGTGACAATTATTAAATAAGTAACTTGCCACCAACATATACTTATGGAATAAAGCCATTTCTAGCTTGCTTTAATTCAATTAATATGATAATTGAATGTCAACTGACTGTCATTCAGGCCCATTCTGATGCAGCAGCGGATTTGTTTCCTTACACAATGTTTTCTTTTTCCTATATTGTGCCTGTTGTGGAAATTGAATGTTGGCAGAAATAACAATTGGTCTATGCAGGGTGGGTCAGCTTCATTTATGCCTATTCCCTGCAGCTTCTTGTAGACCAAACCAGCAAGATTACATTCATTTGTCTGCAAATGGAAGCGGCCTGCATTATTTTTTCTACTGTGCTCCGTGAATACAAATTTACACAGGATATTACTCAGGTTCTCAGTTTATTGTTTAATTACATCTCCAAAGTGCACCCAGTAAGGTAGCTTCCAGTTCTCTAATGCAGTTTAGGAAAGTGTGAAGCAATGCAGAAGACACTTTCTGAAAGGAGTAATCATCAAGATCTACTTTGGGCAAATAAATAGAATCATAGAATCAGGTAGGGTTGGAAGGGACCACAAGGAGCAACCAGTTCCAACACCCCTGCCATGCCAGGGACACCTCACACTAGATCAGGCTGCCTATAGCCTCATCCAGCCTGGTCTTAAACACCTCCAGGGGTGAGGCTTCAACCACTTCCCTGGGCAACCCCTGCCAGGCTCTCACCACCCTCATGCTGAACAACTTCTTCCTAGCATTCAGGCTGAATCTCCCCATTTCCAGCTTAGTTCCATTACCCCCAGTCCTATTACTACCTGACAGCCTAAACAGTCCCTCCCCAGCTTACTTGCAGCCACCTTAAGATACTGAAAGGTTACAATAAGGTCACCTTAGAGCCTTCTCCTCTCCAAACTGAAAAGCCCCAACTCCCTCAGCCTCTCCTTATAGGAGAGGTGCTCCATAAGTACATAACTTAGCATTTGGATTAGGTCATTGGGGGAAAGAAATGCCCTGGGTTCCCCCATTGTTCACATAAGAGCCTAGGACCAGCCCCCAGGCCATTGCAATGATACTCTTTAGCTCTAGTGCCCTGGGCTGACCATACTTGTGGGCTACCAGCGCTGTAGCAGCCTACATTGAGGGCTGAACCATTTCTTAATATATATATCTCCTTATATCTATGTATCTATCTACCTACCTACCTACCTATCTCCTTTTATATATATATGGTTGGAACTAGATGATCCTTGAGGTCCCTTCCAACCTTACCTATCTATGATTCTATGTATATACACACATACATATCCATCCTTAGAGCTATCCATCCATCCATCCACCCATCCTTATATCTATATACCTCCTTAAACTGACTGCCCCCAAGTTTCATTTGGAGATAGAGGTGTTTGGGGCTATTTGGTTGGCCACAAGCACTCAGAAAGAACAGATTTACCAAATTCAAGCCACGGGAGAGTATCTGCACTTCTCTTTTATGATAACAACTTCAAGCCATACTTTGCTTCATATATTTTAACTGCTGCTTAGGTCTTGTCTTCAAGGATCAGAAATTCCTTGCGGCAGGCTTAGTATCTCCTGTGCTCTTCTACATATCAAATAAGATGAAAGTCATCACTGATATTTATATTTATCTATCTACCTACCTACTTATCTATCTGAAATACACCTGTAATGCCTGGAGCCAAGCTGTTGTTCTGGTTGGTCATCTTTGCCCATTGACCTTCCTCTCAAGTTGCAACACATTGCCATACACTACACAGCAGGACTCTGATCCTCTCCCATGTGCCTTGCACCCTTGTTCCTTTAGGGGAATAGACTTTTCCACCAGTCAACATCACAAGAGCAAAAAGAGGTCCTCAAACATCTGCAAACCTATCTCCAGTTTTGAGTATCAGGTGCTAGTGGAAGAAGGCACCACTGGCTACAGCCCCCTTTGCTACTGGAGGCTTGGAGAGAGTGAGTTGCCTGCCTGATGCTCTTGGGAGAAAAAGAGACTTTCAGAATGTGTGCCTCAGGTAGCCTGAAAAAGCTTTGTGCCTCCTAGCTGACAAAGCACATTATGGAGAGCCAGGCTGCTCCCCTGGCTTTGCCTAGCTAGCTGGCACAGCGATGGCAGGAAGAGGAAGCTTCCAGTTTATCTCGTGGATGTCTCTTCAGACCTGACACTTGCAAGCCAATTATGTTTGTCTTTTCAAATGATGTAAGTGTGCCCACATTCGTTCTGATAGAAGCATTCCAAACCTTTCCCAAACCAGTGGATGCAAAATTAGCAAATCAAAGAGCACTGTGACCCATTTTGTCCTTCTGGTCTCCACAGTGTTACCACCCATGGGAGTGTCATTTTCGCCAGCTCCGGTTACAGGAATGGCATCTGATAAAAGACAGTAGGCTGCAATCCAGAATTAAATTCCACTTTCAGACTGTCGTTCCTGTCTCTACATACCTGAGCTCATGGAGAAAACTTGTATTTTTTTTCCAAGGGGGAGACATATCTCTAGTTTTAATCTTCTGGTTTTGCAGCAAAGGTACCTTAGAGCTGCACGCACTCCTCTAAAATATGAAGAGAGATATTCCCACAGCAGCCAGGGAAAAAAACCCAACATCCTCGGAATTGCTTAATGGGTACTGAAATATGTTACCATTTGATTTTTAATCTAGGTACATAGAGTAACAGAAAGAGGCCCAGGGCTAGTTGTATGGCTCAGCAGTCTCTTTGACTGTAGAGCATGAAAAAGACACTGATGACATATTAGAGGCTTAGGGGGAAAAAAAAAAATACCTCTTTCTGGCGTGCAGGGGAAAGATCACAGGCCAAGTTCAGCTCTAACACAAACAGTGAGGCTCCATGGAGATCACTGGGAATTACAACCAGGCTTAAACTTGACCTCAGAGGTTTGATGCTTGCAGCTTACAGGAGTAGGACTGTATGTTGGGTACCTTGAATCCTGTGCTCAGTTCTGGGCCCCTCAATTCAAGAGAGATGTTGAGGTGCTGGAAGGTGCCCAGAGAAGGGCAGCAAGGCTGGAGAGGGGCCTGGAGCACAGCCCTGTGAGGAGAGGCTGAAGGAGCTGGGGGTGTGCAGCCTGCAGAAGAGGAGGCTCAGGGCAGAGCTCATTGCTCTCTGCAGCTACCTGAAGGGAGGTTGTAGCCAGCTGGGGTTGGGCTCTGCTGCCAGGCAACAGCAACAGAATGAGGGTGCACAGTCTCAAGTTGTGCCAGGGGAGGTGTAGGCTGGATGTTAGGAGGAAGTTGTTGCCAGAGAGAGTGATTGGCATTGGAATGGGCTGCCCAGGGAGGTAGTGGAGTCACTGTCCCTGGAGGTGTTGAAGCAAAGCCTGGATGGGGCACTTAGTGCCATGGTCTGGTTGGTTGGCTAGGGCTGGGGGATAGGTTGGGCTGGATGAGCTTGGAGATCTCTTCCAACCTGCCTGATTCTGTGATTCTATGAAAACAAGTGACAGCAAACACAGGCTTTCTGTGGTGATTATTTGCACTTGCTGCTATCATTTTTTCTTAAAAATAAGGATATGAGCCTGAATGGAGTGTAATAATTTGGCCTAAATCCAGTTTCACACAAGTGCTTTAAACTGTGTTCCTATTGAGCTCAAACATATGGATAAAGGGTGGGGAAGAAGAATAAGTAAAAAATTAAGGCTGTGGACCTGTTGTAGCAATTCCAGAGGAAAGCACAACAATGGTGCAAGGGTTGGAACCCCTCTGCTCTTGGATGCATTTCAATCTTACTTGTGGGGGTCTCACATCACAAGCAACACAAAGTGTCCAACATTACTTGTAAACCCCCTCCTTATCCACCTGATCCATCTTGGCACTGAAGAATCTGCTGCTACATCTAAACCATCCCAATGATCAAAAGAAAAAAACTTATAAACCAGGTTGTGTTATTCCTCACTCCCAGATCAGTTTGGGTTATTTTCAGTGACCAAAAGAGAAAGCCTTGGAAGTTTATGTGTTATAGCAAAAATGGTAACAGCATCACAAACACCGATAGTAATGCAGGAGGAATGCAGCATGCTTAAGCATCGGTAGCAAACAACCCAAGTTCCATCAGATGTTAAAGAATAAGCTGCAGCTTTCATCTAGAAGGTCTTTGAGCATCAATGAGGAGCAAATGAGTTGATTTTGTGAGCTCCGAGGATTTGTCTGCTGCCTCCTAAGTATAATTCTGGCTCTTCATATCCCTGCTGCTTCTAATTTAGCAGGACAGGCTCATAATTGAAGCAAATTAACTATTTACACTTGCCACTTCTACCAGGGGAAGAGGACACATCAGCAGGAAAGAATGAGTGGGAAATTAAATTCTTCCCACTTGTGTCAGATCTGCCCTTATATAAACACATTAACAGTAATTTCATGAGGCGTCAAACGTAGGAATAAATACTGAGGGATAAAATAATGAGGTGTTGCTATTGAGCTGAACTGGTGCAGCTAATATTGCTGGCTATGAATTATGCAGCCTGAAAGAAGGCATATGCTGCAGCACTCAAACACTTGCTTCAGCAGCTTCTCCTGGTGCTCACGTTTTGGGCTCTTTAGGTGAATCCATCCTCCCTCAGGCAGGGCAAGCCTGGCGCTGAAGTAAGCACACCTACACACCTCTGCATCCACAGACACTAAGCTGGTGGTGGGAGGACAGATTAATTCTTGCTAGAATTCCAGTTAAGTCACTGAAGTTACACCAGAGATTAATTCTGCTGAGTGCTGAGCAGACATCCAAGCCAATCTTTAGAGTAATAGCTCATTTATTACAGTCTTTGGCTGAAGTTTTCAAGTTACACTAACATAAACAAGAACATTTTGTTTGTAATTTGCCACATCCATTACAGCTTTACTAGGACTCCAATTAGAAACTTAAGGTTCATTTAGTACACACACATCTGGTGCTGATTTAAAATGACTTCCCTTTTTCATCTCAGGACAGAAAATGACCTAAGTAGTGTTTTCACCCAGCTTGAACCAGTGTTCTGTCTGAAAGCCAGAGTCTCAACCATTTAGCACGAGGAACTCTCTTTCCTGGGGGCTATTTTCCTACCCCTCGCAGTAAAAATGTGTGCAAAGGGCAAAGGTGTACATAAATAAGCTATAAAAATGGGATGCACAGAAGTATAGTACTGGCTATGGAGAAATCAGTGTTTGTGGTCATGAGAGGAACTAGAAAAGCCACTGAAAATATCCCTGTGCTGTGGCTACAGCACTGAGGAGAACGTACCTCAAATACTGTTGCTGCAGCTGCTTTTCACTTACAGGTTTGGTAATCTCAGAAAACACTGAAAAAATGTTAAAAAATGAGAGAAAATGTCCAGACCCTGCTTCTGGTCATTGTACTCCAGGGTTTGAGAAGAAACCATGGCAAAGTCCACCCTAACCACTAAAGACCTTCTCATTTCTAAACTGCCCTGTGCGGAAAGTTTTGGACCACTAAAACACAGGCACACCCTGCACACTCTGAAACTAATGGGAACAGGTAGAGCACATACAGGATGAGCAGAGGGCTGGAGCACCTCTGCTATGAGGAGACTGAGGGAGTTTGGGCTGTTCAGTTTGGAGATGAGAAGGTTCTGAGGTGTTCTTATTGTGGTCTTTCAGTTTCTTAAGGGGGCTACAAAAGAAAGCAGGGGAGGGACTTTTTTAGGCTGTCAGGTAGTGATAGGACTTGGGGGGAAAGCAACAAAGTTGGAAATGGGGAGATTCAGAATGGATCTTAGGAAGAAGTTCTTTGGCATGAGGGTGGTGAGAGCCTGGAAGGAGTTGCCCAGGGAGGTGGTGGAAGCCTCATCCCTGGAAATGTTTAAGGTTAGACTGGATGAGGTTGTGGCCAGCCTGATCTGGTGTGAGGTGTCCCTGGCCACAGCAGGGAGGTTGGAAGTAGATGATTCTTGTGGTCCTTTCCAACCCTGACTGATTCTATAGGACTCAAAAAAGCAAGTGTCTCTGTGTGGTAAAGTGAGAAGGGCAGCACACAGGTATCTGCTTTAATACACTGCAATACACTCACAGTAGGAGCATCAAAGTGAGATCTATTTTAAGTATAACTCCCCCCTAATTTAAGGCTCCTACCATCACCTGCTCCATACCAACATTACCTTTTTTTTTTTTCTTCCCCATTCAAATCCTATTTTTTCCAACAACATTTTCCTAGTTTCCTGAGAGTTAAAAGAGCAGAGGTGGTTCTTGCACAAACCCTTTCAAACTGCAGCCTGATCTGTCAGGTTATCAAACTTCTGTTGCAAAGGGTCAGATGTACATATACTGCCCTCAGGTCATTCCTGCACTGAGTTTCAATACCTTTATTTACTCTATGGCCAATCTCTAGAAATAAACAAGAAGGATTCTATGCATTTCAGGAAGAAAACCCAAAAAAACAAACAAAAAAACCCAACAAACCTGGCTCAGGTCATAGGAACAAAGAAGAATTTGTTTTAGCATGAAGACATGAAGTTATTTTTCTTTCCAAACAGCTACATTATGTTCTACTTTCTGATTCATTTCTATTTACTATTTAAATAGTAAAGAAAGAGTTCTAATTCAGGAAACATAATTCTACTTAAATTCCAAAATATACATTAGCTTCCAAAACACAAAAGCCAGAAGCTTTATGATAATTGAACCCTTTTGGGCAAGCATAATTCATCAATAAAGTATCCCTCTAATGATGTTGGTGTTTCTTTATTTCACTATTTCTGAATTCCTGAAGCTTCTTCAATGCCAAATTCCAAATGCTACATTAATCATTTGTATTTTTAGAGTCCCCAATTTCCCTAGCAGAGACATAGGTTTCATAACAGTTACTAATCATAGAGTCAGGCAGGGTTGGAAGGGACCACAAGGAGCAGCCAGCTCCAACACCCCTGCCAGGGACACCTCACACTAGATCAGGCTGGTCACAGCCTCATCCAGCCTGGCCTTAAACATCTCCAGGGATGAGGCTTCCACCACCTCCCTGGGCAACTCCTTCCAGGCTCTCACCACCCTCATGCTGAACAACTTCTTCCTAACATCCAGTCTGACTCTCCCCACTTCCAGCTTTGTCCCATTCCCCCCAGTCCTATCACTGCCTGACAGCCTCCAAAGTCCCTCCCCAGCTTACTTGTAGCCCCCTTAAGATACTGAAAAGTCACAATAAGGTCACCTGGGAGCCTTCTCCTTTCCAGACTGGACAGCCCAAGTCCCTCAGTCTCTCCTCATAGGATCATAATGCTCTGCATCTGAAAAATTAGGCCTTTAAAATACAGGCTACAGTCAGTTAAGATGTCTTGAAATCATTACTTCGTACTATTAGATCACCAATGGAATAAAGGAGGAGTTTATTCTAGAAAACAGGATTGCTAACTTTTTTTTTTTATTATAATTTTTTTACAGGAGCTATCTTTTATTCTTCCTCTGCTGTGCTAGATTAGAAAGGGACTGGGCTTGGAGTTTCAACAGTCTGCTTAATAGAAGATAATGAACAGGCAAAATGAGTCAAAGAGCAACAAAGCTCTGCTAACTCAAACTCTTGGAGTAATTGGTTTGCAAATTGAGTTGTAGCCTCTTTTTTTTTTTTTTTTCTTTTTTTTTTTTTTTTTGCATGGAGATGTCATGTGGATTCCATCACACATCCTTTTGCTCCAGTTTAAATTAAGGACAACAGAGATAAGGAAAATAAATATTTTTCTGCCATTCCAGTGTAGGGCTTATTCAATTATTGCTTTCAACCACAAAGAGGAAATCCAAGTTAAAGCTGGAAATTAAGGTTTTTCTGCTCTGCACTTCAATGGAATTCTGTGGGGAGACTTCAGCTGTCTGCTGGTATGGCTAACAACATGGTAAACTCAAAGGGAAATGTGCATTTTATAGGCTTTTAGGGTTATCTCCATGATACAGTCTTGAACTACTGTACAACAGTCGGACTTCATCTTAGAGGTCTTCATCCAAAATAATCCTGTGACAAAACCTTAGTCTCTGCTGGACATATGACAAAAGGGAGAAGGGAAAGACAACACAACAAAATAACCCCAATATGCCACTTCTTTGATCCCTTATTCAGGAAGTTCTCTTTCCTCCAGTTAAACATTCCAAATGCTGACCTTATTCAACCATGAATACCAGACAGAATAATTTTGGTTTTTTTCAGTCAGTCCAAGGTTCAGATCCATCTCTGCAACCTCACTGCAGAACCAAGGCCTTTCTATGGAAAGCAGAAGCAGCTATGGGATATGATTTTCACAGCCCACATGTGTGCTGGGAACACCCCAGAATGCTGTTGATTTGCCAGACCTCATTACAGGCTCACAGGGTGTCAGGGGTAGAAGGGACCCAAAGAGCTCATCCAGTCCAACCCCACTGCCAGAGCAGGACCAAACACAATCCAGCTCAGAGCACACAGGAACACACCCAGACAGGCCTGGAAAGCCTCCACAGGAGACTCCACAGCCTCTCTGGGCAGCCTGTGCCAGTGCTCTGGGACCCTTCATAAGCAAGAAGTTGCCCCTTGTGTTGAACTGGACCCTCCTGTGCTGCAGCTTCCATCCATTGCTCCTTGTCCTATCCCAGGCAGCAGTGAGCAGAGCCTGTCCCTCCTCTCCTGACCCCCAACCCTCAGATAGTTATAAACATTGATTAAATCCCCTCTCAGTCTTCTCTTCTGCAGACTAAGCAGCCCCAGGTCCTTCAGCCTCTCCTCACCAGGCAGTGCTCCAGTCTCATCCTCATAGCCCTCCCTTGGACTCTCTCCATATAGTCCCTGTCCCTCTGAAACTGGGAAGCCCAAAACTGAACCATTGGGTCAACACATCTCTAATTCCTCCCATAAATCCCAGTGAGTCAGGAGAAGATAGGAGTTCAGGTCTCTTCCTGGCATCACGGGGTAGGGCATCATATGCACCTGGGAGCTCAGATATATGTCAGGTCCCACTGCACAGGTAGTTTTTGGCAGCTAGGTCCTCTCACATCACACAGACAGGGTAACGCCATCACAAAATCTTAAGACCACCAATTCTGGCAGAAAACGACCCAAAACCTTGTGTCAACCCCGACACTAAAAGGATCCCTCTGTAGTGGTTTCATACAGAAGAAAGGAAACAACACTCTCCTTAACTCAGCCTCTGTAAATCCCACGCCTGAGCTGGCACATACTCAAGTTTCATCCCAGCAAACAAAAGGAGCTGCCTACAGTGCTTAGATGACCCTGATAGCTCTTCCCTGCAACAAAGCCTCCGAGCTACAGCACATTTTGTACCTGTTTTTGTTCTTCTCCTAAGCCGTCCCACATAGAAGCTACAATTTTAGAGACTTCACCAAAAGTGGCATTGGGGTTTTGGCCTTTGATGGCTGCTTGAGTGTCTCGAAAGAATAATGCATAGGCAGACACAGGCTTCTGTGGCTCATTTGGGTCCTTCTTCTTCTTCTTTTTGGGAGTTTTGGGTTTCTTTCCCATATCTGAAGCAGGTCTCTTCTCTCCACCATTGACCTGTAACATAAAATCAGGACAGTGCTATAAACAAAAAAGGCTAATTTAATTCAGTCCATTCATTATTACAGCTTCTGTGATACACAGAGATTTGGGATATTGCCCACAACAAGGGAATTTCAGTTCTCACCCCTGACAGTCCAAATATTGACACCACCTGACTTAGTCACAGATGAAAATTCCTAAGTATTCCAGATTAGGCAACTTTAGCCCTCAAAGTGCTTTGTATTTTGCTTTCATACAATTGTTATAATCTCACCTGTAGCTCACCTGGTCATCTTTTCACCTCTTCTAAGTTCTGTTGCTAATGGCTATAACATGCATGCCATGAATCAATTGAAATGAAATCACTTTTGTTATAGCCTGACCAGCAGTTCAGCAGACAGCAGGGAGATGCCATTTCTACTTGTCCCTCATCCTCACCCTTTCCCCCATTGTTCAAATCAATTTCTGCTGCCAGTGGTGGGACACCTTCTAGAGACTTTGAAGAGAATCTGGTGGTGAATAAAATGATTCAGGTCAGAGACATTCCACTACGTATCTCCTAATTGATGTCTGAAGAAACAAAGCTTTACCAGTACAGATAGATTACAGTCCTTTGGGCTATCTGTTCTGATCTACCTGGATTTAGCTGTGTAGTTTTACCTTTCACTCATATAAAATGAATATTATTTTCTAAAAGTTTTCCCCATTCAGAGTAGTTTTGGACCAATGAGATTTAAAAGTTCTCTGTATATTGGGGTACCACATCAAAGTACCTTTAAACAACTTGAAGGAACTTGTGCGAGAAGACTTCTGGCAAGCTGTTGTGAGAACAGCTCTAAAACCTTGTTCTCCAACCTAAATGATCAAGAGACTTCCAAACTCCACTGTTCAGAAGTGAGTACTCACAGGGGAAATTCTGTTTGTCTTATATGAAAATAACAAAATAAAAAGAATACCAGAATTCCACTCCTAATAACCTTGCAAATGGCTGAGATGATGGCCTACCTTATGCTCACATCAGTCTATCAGCTTCATAGACTCCACTCCTAACCCACCAAAGCAGAGACAGATGGGAAATAAAATAAAAACCATATATATTCTGCTAGGCATAGACTTGTGCCTCAAAATCCCTGGAGGTGTAGTTAGCTCATGGTAATCCACCTCCTGTCACGGCTTATTGCTTAATTATGGTGATGTATTTAACTTATTTATCACAAGAAAGCAATAATCTTTCACTTAAAAAAAGTGTGCATTAACCATGTTGCACACATAATAGATCACAAGAATATCTAGAGCAGGATTTAAAACTATCAAGTAAGGCACATCGTTGATATCTAAATGTCCCCTGAGAAGCTGGAAAATGTCTATAAGCATATTTAAAATAAACTGCAATAGTACCAAAGCCTTTAATGGAGCTAGGAGAGCTGTTTTATGCACACTATCTTGCAGTAATCGCTGTAGTTTAAAATAGATTTTAATCAAGCACCATCTGCATAATAGGCTGAGCAGACAACATAGAATTCCACTTATAACTCTTATCATATAAAGTAAATATTGTAAAACCTCCACCACATAAAGAGAATATGCTGCAGCAGTCCTCCAGCCATCGTCTTCCTGCTAGTTAATTCTTCCCACTTCCCTCTAACAACCCATTATTTGAAAGCCTCTCCTAAGTGGCACCCAAACGAGCGTGGAAGAAGCTCTGTTACCCAGCTCTGAACCAGCAGTGCTTCCAGCAGCTCACAACTGTGCTTGGCAATAGTTGCCTACACGGTTAATGAGCCAACTGTATGAATGATGGCAAGGAGTACACCAAAGCAACGTTCCACTGTTGAGGTGGTCAGAACAAAGAGTGTGGAAAGTGGTCACTTGCTTTGGAATGCTTTTATAGTTACTTACAACTACTGGTGTTTAATTTCTCCCTTTTAAAATCCATCTCTCCATAATCCCACAGGCTAGATTTAGAAGAATTAAGGAGAGAGTGGGCTGTGCACCACTTTTATCCTTGGTCTGAGTCTACATTTCATAGTTCCATGGGCTTAGAAGCTTTCTGATAGCCTTATAAAAATACTACTGTGATCACTGATCTTATGGCCAAGCAACCTCAGCTGTCCTGCTTTGAGAGCAAGAGTGTAGGGCATCTCTACACACTATGTACAGTGCAACCCCTTCCCTTTTTTCCTTCGTGTGCAAGGGAATATACGAAACTTAAAGTCAAAGAAAGTCTACCTGAAAGAGCCTTTATGAGAATGAGCATTGCCAAAAGATACTCAGCAGCTGCTGCCATTAGTTCTTTGTGTGTTGGATAAGGCTTTGACCAATTGGAATATTTACACAGAATGAACATCCAAGAAGTTTAGTACACGAACAACTACATCAGTTTGGGAAGTTTCCTTATTACAGGCATTTGGAATATGCACATGAAGCTGAAATGGTTGCTTCCTCCATGCATGGCAATCAGCAGGGATACAACTGCATTTCTAGTCCAAATGTATACAAGATACACATTTGCTCATACCTTCTGTCATCCTCTTTCTGTACACTCAAGCAAACACAAAGAGGACACTGGAGTGCCTGTATTTTGTTTCTCCAGGTAGAACTAGAGATGCAGCTGTCAGGGATTGCTCTACCCGATCTGCTAGCAAAGGGCCAGTGGCTCCTCCTTCACACGTCAGGCTGGGTGTTCAGTGGCTATAAACTGAGCAGGGAGGACATCTGACACTGAGCCGCTTTGCCATCTGAAAAATGTCTTTTTGGTCAGTGTGGGTACACAGGCAAAGATCTCCTGATGGTTCAATAGGGAGAACATCACTGAGCTATTAACAGCACAGCGAATTCAGAGGGAGCTGATTTTTAAGGCAGTGCTCACGGCAGGAACATCTTAGCAGTTTCATGAAGCTGCTCAAGATGGTGAACTCCAACAGCTACTACATGACTGCCAACATGTATACTTCTACTGAAGGACTGCCTAATGAGCTCTGGCCCTGCTCTAGACCAAGCAATAGCACACATCTGCAGGAGAGTTCATAAAACCAAGGGAAAACTCCAAATTCACCAAAGTTTTATTTGGGTAAAAGATAGAGTATTTCACAGGAGACAGAATTGCTCTTCTGTCTCTTCCTGTCCCCATCCTGTGTTCTTCTTTCAGTGGGAGGGAGATTTCTGGTGTGAGAACCACCCTTACAGGGTCATCCTAAGCAGCTCTGAGAGAATGTCATGCTGCAGTTGCAGGGCAGAAAGATCTCCATGGAAATCTGGGCTATTCTATCCATACCCACCGCCCTGGCTTCCAGGAAAAGCAATGGGATAGAAAGATACACAGAGGAGTTCAAATCATGAACTACAACACCACACTAACTTTTAGGCTGGTTATTCAAACCCTCTTGTCTTTTATGGAGGGAACCACAGCAGAACCACTGCATCAGATAGGGTGAGCCATCCCATTGTCCATCTCCAATGGTGGCCATGAGGACCTAAGAAGTGCCACAGAAGACAGCAACGGCATGATCTGCCCCTCTATCAAACCTCCAGTTTAATAACTGGAGATTAATTTAAGCCCTCCATTATTATTAATCAAATTTAATATCCCTTAAAACTTTCCTCTTAGCAGAGAAATAACAATTGTGGAATTTTAAGGCAAGGCATCAGCCTCAGCAGAGCAAATTTAACTGCATGCTGTGCATGGTGCCTTTTCCAATCTCTTTCTGCTTAGACTGAGCATGAGAGAATATTAAAGAGAGTTTCCCAAAACAACCTGGCTTGTTAAGAAGTTGCACACTGTATAAATTGGCTTCCACATTAAAAAGGGACTGAATTTGACTTATTCTGAAGTGCTTAATTATTTCTTTATCATTTTATAGCTTCAGGTGAGCACTGGCTGCCCAAACCCACAACCCTACACTTGTGCTAGCGCCCAAGTGCTGCAGTGAATAAATACCTGGAAAATACGAGTTAAATAACTGAAACATTTGACAGAAGCAGAAAAGGTGCCTTAATTAGCTGAGTGGATGTTTGCTCCAGATGTTTGAAGCATCCTGCACGTTCCCACCAATATATGTAAAAATATTAGCAAAGCAACAGGAGCAGCAGAGAAATTGTTCTGACAAAGTAAAGGCTGCTCGGAATTATTTTTACGTAGCTGCATTCTAAAGCTTCCCTCAGTAAGGAAGTGCTCATTTAAAATGTATGAATTATTCAGTAATTTTGAAGCCCAAAAGTTTGTGAAATCAGGGGAAAGTCCCTGAAATAAAACTTTTTGAAGTAGAATTTATTCACAATGCAGCAAAGCATACGTCTCCAATTACATGATTATTTTATAGCTTGAGGCATAACAATATAATTTGAAAACAAATCAGACTTACATTTCTTGCCTGGATTATACCTCCTCAGTGACTCACAACATGTTTTCTTCACATTCCTCTCAAGTCTGCAGCTTTTCCCCACAAGACATGGCCATGGTACACGCTATAACAGGACTGCTCTTTTGTAGTGAGGATAAAATAGAGCTAGAGAGGCTCTCAATTTTGGTACGCTCTGTTCCCGTTTTGTGGGATGGCTTTGTGCTAAGTCTCAACCTTTCTGTGTCTCAGCTTTTGTGTCTGAAAAATTAAGGTGATACACTTGTGCATTTCTGGGGAGGCTTTCAGGACCAGGGGAGACTTTCACATGCAAAATCTGCTGTGTAAGTTGACTTTTGCCCTTTGAAGAAATGAATCATGTAATGACTGCTATTACTTCATGCCTGTAGTGATACTAAAACACGGCTTAGAAATGTGCTGGTGGAGCATTGGCATCTCCCAACGTACAAATGCATGGTAGGTCTTCAAGATTTCCATGGTCAGCTTTTTAAAGTTCATAGAGGATCTTTCTGTTCTGGTTGCTGTGATGTTCTGTTTCCTCACCCTGCAACCAAGTGGCAAATGCCAGCAGATATTGTACAGACTGCTCATACCTTTTATGGTGGTAACTTGATCTTTAACTGGGAACAAACATCTCTGTGCAACTGAGAGAGTTACAGGATTCCAGTTTGCTCTCACCAAGAGGAATGATGTCATTTACTCGAGCTGCCTGAAGAATTGACTGGAAACTCTGTTCTCTGTTTGTAACCCTTTATTCACTCCATTCAACCACCAGTAACATATAAAGTATCACCTTAATATCTGCGGCCATGCGATTCATTTAGCAGGTCCTAAAAATATCCACCATTTACACAGTAATCCTAGCATCTAAGCCTACCTTAGAGCTATCTTCTCCTTCATCTTCATGGACTGAACTGGATGGTGAAGGAGTTGCAGATTTGCTTCCAGGTGGAGAGGGCGAGTTGTGAGGAACACTGTTTCCACCCATATTCAAACCAAGCTGTGCACTGAGCTGGGACTGGTTAATAGTAGTCAGCTGCCCGTGCTGCATCATTCCTGGCTGCCTAATATCTGCAGGTTGAACCCTTGGCCTCATGGTTGCCATCTGAGGATGGGAACTATACTGGGCTCCTTCTGTATTCCGTAAATCTTGCATCTACAAGAGGAAAAAAACTGTATTAAGCATATCACTAATAAAGTGTCCTGTTCCTTTAGACCTCGGTTGGCCTGGTCGGCTGTATAAGGCTTAAAAGAAATGGCAAGTACTTAAATAAACATGGAAATACTGGAAATAAACAGAGCAAGGATATGATTGACATTTGCATAGCACTGACTGTTATAAACTATTCAGGCTCCAGCCTCAGCCCATGGGAACAGCAAAAAAGCAAGGAGAGCTTGTTCCTTTGCAGGGGGAACAAAAGGGCACTGCTTTCTGTAACTGCGTGCAGAGCGTTCAGCAATGCTAACAAACAGGGACAGGTTTGCACTCTGCACCAGACCACAGCCTGAATAGCCTCAAAACCCAAGACAGTTTCCAGACCCTGCTTTTCCTGTTAGGATTTTTCTGTGTGGAAGTTGTCAGTCTGGGAGCTCCATTTTTCAGAGTTTTAATATCTAGTATCAGGCCCAAATCTGTTTTGCCCAGTGCTGCCCAAAGGAGATCCTGGAATTTTTGGGATTCAGACAACTGACAAGAAGGCTGCACTGATAGACTGATTAAATGATTTCTGAGTTGATTTGCTGCTAAGACATATATGAAGGGGAAGCTGGGAAATAGCAGGAGGAACCCATTGTGCTATGTGGGTCACTGCTCCTCAGCATTAACAAGACATCACTATTTTAATGCAAGCAGCAGATTCAGTCTCTGCAAGGATAAGAATTAAAAGCACTGGAGGATGAAACTCCTTTCTTGTCCAGAGGTCAAATGCACTGCACACACTGACTGCAGCAGATTGCCTGCAACATCTCTTCAGTATACTCCTGGAGAAACATGACAAATAGCAAAAGGGTAGCAGGGAGAAGCTCAGATTCAGGCTAAGGTGTTCTGGGGGTGATTTCAAATTGAAGTGTCAGTTCAGAGCTGCAATGAAATAGATACAGTTGTCTTTCCCTGCATCAGGCAAGCAGGCCGTGGGTATCGAGTGGGATCTGACAGGAGCTACCATTGTTTGAGTTCCATTATGATAAGGACATGTGTTAATGGTTCAATACATTAACATAACCACATTTGTTCTACTGACAGTCTTTGTTAGCCATGGCATCTGAATTGGCTCAAGATCACTCAGAGTTTTTTGTTGCTTTTTTTTTCCCCCCCTCAAACTTTTTATAGCTTGTGGCTTCTCTGTGTCTCATACACACGCTCCTATCTATCATAGCAATCTGTAAAGTATCTTCCAACCCAGTAATCACTGGAAAGGAAGAGATAAACCTGTAACATCCTCTTTTCTCTTCTTATTGATAGTGCAAAAATTTGTCAATTTTAGGGAGATGCTTTATGAGCTTGGGGATTGATTTTTGCAAAGCTGCCTGCCTGGCGGTAAATCAAGCTAATAATACCATTAGTTATGGCATACTTACCGCTGTACACGTACGTGTGCCTCTGCAAAGCATTTGAGATGGCTTCTGACAACATGACATCACAATTATACCTGTATTTATAGTGCCTTAGAAATTAATAGCTTTTGGTAACAAAAGGTTTATGGATACAAACATGTTCAGGTTCAGTTAATGATCGCTAAAGAGAGAGGAGCAGAGACAGTAGGGTGTATGAAATCAATTGAAGGCTGAAATTTGAATCCTGGCAGACAATCCCAAGCACAACTCCAGGTTGGGTGGGGAATGGTTGAGAGCAGTCCTGAAGAAAAGGACCTGGGGGTCTGGGGTGATGAAAAGCTCAACATGAGCCTGCAGTGTGAGTGCAGCCCAGACAGCAACTGTGTGCTGGGTTGCAGCAAGAGCAGTGTGGGCAGCAGGGCAAGGGAGGGGATTGTACCCCTTTGCTCTGCTCTCCTCAGACCCCACCTGGAGACCTGTGTACAGTTCTGGAGTCCCCAGCATAATCAGGACATGGAAGTGTTGGAGCCAATCCAGAGGAGGNGAGACCTTAGAGTAGCCTTCCAGGATCTGAAGGGGGCCACAGGAAGGTTGGGGAGGGACTATTGACAAGGTCTTGCTATGCCAGAACAAGGGGAAATGGATTTGAAGTGGCAGAGGGGAGATTGAAAGTGGATGTTAGGAGGAGGTTGTTTGCAGTGAGGATGGTGAGACACTGGCACAGGTTGCCCAGGGAGGTTGTGGTTGCTCCCTCCCTGGAGCTGTTCAAGGTCAGGTTGAAGGAATCCTTGAGTGATCTGTGCTAGTGGGAGTTGTCCCTGCCTATGGCAGGGGGTTGGAACTGGATGATCTTTGAGGTCCCTTCCAACCTTACCATTCTATGATTCTAAGATTTAGATTGGTAAAGATTGTTGCTGACTTCCTGTTCTCTTCCCTCCACCATCAGCTCTCTCCCTTCTCACCAAACACCTTAGCCTTGAAAGGTGTTATTGTTACTGCCTCTAGCACACGACCTGTATCAAAATAGTTTGCCCAAGAAGTTGCTACTGCTCCCTCGACATTTTGTTCTAGATTCAGCTTTTGGAGAATGGAGAGTGGGAGTGTGAGGTGAGGTGAGCTGAGCTGGGGCCCCTCAGAGGATGGAAACCCAGAATGACCACTCTTATACTGAAGAAAAATAAGCAAAACCCTCCCAAAACCCCTCTCTTGATGCTGTCCATGCTGCTTGCTACCCACAGGGTTCAAGCCCATGCTGTCCTGCTTGCCAACACCATTTGTGAGGCAGCACCTCCTTGTGCTGGTTGGGGTTGGGAACAAACTCCCTGATGAAGGGCTGGAAAAGCAAACCTGCTTTTTAATAAGAATATGCATCCTAATGATTTTATTTTCGCCCTCATATTTCTATGAAACTTCCTATGCCTCAGCTTCCACCACTGCCCCTTGTGCTGGCATTGGGCATCACCCAGCAGAGCCTGGCTCCAGCCTCCTGGCACTCACCTGCACATCTTTATCCCCATTGCTGAGGTCACCTCTCAGTCTCCTCCTCTCCCAGCAGCACAACCCCAGTTCCCTCAGGTTCTCCTCCTACCAGAGCTGTTCCATTCCCTTCAGCATCTTTGTGGCTCTGTGCTGGACTCTCTCCAGCAGTCTTATGTCCCTCTTGAACTGGGGGGCCAGAATTGGGCACAGTATTGCAGATGTGATCTCAGCAGGGCAGAGCAGAGGGGCAGGAGAACCTCTCTTGACACCTGTTTGTGTGTGTGTATGTATATATAAGCATGTATGTATATATATATATACACACACACATATATACACACATAAATATACATATACACACATATATATGTGTGTGTATATATATATATATTTGCAAGAGAACCCTTCTCTAGTAAAATTCTGGGGGTGGCAAATGAGGGAGGTGGAGCATTTCGCTTATGAGGAGAAACTGAGCACCCAGCCATAAAAGCCTTTGACTGCAAGTTAAAAGACATAATAAAAGCCACTAATTTTGAGGTGTGTGTTGATAGCCCTTACAGCAAAATCAAGCTCCTAATTCCCTGATCCAAGCTCCTAAATGACTAAGATTAAAGCTGAAGTGTTTCAAACATCATAGCAGTGTTCTCCCCATCACCTCACACCCCAAACCTGGTGCAGAACACGGTGGTATCCTCCCTGCACAGACACTTTTGCTGCAGGACAGTGTGACTACAGTATCCTAATCACAGAAAATAGTGCTAGAAGGGACCTCAAAAGGTTATTTAGTCCAACACTTTATCTCACAGCAGGATTAGCTATACCTAAATCATTTCTGACAGATGTTTGTCTAACCTCTTCATAACCTCCCTAGGCAATTCTTGTGCTTAACTATCCTTACAGTGGGAAAGGTTTTTTTTCTGTAATGTCTCACCTAAATCTCTTTTGTTGTAATTTAAACCTACTACTTTTTGCTCTGCTCCCAGCGGACATGAGGAATGTTTTTCTCCTCCTTTACAGAAAAGCTCTACACACTAGAAGGCTATTATGAATTTCTTTTCAGTTGTTGGGTTTTTTTTTTTCCTTCTCTTTTTTTCTTTTTCCCTTCTTTAGACTAAACAACTAAACCTGAAGAGTGAAAGAGTTTTTTCATATGCTGTGTTTTCTGCACCTCTGATCCTTCTTCCTGCTGTCATATTGGACTATGGCCAATATCCTTCATCTTTCTTGAATTATTGTGCCCCAAAGCTCACAAAACACAAATATTCTTAGGTGTCTGACACTTGCATTCACATAGAATCCCTGGTTTCTTGCAGGATAGAGCATTATAAATATCCCTAATTATTTGTCTTTTTAATGCCATCTGGTTAAGCCAGGCAAGGTGTGGAAAGAGCCAAATTGCAGGACTCTTAACTAACATCTCAGAAGAGGGCTTTAGGAAGTAAGTGATTTTTCTTAGAAGCACTAAGTAGGCAGTTTCAAGATGAATGTGCTGTTAGCCAAATAATTCCCATCTTAATTTTCATGTTATAATTAAGACCTGTGATGCAACATCCCTCTCAAAAGCTGTAAAATTCCAAACTGTCCCTTCCTATTTAAATGTATTTATGACAAATCTTGCCATTAAATGAAAGAAGAAAGACAGGTTGCCTTAACAGGTCAGTGTAAATACAACAGATCTGAGTATCATAGAATCATAGAATGGTAAGATTGGAAGGGACCTCAAAGATCAGCCATAGGCAGGGACACCTCCCCCTAGCACAGGTCACTCAAGGTTTCATCCAACCTGGCCTTGAACAGCTCCAGGGAGGGAGCATCCACAACCTCCCTGGGCAACCTGTGCCAGTGTCTCACCACCCTCACTGCAAAAAACTTCCTCCTAACATCCAGTTTCAATCTCCCCTCTGCCACTTCAAACCCATTCCCCTTGTCCTGGGATTGCAAGACCTTGTCAATAATCCCTCCCCAGCCTCTCTGTATCCCCCTTCAGATATCGGAAGGTTACTCTAAGGTCTCCTGGAAGCCTTCTCTTTTCCAGGTTGCAGAGCCCCAACTCCTGTAGCCTGTGCTTACAGCAGAGGTGTTGCAGCCCTCTGAGCATCTTTGTGGCCTCCTCTGGATTGGCTCCAAGAGTTCCATGTCCTTCCTGTGCTGGGGCCTCCAGCACTGCACACAGGACTCCAGATGTGGTCTGATGAGAGCAGAGTAAAGGAGGAGAATCCCCTCCCTTTCAATTAATTATTCTTTTTAAAGGGAGAATCATAGAATGCTTTGGGTCTGAAAGGACCTCCAAAGGTCATCTAGTCCAACCCTCTCTGCAGTCAGCAGAGACATCCTCAACTAGATGAGGTTGCCCAGAGCCCTGTTGAGCCTCACCTTGAATATTTCCATGGATGGGGCCTCAAACACCCCTGTGGGCAACCCACTGCAGTGTTCCACCACCCTCATCATAAAGAGCCTGTTCCTAACATCCAATTTAAATCTGCTCTTCTCTAGTTTGAAACCACTGACCCTCAGTTCTATCACTGCATGCTTCTGTAAATAGTTTCCTTCCTTTTTGTAGCCCCCTTCAGGTACTGGCAGGTTGCTATTCGGTTGCCCTGGAGCCTCCTCATCCCCAGGCTGAACAGCCCCTCCTCATCACTCAGCCTGTCCTTGTAGGAGAGGTGCTCCATCCCTTGATCATTTCTGTGACCCTCTTCTGGACCTGCTCCATCAGATCAAAAAACCTAGGGGATCTGAAGTGTGCTTCATTCTTCACTGCTGCTACCCATCTGAGTCACCATGCAGGCATCACAGACAGCCTTTGGTAGCTAGAAGGGCTTTCTGCTATTAGTCATATTCTCATTTGTATTCCCAGCACAGCCTGTGCCATGTTAAATCTGGATGCTTGTCTGTTCCCCAATACTGCTACATTAAAATGCAGACCCAGCTCCAGTTGTGCCAACCTCCTGAATCAAAAGCCATGAGATGGGTTTAGAAATTTGGCTGCTTTGATTTCAGGTGTTTTAATTGTCTTCTACCATAAGGCAATGCACATCTGCAAGATGTTTTCCAGTGACAAGGAGATGCTCATTAAAAAAGAGAGATAAATAATTGAATTCCTACGTAATCACTTAACTCTCTGAGTCAAGGTTCCAAAAGAGAACAGAGGATAACATTAAATTGCCAGAGAGGTTTGTGAGAGCTGGCATGCAGAGAAGGAATGATGTTTGGAAGGCCAAACCCACCATTTACGATCAAAACTATTGTAAAACTAAAATATCATAGAATGGTTTAGGTTGGAAGGGACCTTAAAGCTCAGCCAGTTTCAACCCCCTGTCATAGGCAGGGACACCTCACATTAAACAGGTGGTTTGAGACCTCATCCAACCTGGTCTTGACTACCTACAGGGAGGTTGTGGATCACAGAAGCACCCAATGTGATCAAGATCACATTGGGTGCTTCTGTGCTCCACAACCTCCCTGGGCAACCTGTGCCAGTGTCTCACCACCCTCACTGCAGACAACTTCCTCCTAACATCCACTTTCAATCTCCCCTCTGCCACTTCAAACCCATTGCCCTTTGTCCTGTCATTGCAAGACCTTGTCAATAGTTCCTCCCCAGCCTTCCTGCAGCCCCCTTCAGATCCTGGAAGGCTACTCTAAGGTCTCCTGGAAGCCTTCTCTTCTCCAGTCTGCAGAGCCCCAACTCTTGTAGCCTGTCCTCACAGGGGAGCTGCTCCAGTCCTGTAATCTTTTCAAAATCACTCTGCTACAAGCTAAAATTTCTCTTGCTTAGGAAAGCACTCTGAATAGCAGAAACCTCACAAGTAAAAAGAACTCTAAAGTAAAATTAAAACCCACCAAAAAAACCCTTCCAGGAGACCTTAGAGTAGCCTTCCAGTATCTGAAGGGGGATACAGAGAGGCTGGGGAGGAACTATTGAGAAGGTCTTGCAATGACAAGACAAAGGGCAATGGGTTTGAAGTGGCAGAGGGGAGATTTAGACTGGATGTCAGGAGGAAGTTGTTTGCAGTGAGGGGGGTGAGACACTGGCACAGGCTGCCCAGGGAGGTTGTGGCTGCTTCCTCCCTGGAGGTGTTCAAGGCCAGATTGGGTGAGGCCTTGAGTGACCTGTGCTAGTGGGAGGTGTCTGTGCCTGTGGCAGGGGGTTGGAACTTGATGATCTTTGAGGTCCCTTCCAACCTTACCATTCTATGATTCTATGATTCTCTCATCAAGTCCAACAGCAGCCCAACTGTGATGACCACTAAACCATGTCCCTGAAGCACCGCATCTTGAACACCTACAGGCATGCTGTTTCCATCACCACACCCCAAAAAACCAAAACCAAAACCAAACAACACCCAACCACAAAACTGTATTAAATTTACTGCTGTAATCTTTTCAAAATCACTCTGCTACAGGCTAAATCACTGCAGGTTGTTTCATATAGTGCTGGGTTCTGTAAGGGATCTTAATCTCCTTTAAAACAATTACATCCCCCAATTTCAACTGCAAAATTTTATAGCCTGATCACATAATGACAAGGCAGCAGCAACATCCAGCTCCTGTATTTCTCTGTACACAGTTAATTTGGGGACTATTAACATTCTTTTCTACTTTATGTTTTAATATCCTTTGAGTCACACGGGGCCAAGGTCTCAAAACTAATCATAAAAAAATAAAAAATTACTCCCCACTACTATTCACTCTAATATAATAACCCTTTATTTAAAACAACCTCCAATAAATTTCATTATGAGGAGTTATTAAAAGGGTTAAAAACCTATTAAATGTCAAAGAATTTGCCTGACTCGAACTTCTAATAAAGAAACAGAATAGACTTTCTTTCTGAATTATTTAAATCTTTACTGACTGTGCACTGAAGCATGAAATTAGAAAAGTGTTATTAGAAGTGTTCCCTGGTTTTTAGAAAAGTTGGAGCACAGAATGTATCAAACCCCCAGCCTTTAACGAGACTAGTTAAAGAAATAGCTTTTTAATCCTGAATACATGGGTTTTTGCTGATATAAAGGGTCATAATTAAAAGTCTGGCCTGGAAGCTGAAGATAATAAAATTATTCTTACAGCAGCATCCATGTTCATTTGGTGTATGCTGGATGCATGTTTCCCTTCTCACTTGGACAAATATCTCCAATTTTGTTTGATCTCTCAAAGTCCACTAATTTGGACCCTTCTCAGTAAACAATTAAGCTTTTAATAGTGACTCATTTTAAAGAATTAATGCTGAATAATTTATGTTATCACTCTCTCATTTTTTTTTTTTCCAAATTTAAAATGTCTCATGCTTAACAGCAGGTAAAGGTTGACAGCAGACAAATGAAATCTTGGAGGTACAAGTCAACTATTCCAGCACACACCTCCTGATAACAGCTTTATCTCTTCTCTGTGTGGGGTTTTTTGTTTGTTTGTTTTGCAAATAACAACAGAACCATTTTCTATTTCACCATTATTTACCTAAGGAAAACATTCCTGCAGTTCACATTTGTTGAAGTGATGCTACAGAGCTCCTGAGTATGTGCGGCATATGCAGAGGTTCCCTCACACAACCCTCAATCAATAACCTTCCATCAAAAGGAGTGACTGCAGAAAGATGCTTGAGAGAGGCTGATGTGTCCCCTTCGTTTAGACAACAAAAGAATGCAAGGGACTTGAGGAGATTAAGTCTAGGAATACAAAGCAGATCCCTGGCAGTCCTGTGGGTGCTGTGAAGCTACCCTTGCTGGTAAGGCAGGAGGGAGAAGGGGAGAAAAGACACTACTGGTGTCTTGGCAGTGTTTTGCTGCTGTGAGTGACCAGCACAGTAGCTGGGATGAGGTTGCTATAACCCTCGTTGGCTGGGGTCTGTTCTATTCCATTCTACTCTGTTCTGTTCTTTCTGTGATGTTCTCCACAACAGTGTTAAACGATCTTGCTGCAGCAGAGCTGGGCAATGTGACCATTATCTGTCACATGTGGTTCCATCTGTCTGCATTAATAGCCAAAGGTAGTCTGACCACAGCATCCATTTCTCCCTACCACAAAGTGAAGGGAGGTATTGATTTTATATGGTCTAGAGCACAGGTCATGTGAGGAGCAGCTGAAAGAATGTAAGGAGAAAAAGAGGCTCAGGGGAGACCTTCAGGCTCTCTATAACTCCCTGAAAGGAGGCTGGATCCAGGTGGGGGTTGGTCTCCTGTCCCCTGGCAACAGGATGATAGGTAACAGCCTCAAGCTGCACCAGGAGAGGTTTGGAGTTGGATATTAGGCAAAAATAACACAACTTTATTACCATCTCCAGAAGACTCACATGGCTCAGAGTCCTGAAGGATCACTGATAAATACCAACCCTCTTCAAGCAAACTCTTTTGCTATCCATTTCAGTCTCAGATGGAAAGAGTGGCTCTGTGCTAGCTCTTGTATTCCCAGCTACAGTAGCACATTAAACCAAATGAACCTTCCTGCAATGCACTACATAGGTGCATAAAATTATGGCTGCACACTGATCACCATGGGCATGTGTTTAATGATAACTAAGGTCATCCAGACTTTGAGTGTGCATTTTGCTAAGCTAAATTTTCTTTCTAAAGGCTTGTAGAATGGCTCAGGCTGGAGATCATCTACTCCAACCTCCCTGCAAAGGGCAGGGACACCTCTCAATTAGACTTGGTTGCTCAAGACCTCATCCAACCTGGCCTTGAACACCTCTAGGGAAGTTATGGAGCAGAGGAGCACCCAATGTGATTTTTGATCTTTGATCACACTGGGTGCTCCTCTGCTCCATAACCTCCCTGGGCAACCTGTGCCAGTGTCTCACCACCCTCACTGCAAACAACTTCCTAACACCCACTTTCAATCTCCCCTCTGCCAGTTCAAACCCATTCCTCCTCATCATATCATTCCCAGACTCTGTCAATAGTCCCTCCCCAGCCCTCCTGTAGCCCCCTTCAGGTTGAAGATCCCCATGACCACTAGAGCACATCCCATAGTGCCACACCTACTGCAGTGATGATTACTCCACCACCTCCTTGGGCAGCCTGTTCCAATGCCTCTTTCAGTAAGGAAACTCTCCCTAACATCCAACCTAAACCTGCCCTGGAACAACTTGAGGCCATTTCCTTTTACCCTGCCACCAGTTATTTGTGAGAAGAGGCCAGGACTGGTCTCACAGGCTAAGTTTGAAAGAATGGATTAGGGAAATATTTGAGTATTATACACAAATGCATTTTATATACTAAGCCAAATGTATTTCCAGGAGCAAATGAAAGGTGCATTCAAAATTGATGCTGATTTGGAAAGCACTCTTCAAATTAAATAGCAGAAACCTCACGAGTAAAGAGAACTCTAAAGGTGAAACAAAACCAAAAACAAACAAGAAAAAAAACCCACTTAAAAAACCCCCAAACAACCACAAGACTCTATTAAATTTACTGCTATATGATTTTCAAAATCACTCTGCTACAAGCTAAATCACTGCAGGCTTTGAACACCTCCAGGGAGGCTGTGGAGCACAGAAGTGTCCAATGTGATTAAAGATCAAAGATCACATTGGGTGCTTCTGTGCTCCACAACCTCCCTGGGCAACCTGTGCCAGTGTCTCACCACCATCAACCTGTGCCAGTGTCTCACCACCATCATACTGAAGAACTCCCTCCTAAAATCCAGTCTAAATATATTCTCCCCCAGTTTAAAACTGCTCCCCCCTTGTCCTGTTGCTAGACACTTATGAAAAGCCCCTCTCCAGCCTTCCTCTATGTTCCCTTCAGGTATTAGAAGGCAGGACTAAAGTCCCCCCAGAGTTTTCTCTTACTTTCCCTGCCCAATGCCAGTAGCCCTATAAAACCCCTCATAACCCACACAATTCTGCTTTTTATCAAGTACAAAATCATAACAAAAATCATCATTCAGACCAATAAGAAGGAGTTGGACTGTTGAAATTAAGTTAGGGCAAGAATCTTTTAGCAAATCCTGTTGCTGTGTTGCAGCCCTGTAAACTCTCAGCCTGAGTGACAGCACTAATGGAAGTTGTAACAAGAGGTCTGCAAACTGTTTGACTGGGTAGAGATTGGTTTTCATACTTAGGATCTTGTTATCAAGTGATAAACTTACTGATATTTGAAATTATATAATTGAAATTTCCCCCTGCAGTATAAACCTGATGCCACAGTCAAACATTGGGGGTGGGGGTGGAGTTGCCAAGCAGGTTGTCACTGCTAGGCAAGCCACTTTTTGTAGGTTATGGAAAGCTGAGCTCACAGGGAAAAACAAAAAGTGATTTAATGATATGCTAATAAGTCCATCACTCTTCTGTATTGTATTATTTACAATTTTGTCTCTAAAACCTATTTAGCATCTCCAGTGTAATTATCCATCTGCAGTTTGCCAAGTCCAATATTATAATCCTGGAACAAGAAAAATCTCAATTATTTTTAGTTTCAGCTCTGTAGAAGATGAACAGATATCCAGCAGTCTCAAAAGACTTAAATTAGCAAATCTGTTTTGCTTAGTGTCCATTACCTTTGCATGCAACAGAAGACCTTCCTAGGAACCTTTCTCTTTAATTTAACAATATATCTTTATTTTCCTGCTTTGATATTTCTAAATGTTGGATACCTTCCTTAATAGAGCCTGATCAACTTACCAAGAGAATTTAAGAGAGAGGGGGGGGGGGAAGAAACAAAAGTAAAAGCCATAACTTCTGGTAAAAGAATACTTTGGGCAATCACAACTTATGATTGCTTTTTAAACTCATTATTCAGTCTATGCCTTTTGATCATGAAGCTTCTTAATGTTCCATTTGTCTTTAGGAGAGAGCAGCAACCCTGGTGTGGTTGAGGAAATTTCCTTTGTCTTTTATCTTACAAACTTGGACTTTCAACATTGCCAAGCAGCAACCAAGAGGTGGGGAAGTGAATTTTTAGCACCAGTGATTTCACTTTACTCCTGAATGCCAGGGAAGTAGATTGGAATCTGTGGTAAGGATGTGTTGCTTTGCAGACTCTGAAACAGACAGCAGCAAAAGCTGAGGTGCATCACCTGCTCTCTATGGAATCCACTACAATACAGAAAAGTTCTATAGTGAAATTTAGGGAGAAACCAAATCTTTGCTGTTTGCAAAGGAAAAAAAATGCAGTGAAAGAAGAGAAGTAGAAAACACAAGCTCAGGACGTGGGAAATAAACAACTGTGGCACACAAGAAATTCCAAGCTTTGGATGACAGAAGAGATGCAGAAGACACAAGCTCAGGACATGGAAAAAACCCAATCGTGACACACAAGAAATTCCAAGGTTTGGATGACTTCATGGGAAAGAAAAAAGATTCATAGGTAACACAGCAAATGACAGACCCCAAAGTTGGGCTCTAGAGAGAATTGTTCAAGTTGGAGAAGACCATAACCGCTGTACACTCAGAGTGATGATGTCTGGAGAGAAGACAAGCTGCAATTAAAGGTCTCTGCTGCTTTCTCAGCGTAGCTTCATGAGTTCATCAGTGTTGAAATGCTTTGGTCTAGGTGAAGAGTTGCATAATTTTAAATAAAATCTGAATTTGTCTAGGCTGTCTTGTGCTTCCTTTTCTTCTTGGATGAGGGTCTGGTCACATTTGAGGTTGTGATGTGTTCACTTTTGGACCCCTCATTACAAGGAGGACATTGAGGTGCTGGAACATGTCCAGAGAAGGGCAATAAAGCTGGTGAAGAGGACAAGTCTTGGGAGGAGTAGCTGAGGGTGTTGGGGTTGTTAAGCATGGAGAAAAGGGGTTCAGGGGAGAGAGTCTTGCTCTCTGCAACTAGGTTTTAGTGAGGTGGGGGTCAATGTCCCTTCTAACTTCTGTTTGGGACTATCCTGCTGTTATGTGGAGCTGAACATGATGACATGTAATAATATTTACACAGTACAAAAGACAACTGTTTATGTTTCCTAGGTTCTAGCCTGCTGTGAGCACCCCAAGCTTGTTCTGAAATCCCCAAGTTCTGCTGCTGCCCATACATCAGCTGTGTTGGCAGAGGCCTTGGTTTTAGTTTTCAACATATTAATGGGTCAAACCCAGATTAATACAATGAATAAAATGCCTCCGAATCTAAGATGGTATCCATATGCCAAAGCTTTTCCACTGTAGAAGGTGACTGTGGAAGCTGTGAAAGACTTGACCAGGTTTGTACTCAGATGGTACAGAAGAGAACATTAAATCATTGGGAAGGTTAGAATTCACAGAAAACAGAAGGACCTATCTAGGCACACTGCTTTGTCCTGTCTACAAGCACTGGCTGCCTTCAGGTGATCTCTGGATGCTATTGTAGCCTTCAAGCAGCGTGTAACTGCACAATGTGTCACCACAGCTCTTCAGGTTTCATGAATACTCTAGAACAGGATCACCCTCTACTCAGTAGTCATTAATTGTGTAACTACAGCAGCTCCCCTTGTCCTCTCTCACTCCTCTCAGCAAAGGAATCTTTCCACTCGCTTCAGGAAGGTATTTTAGAATGCAGTCACTGTGTGTGCAGAAGTGCATCTATGACTGTTCACATAATTACAGCAATTATGAATGCAATTCAGATAAATATGCAAGCCAAGCCTCTAGGTGGTAATTTATGTGTGCCTTTGCTCAATTTGCATGGGCAATTGTCATAATTACCTCCCTGGGTTTAGTACGTAGATCTCAGGCCTCAGTTTACACAAAATCTGATTGCATAAGTAATGAAGGACTGACGAAGGAAGTACAAGCAACCAGCGGAGTAAGGAAATCAGAAGCACGTGGAAAGGACATAAAGCCACAAAGTTAACTTGAGCTGATGCATTGCCCTTTGTTTACATCATGTTTTGAAAGAGGAGGATGTGAGTAATGCACTGGAGAGGTTGAGTTCCTTCAATTACCTTTCCTTCTCTTGCTTTCAATATGCAGCATAGCCCTTCTGGTAGTCAAGAAGCACTGTGATTTTCAGCCAGACAAGCTGCATATGTATAGTGTAATTTACAGTTAGTGAAATTGTTGGTTTAAGTGTCTAACTCCTCATCTGAGAGAAAGAGAGGACTTCCTCCTGATTGTAAAGCCAGAGCAGGGCCCCAGCGGTGTTTACAGATAAGCAACTGAAGGAGCTTACAAGTGTCCTCTTTCTCTGAAGGATAAAGAAAACCATGCTGCATTCCCCTGACAGGGGCATTTCAACAAATTATACTTCTGCTGCTAGACATTAAACCACACAAACAAACAACAAAAATCTTGGCTTGTTTGTTCTGCCTACTACAACGACAAAAGAATAAAAGCAGGTTTGAACTGAACAAGAAAAACAAACCTAGCTACTTCTGCTAACCTTGATCATTAGCTACAAAAGTCATTGGCATCACAGTCACATTCTAGTTTCTAAGGAGAACTGCACCAAAATACATTAAAAATATGGATGTGTTAAAATAAAATATAAAAAAAAGGGATTCCTAAAGTGCTTTCCATGATCCTCTGTGTGAAAACTACATCCCATTATAGAAACCTTAAAGTCAAGCCCACACATTTAATTACAGTTATGCAGTTCGAAAGTTGGTTTTAAAGAACTGAAGAGTTTTCATTCCAACGTCTGCATAAAAAGATGTCTGAAATAATAAAAAAAAAGTCTGAAGTAAAAAAAAGCCTGAAATAAAAAAAATCTCTGAAATAAAAATCTCTGAAATAAAAAAATATCTGAAAGAAAAAAAAGTCTGAAATAAAAAAAATCTCTGAAATAAAAAAAATCTCTGAAATAAAAAAATCTCTGAAATAAAAAAATCTCTGAAATAAAAAAATCTCTGAAATAAAAATAATCTCTGAAATAAAAAAAATCTCTGAAATAAAAAAATCTCTGAAATAAAAAAATCTGAAATAAAAATAATCTCTGAAATAAAAAAAATCTCTGAAATAAAAAAATAATCTCTGAAATAAAAAAAATAATCTCTGAAATAAAAAAAATCTGAACTAAAAAAAATCTGAAATAAAAAAAAGGTCTGAAATAAAAAAATAGTCTGAAATAAAAAAAAATGTAAAAAGCCTGAAATAAAAAAAAGTCTGAAATAAAAAAAAGTCTGAAATTAAAAAAAAAGTCTGAAATTTAAAAAAAAGTCTGAAATTAAAAAAAGTCTGAAATTAAAAAAAAAGGTCTGAAATAAAAAAAAAAAGTACAACTTCAAAAAATGAAAATCAGCTTTTTTAATCTATGTAAATGTAAAGATTGAAGTACCTGAAATGGACTGCTCTGATTCTCAATGTGGAATAAACACAGCCTCTGCCATCACAAGTGTGGGGGTTTGACACAGCTTGTTCAGATATGGTCATATACAGAATAGTCAATCCCCCGAGAGCACAAATTAATCTTCTGACCTTATTAAATTTTACTCCTGTCAGCATCGTAGAATCAACAAAGCCTTAGGATAGCAAGCAACAGGGCTCTACTCTTGCCAAGAACTGGATTCTTAAATGAAGTCCAGATGAAGTACCAAATTCTGCCACCTATACCAGCCCCGTTCCAGCCCAACAGCAAATCCCTGCTCACGTACGAGTAACATTTGCTTTGCCTTTAAAGCATTGCTGAGGTAATTGAGTTTGAAACCCCCTTACAGATAATAAGAAGCATTGCTCCCTATCATCCTGTATCAGTGGCATCATAATGTTCTGAAAAATAACTGCAGTTTGCAGTATTTAAAGTAACAAATATTCAGTCTTGTGTTTGAATGAGTAATATTTTGTGTGTAGCTACCACTACTAGTTAGGAAGCACAGCAAGAAGCAAAAACTTCTTCCTTCTATATCAAGACCTAATATTCTCTGTCTGCCTCAACCTGGAGTTTGGAAGTGTTCTGGAGCCCCCAGCATAGGAAGTACATGGAAGTGTTGGAGCCAGTCCAGAGGAGGCCACAAATATGCTCAGAGGGCTGTAACAGCTCTCCTATAAGGACAGGTTGAGAGAGTTGGGGCTGTGCAGCGTGGAGACCTTAGAACAGCCTTCCAGTATCTGAAGGGGGCTACAGGAAGGTTGGGGAGGGACTATTGACAAGAACTTGCAATGCCAGGACGAGGGCAATGGGTTTAAACTGGCAGAGGGGAGATTGAAAGTGGATGTTAGGAGGAAGTTGTTTGCATTGAGGGTGGTGAGGCACTGGCACAGGTTGCCCAGGGAGGTTGTGGCTGTTCCCTCCCTGGAGGTGTTCAAGGTCAGGTTGGATGAGGCCTTGAGTGACCTGTGCTAATGGGAGGTGTCCCTGCCTATGGCAGGGGGTTGGAACTGGATGATCCTTGAGGTCCCTTCCAACCTTACCATTCTATGATTGCTTCCAAAATGCTGTCCTTAAATGAAGAAAAAGCTAACAGGACATTTGTATGCAATTAGTCTTAATTCATTCGCGTAGAAGTGGACACACAAGCAGTAGTTTAGGACAAGCCTGTTACCAATGTGATGTTCAAGTTTTTCAGCTTTCAACTCATTCTGTAATTTCAGGATAAGCAAAACCAAACACACTCACGAGGTGATGATCACTACAAGGTGTCAAAATTCATTGGATACTTCTTCATTCCTCTAGCTGAAATGTAGAATGGTAGTTGTGGCAACACATAACTACCAGTCATGCTTTCCAGTCTCACCTCATTTTCCTCATTCCAAGTTATTTAACAACATGACTTACCATGGCAGTTTGCTAGGGAATGACATTTTGGAATATGCAGATTAAAATTTGGAATCATCAGAGCATCTCTTTAGTGCAGATTTACATGGAATTTCCACCCTTACTCAGTGGTTGTCACTTCTGATCATCTTAAAAGCCTGACAGGACCACTGTGACTGACAATTGCTGTGAAAATTGCTCCTGACATTAAAGAAAGTCTTCTGTATTTACTGACAGCAGTTTAGCAAAAGAAATCTTCCTCTTACTGTTCCCCAGCAAATCCAAACACTGCAATTAATATTGCAGAAAACACAGCAGGAAATTCTGCTCCTCCCCTGGCAGAAACTATTAGGATCTGCAAAAAGATGAATTCAGGTAGCCCTGAGTCTGAGAATGGTTCTTTAGCTTGTGGTGGGTTTTAGCACATAGATTCCTATTCAGAGACAGAAAAAAACCAGCATTTTTTCCCCTACTGTTTTGACACTGATAAGAATGAAACCAGGGTTCTATTTTTTCTATATGTATACTGAAATATTGATCTTAATGATTTATTTGCATAGTATGTAGAGTTCTCATTTTCATAACCATTTTGGTGAAATGCAAAGGACTTACTTCTCCTACACAGGATAATAAATGCACTTTTTAAAGAACCAAAAAAAGTACTTTAAATCTACATTCTATGATTTCTGTCCCTGTAACAACAAAGTTAGTGTTTTCCTACAGGAGAAAGAAAAATGTTCCTATGCTTGATGTAAATAAGGTCATGAATACAATATTTAAAACCAAATTATTCCCAGAATAATATATACTGATGAAGAGATGAAAAGGATGGAACTAGATGATCCTTGTGGTCCCTTCCAACCAGTCTATGATTCAGCAAGGGGAAAACAGAGCACAGAATCACAGAATGTTAGGGGTTGGATGGGACCTGCAGAGATCGAGTCCAACTCTCCTGCCAAAGCAGCATCACTTAGGGCAGTTCGCTCAGAGGCACATCTAGGAGGGTTCTGAAAGTCTCCAGAGAAAGAGACTCCACAAGCTCCCTGGGCAGCCTACTGCAATGCTCCATTACCCTCACAGTAGTGTCTCCTCCCATTGAGGTGGAACCTCAACGAGTTGCTCAGGGAGGTGGTGGAAGCCTCATCCCTGGAGGTGTCACAGTATCACTAAGGTTGGAAGAGACCTCAAAAGATCATCAAGTCCAACCTGATACCATAGACCTCAAGATGTTTAAGGCCAGGCTGGATGAGGCTGTGGCCAGCCTGATCTAGTGTGAGGTGTCCCTGCCCATGGCAGAGGGTTGGAACTGGCTGATCCTTGTGGTCCCTTCCAACCCTACCTGATTCTCTGATTCATTCCATGACAATCTCTGCCCCATTTGGATTCACAGGTAGAGGAAACAAAACTAGATTATTAGATTCTATGATTCTAATCCCCTGTGTTCTAGCTTAGTAACTAAATCAAATCCTGATTTTAATGGAGGATCCAGCAGGTGTGATGTAAGTGTGCATTTTGAAGAGGGAGTTTTGTTCTCTTGGAGTACAGTTTTGATGCCATTTACTCTAGGAGTAACAGTAAAATACAGTAAGTGAAATTAGAGCACAGCTTTCAATATCTGTGATAACTCCTGAGAACTATTTAATTTCTGTAGCAGCTGTTCACTAAGTGCCATGCTACTCAGCCTCATAAAAACTGCTGTTTGAAGCAGTTACACCTAATTGCCACCCCACTGTTACCTCATTTGTTCCTCCCAAATCACAGTGCCTCAGCTGACCTCAACCACCTACCCATGTGTCCTTCTCAGAGGTGTGGATTCACCACCCATGTGTCCTTCTTAGAGGTGTGGATCCACCACACATGGCTTTGGGTGGTTTTGCCAGTGGACTCAGATGTCAGGCCTGGCCAGTCAATGTGAGCATTTGCAAAGCTTCATCTCATCTGACATGCCTCAGAAGCAAAGCCCTCTGAACCCCATATGAATCTAGGAGCTAAGCTATACTTTGGCTTCCATGGACTCAAAAAGTCAGGATGAGAAATGGATGAGCTGCTATGCTCTAAGATGATCCCCCAATATAACTCACATCTTGAGACTTGTGGTTTTAAGCAGGACTGTTCTCGCTGTCTAACAAGTCCAAAGCTGCTTTCCCTGTCTCTTTGGAAGGTTGTGTTTTGCAGATATGTCCCACTAGCATGGTAGCAGCACACTTTAAACACCAGAAGTGAAGTCAGGTTCTAGTTATCACCAAGCTTCACAAGGAAGTAACCAGCTACAGGATACAAATACCATCAGGAGACTTCGCACATCTTCAGTAGGACCATGTCTGCCTCTGGCACTGTCAAGCCTGAAGCAGGGAGAGAGGTGGGGGTGCAATATACCCTCTCCTTGAGACAGCTGAGAAAACACTTATGCTGGTTTCAGCCAGACCCCAAGGGACATGGCAGTGCAAATGCTGGAGGGTATTCTTGCTTCTTTCCCTCCTGTCACTTTGTGAATCCATACAGTGAGAGTTGGAATCCAGCACTAAAGCAACCTCAAACAAGTTCCTTTCAGACAGATGTATTAAAACTGAAAACAAACCCAAACCCCAATGTTTCCACCTCAGTGTACAAATTCAAAGGGATGGATTTGAACAACTTCTAGGTTTGTTTGTTAAAAATGATTTAGTTTTTACTTTGTGTCTTAACAAATGTCCCTCTGTGGCAGCAGAAAATTCTATCACTTGTTTTCCAGAGCGGAAAATACTGATCAGAAGGATCATGTAAAGACAAAGTTATGTGTATGAAGGTCATACTTGGGTTATTTAATTTTGAAATGTAATTTCTATCTTGAGATCATTACATGGAAGTCTAGAAGTATTTTTCCACTTATTCCCATGAAATAATAACATCTCCAAAGACATTTAAAAAAGCAAAATCTCTTCACGCTTCAAGTTTGCAATGAACATTTGGAAATGGTAATTATAGAACTGTGATAACTAACTTAAAGTTCAAGAAGATATGATTGGCACAATAAATAATTGGTTTGCTTCTACTTAATCTACATTAATGTAAACAATAAATCTTCTCTTAAATAAAGATTGTGTGAATCTTCATTTATCTTTTATGACAAGAGAGCAAAGGTTGCAGCTTAATGAATGGAAAGAAGCAACAAGGTCAGATTTAAAAGCCTCAAAGGTCACATTTCTGACATCTCTGAGCACTGAAAAAAAAAATCTAACATGGTAATTACTATTTTGGTCAAGTCACTGAGGTCTATTTTTTATTTTAGAAAGAAAGAGGAAAAAAAACCCTGAAAAACCCACCATAATTTAAGAACTTAAGAACCAGCACTTGGTGCAGCCTGTAACAAATACCTCCCTCTATTACAGGCTCTTTCCACCACAGAGGGAAACTACAGGATACAGTAGTAAGAATCCCATTTGACATCTCACATGTCTATTAAGCAGCAAACATATATCCACAGCTGGAAAGTGTTTAGGTAAGAAAGAAGGACAACAAGCAGCCTCCCCTAAAACAGAGGCATTGCCTCACTTTGAATTTGCAATCTCCTCAGAGATTCCTCTCCCTGAATCACCCCAGCCTCAGCGGTGAACTTACAAGCCGAACAAGGAACCTCTGCAGTCAACAGGAACATAAGCACTGATAAAAGGTCCAGAGAGCCACAGAGTTTTGTTTTACATATGCATTGATTTTTGCCCAAATGGAAGCCCTCTGTCAGCTAACAGGGTTATTCATAGATTCAAAGAGTTGATCTGGGTCATTAATAACAATAGTAAACTGATCATCATTCCAATAGGATTTGACAATGGCTTTTTTTCAAAGTGGGTACTAATGTATTGATGCCTCTGAAGTTCATTACAGCAGTAATAAATCATTAGCCTCCAGAAAATGATTTATAAGTTGGTTAAAATGCATTAGGATGGACTGTCAAGCCACTCTACTGAGAAGATGAGGCTGGTACTAAAGAGGATTTTTATTTTTCCCCTTTTTCCAGGTTCTCTATCCAAAATGGTGATGACTCAAAGTAATCCTATCGCAAAGACAAAAATAAAGCAAATCACTGTCATAATTTACTTTAATAGCACGTTTCAATCTTCATAAAAGGCTGAGTGAATTCTACTTTGAGCTGCTAGATACCTTCCCTTTATTCACTGATGGCAGCAAACTCTTAACCTCCAAAGCTCCAGTGCTGACCCCGATGATTGTATTTGTGTTTACTTTAAGCAAAAGCAGTGTACACTGTGTGTAGCTATGGTTACTCTGCAAGGGTGCCTGCGTAATAACAGTTTATTACCATGTATAAGCAGCCTGTCAAGCATGCAGTGCTAAGCCACAAGATTAGTAATGATAATATCACTAACAGTATATGGGAATGTTTATGTTATGCAAATCTGTTGCTGTATTATACACTGCTAGTTACTCCTTAAGTAGTTTAACTACAGCTCAGACCTGTCGATAGGCAACTACAGAATGTTTTTACTTTCATATGGGCTTTTAATTAACACCCATTGCACAGAGAACAGTTTATTCATGATATTCAGCAAACTTCACATTAAGTCCAATGCTCAGTCTCACACATTCCCCAGCAGTGTCGCTGCAGCAGTGTTAAACTTGCTGTGTTAAACTGGGTGTTAAACCAGTCCCCTCCCTGCCTAATGCACACAGCCCCACTCACAAGGGGCTGCACAAGTCTGGTACCTGCTCTTTTTTGCTTCATGCCTGCCCTGAGGATCACAGAGCATGGGAGAGTCATGAAAAGATCCACATCCACACAGGGCATGGCAGAATCATCTCTTTCCCTACGGGGTTGTGCAAAGGATGACAACAATGGGTGGGAAGGAGCAGAGGTGGTCATGCTGCTCCTTCTGGCTAATAAACCCAACACTTGGACAGGCACAAATGCTACAGGCTCCAGCACCACCACGGTTCTGTGTTCCTATAAAAAGACTCTAGCAAGTGCTCTGCAAACTGCTGGGGCCAGTGCCATCAAACAGCCATGACCCTTTCCTTCTTACACAGTGTTGTGCCTTAATGTCAGAAATAAGCCCTGAATGATTTGTCTTTGCCCATCTGAACAGTCCTTACTCGAGCAAGTAGCTCTCACACAAGGAGCCCTTCAAGATTAAGGACATTAAAGGCTTGTCAGCAATGCCAGGAATAAAATAAAATAATGTCTTCTGGAAATACATGATAAGAATTATTATGAGGCCTAAAGAAGACAACACAATAGCAAGTTATCCTCTCAGTGTAATTCAATTATAAGTATGCATTGTGCAAGGGCCATGAAACATTTAGGGTCTGATGTTCAAAAGGCCAAGTTTGTCTATTTACAGGCTCAGTTTTGTGTTTGCAGTCTGAAATGGGAGGAGTTGTGTGCCTCTATCTAACTAATCTGCCTTTGGTAAGGTATCATTAGAGGCAGAAATACTTTGGAAAGAAGAATGCCTGCAAACAAAAGAACGAGGTCCTCTAAATAGCTTTGAATAATGTAGTTAACATCAGTAATGTTATAAGCTAATTTCTCTGTGGAATCTCTACAGGCTAACTCTCCTTTCTTTAATTTGTAAGAAATCCCCCACAGAAGGCTGACAGGTTCCTCTGAATGCAGAAAGAGAGGGGTGGGCACTTAGTCAAGCTTAGAGAAGGTTGGGGGACTTTTTATATATGTATATATATATATATTTCAAATGAAAATTAAAAATGCCATTTTGCACAAAATGGAGCTCCCAGACCAGGCAGCGTGGATGGGTTAGAATTAAAACATCCCACTGACAATTTAATCCCCAGTAAGCTTTCAGAGACAACCAGAAAATATAACCTTAAAACACGATCATCTTACTCTCAGTTAACATTGTTGTGGTGGATTTTAAAACAGCCTTTCCTCCACAGAAGCAAATGGTAAACTGAGGATGCCAAAAAGAATAAATGAATATGCAACGCACATTAACAAAGAGATCAGCAACGAAGTAGCCAGCGCAGAAATCTTCCAAAAGCCAGGGAAATATGTTTAAAGACTTCTAAAAATTCAATAATGTCTATTAGAAGTGCCAGGAGAAAATGTTTATCTGATTCCAGTTGGATCCAGTCGATGTGTGTTACTTGGAACAAACCCCTGTGTAAATTAGCGCGGAGAGAATAAACTGCCAGTGGCCAACGCAAGCTCTGTAGCACATAATGGGAATTTGCACTCGTTCAGGACATGGCACACAACATGCAAGCCCAGGAAAGAGTTTCCTTTAGCACAGTGCAAATAGTGTAAATCACACCAATATGTACCTGCCAGGAGCATCAGCTAAAATTCGCCTAACTCTGCCGCATCCAGACACAGTTCCAGCAAAGCAAATTTTCCTTTGTCTCTTTGCTCTTTTCTCCTGTTGCTGTAAACCTCTACTCCCCTCCTTTTGAAGCACACCAGCAAACCTGAGGGGTTTGGTTACTGTATCCTAAGTTAGTAAACATGTTGGTGGAGTCTCCCTCTCTGTAGACTTTCCAGACCCACCTGGATGTGTTCCTGTATGATCTGCTTTAGGTCATCCTGCTCTGGCAAGTAGGGTTGGACTCAATGATCTTCAGAGCGGCAGCACAGGAGGGTCCACCTCAACACAAGGTGCTAGAGGGAATCCAGCTGAGGGCTATGAGGATGAGGGGAATGGAGCACTGCCTGATGAGGAGAGGCTGAGGAACCTGGGGCTGCTTAGGCTAGAGAAGAGAAGACTGAGAGGGGATTTAATCAATGTTTATAACTATCTGAGGGTCAGGAGAGGGGGAACAGGCTCTCTGGGGTAGGACAAGGAGCAATGGATGGAAGCTGCAGCACAGGAGGTTCCAGCTCAACGCAAGGGGGAACTTCTTGCCTGGAGGGTCCCAGAGCACTGGCACAGGCTGCCCAGAGAGGGTGTGGAGTCTCCTTCTCTGGAGCCTTTCCAGGCCTGTCTGGATGTGTTCCTGTGTGCCCTGAGCTGCATTGTCTGGTCCTGCTCTGGCAAGGGGTATCGGGTTTGATGATCTCTTTGGGTTCCTTCCAACCCCTAACATTCTGTGAAGAGGTCCCTTCCAACCCCTACTGTTCTGTGGTTCTGTGACTCCCTTGATGCCACCTACCACCTGAGGAAAGAAGGGATGGTCCATGAGCAGAAGTACACAGACACACGCCAGGACTTAGCACAGAGCAGATCCACAAAGACTTTGCATGTTTTTACAGCCTGTTCTCTACAGAAGGGAAAATCCTATTTAAAAGGAAAAGAAAAGCTCTTTTGTACTCTAACACGGATGCTTAACGCCACGTCCTCCAAGTGGAATATGCACCTGCAATGGTTGGGTGATAAAAGACATTTATCTCAATCTGCTCTGCAAAAACTGACAATAAATGAAGATGAAAAATCCTCGATTAAGATGTGGGAAGCAGAGACTGACACAAATTTATGAGGTTTTTTTATAATATCTGTATTGTTTGCTAGTGTGTTTTGGTTTGGTTTTTTTTTTTCCCCTCCCCCTACTCAAACAGATACAATAGAAATAATCCTTCGACTCTAACTCTGCAGTGAGAAGAATGCAGGAGCAGAATAACTTCTGCTTTCTGAAACAAAACAAGTAGAAGGTGAAGAAAATGCATTAAACTTTCACAGTGAGAAGGATAAACTAGTTAATTTATTTGTACGAGGGATCCATAATGCAGGATTTTTAAGGACAGAAGATTTTTTACCTAATGTATTTTCAGTCTCACCAGTCTATTTTACTGCACCTGCTAAGCCTTGGTAATGCAGGTAAACATCTTTGTCCTCACTGCAGACAGAGAAACCAAGGGCAGAATTATCTCCAGTGAATGTAAAGCTCCAGATGAAAGCACTTCTGTGCACACACAGAGGTTGTGCTCAAAGTCCACCAGCAGCATTGCAAGCCCTTCTAAGTATTTAAATGGAGATTCATTACCTAGAAGATCTAGGAGAAGCTTTCACTGTCAGTCATTAAGCCCTTAATCTGATTGCTTCCTTCATCAACTCCTTTAACCTGTCTGTATCTCAGACTGTGGCCCTGCCAGAGGAACTACACAGATTTCATGCAAAGGCTCTAGAAACCTGATGGTTTCTTTGAAGGATCTTTCAGCAATTCATTAGAGACATCAGGTTCCCATTCTATGCTCAGTGTAGCAGGTATTAAGGTCAAAGACAGAGATACACACCTTTTCTGAGACTATCTTAACATGACTTTTCCACTAAAAGGAGCTTTGCAGATTGCATACACTTGAAAACCTGAAGTTTCAGGGCTGGGAAATCAAGCATGAAAGATCTCATATTCCCCATTCACATTATCACAAAGTGCTCTTCATTATTTTCATTTTCCCCCCCCCACCATCTGTAAATGGAAAGGACAGATTTTCACTTGATCTCCTCTATTAGCACCCAAGGAACCATATCACCTTTCAGGTGTATGTTATTGTTGATTGAAATGCTAATATGAAGGCACAATTCAGTTCCAGCTTTCAACTTGCGAATTCATGTTCGACTGTGCCACTCCCCAACTCTGCATGCACAGGAGCAGGGAAGATTAATACTATAAGTTACATTTCCTAGTAGCTCTATGTCTATCTAACTGCCTGAAATGTCACTTGTCACTGTTTGGGAGCTTAGAAGCTTATACAAACAAATGCTACTGCATGCACTAAACAGACCCAAAAGCTTAGCATCCAGCCCTGCAGCCCTCAACACAGGAAGGACATAGACCTGACAGAGTGGGTTCAGAGGAGGGTGATGAGGATGACCAGGGGGCTGGAAACACCTCTGCTACAAGGACAGGCTGAAGAAGGAGCTGGGGTTGTTCGGCCTGGAGAGGAGAAGGCTCCAGGGAGACCTGACAGCAGCCTGCCAGTACCTGAAGGGGGCTACAAGAAGACTGCAGAGGGACTGAAGGCAAAAGCCTGCAGTGACAGGATGAGGGTAATGGTTTGAAATGAGAGCAGAGTTGATTGAGATTGGATGTTAGGAACAAGTTCTGCACCATTAGAGTGCTGGAACACTGCATCAGGTTGCTCAGGGGGGTAGCTGAGACCCCATTCCTGGAGATGTTCAAGGTCAGGTTGGACAAGGCTCTGAGCAACCTGATCTAACAAAAGATGTCTCTGCTGACTGCAGAGACCTTGGACTGGATGACCTTTGGAAGCCCCTTCCAAACCAAACCATTCTATGACTCTATTATTTGCAGACAAACTAAGTTGAACTGTGAGAATCCAATCCTATTTGAAAAGAAAATTAAATACCTCAGGAGGGAAAAGGACATTAAGCTTCTGCCATACACAGCTACTTTGTGCTTTGGAATAGTTGCTTCTCAAAACTTGCCACAGGCAGATTTTTCTCTTTCTCTGCCTCTAGCCATTATGTCAGTTTTTAACCTCTATCCTCAACCAGGAATGAGATTTTGTTTACACATTTTTACCTACCATATGTCTCCTTCCGATGGCTAAATTACAACTAGACTTTATAGCCAATATTTTAAAGGACTTGGCATAAAGCTGAACAGCAACTGAAGAGACAGGAGGAAAAAGCTGTCTTTGCCTAAAACTGGAGCTATTAAGACCCTTAATCAACATCTACACTGGCAAGAACTGCACTGAATACAATTGTCCAAGAACTCTTCATTTACTAGAGAGAGTAGTTAAAATGTGTAAGCTACCGAACAGCTCTTCCTGCCTTTCCGATCGCTCCCAACCTTTCCTGGTTAGCAATGCAGCATTTCTTGGCAGGTCTGTGCAAAGTGAAAAGGAATATCACAAGGTGGTTTTCTTGGCTATGACATTCCCAACAGACTGCAGCATGTGTCAACAACAAAAAAACCCAAAACCCTGGAGTGCTGTGCCTTCCGCTTTAACCGATAGATCCATTGCATGCCAGAAAGCAGAAAAAAAATGCCCTTTTCTGTGTAACTTCTGACAAGACTTCCACATTCTGATCTACGAAACAGCTTCACAAAATAAACCATCTTTGCTCATGAGGAGGTTGACTGTATTTAGATTACTTTTTTCTGTAGAAAGATCATTATCCGTGATATAAAACTGTCACATATTAAAAAAAGAAAAGGCCCTGTGTGCAGATAAAGGTTCCCCAGAGAGCATCTCAAACCCACACCACATTCCAGAGCTCTGTACCTCATATCTGGAGCTTCTGAGTTAACCAGAAGTCATACAAAAGAACGTAGCAGCAGACAGCTTGCTATTGACTTGGTTTCAGAGGAGGCTTATGCACATTATTTATTCAGGCAGCCGTAAGGTACGGACTGCCCTTATGCAACATGCTCCACATTTGACAGACTCCCATAAAAGTATGCAGTGGTTATGTCAGTGCACTTGGTCAAATCACACCCTGCTTTTATTAGATCCATGCAAAAAAAGTGCAGCAGACACAGTGCCCTGCCACAACAAGTTTGTTTGGACGAGGGCCACAAGCGAAGCACTGCAACAATCCTGTGGTTATCGCTGGGTTCACGCACAAATGTGTGCTCGGAGTCCTTTTTTGGTGCTATGTGTGTCTGAGTCGTTCATGAAATAGGCCTTCTCTGCTGCTTTAATTTTTGCTCATTGCTTTGTAGCTACTGGGGCTTTGCAACAGCAGTTAGCTTCCCATTCAGTAAGTCGTGGTGACGTGCAACAGCAGACAGGATTGACTCTGTGCTCTCCAGCTGGCACCATTGTACATTTTCATAAATTCAATTAATCTAATTCCTTATATACTGTGGTTGTGAGCAAGAGCTGCAGACCTGGAACTCTACCATTTCCTACAAAGCCTGAATAATTATTACTTCTTAGGTAGGTGTGTGCACATTCTTCTTTCATTAAATCAGTCTCACAAAAGAAAGATTGCACCAGGAATGCCACAATTCTCTATCAAAACCTGACAAAATTATTGGCTAGCTGGGTTTGCTAATTTATCACAGTTTTCACCTAAATTTATCACTCCAAATTTATTTTTAAT
>VWZE01000523.1:367569-383211 GCA_013396675.1 Eubucco bourcierii | reverse complement strand
TTTTTTTTTTTTTTTTTTTTTGTCAACATCTGTGAAGTATCCTCACTAAAATATGGGAAACCTTACTGATAAGTCAAATTTAAAACCTCTACTGACCCATCATCAGGGTCATCAGGGTTGGTCTGGCTCACCTCACTTGACAAGTGAGGTTCTCTATGAAACCCTCTGCCTTCCCAAAGGGGAAGAAAAGAGTAGTGGGAAAGAGATTGATGGACTGGAAGCAAAAAAACCCCCAACAAACCACATTAAATGCAACAGATACAAACACATGAGTCAACATGGAGCCTAACTCCTGATGGCAGTGATGTCACCACTGATGCCATGGGCAGACACTGGCAATGCCCCAGGTTTCCAAGACTTCCACCAGCAGCAGTTGGGAACTGAATTTGGGAGCTGGATTCTGCAATCAAATTCAAGAGCTAATGAATTGGGATGAAAGGCAGAATGGATGGAGTCCTCTTGGGACATGGCCATTGAAGAGGTTTGACCCTGGTTATGTGTGATGGAATCTTGTTGGTTGGTTGAGGATCACCTTTCCTGTCTGCTTGTCCCTACAGCTGCCATCTCTGACTTCCTGCACCCCAAGGTGAGGCACAAGCTGTGGCAGTGCCTTTAGTGTTCCCAGGAGCAATCTCAGGCAGAGCCTTTCTGCAGCCCAGCCCTTGGCAGAAACTCTCCCCATCAGCTTTGCCCTGCTAGCAGCAGTCCCCGGCTGAGCAACGCTACCCTGAACTTCCAGAGGTGCTCACTGGGCAGAGACTGAGCTGGGAAATGACAGCACTGAACACAATCAGTTCTGGTCTAACTCAAACCAGGAACATCACCAACCTAAAAGACTTGACTATGCCACTGCACCTGGGCTGGCACAGAGAGGTGACAAACCTCAGCTGTGAAATCCTTCCCAGTCGTTTGAGATGTTCTGTAGGATTGCAATTCCTTCTCTAAACCACTATGAATTTCAAGTGTCTGCACCATGTTGAGATTTTCCTACAAAGACTCCATAAATTAAACCCTCCAGAGGGCAGTGAATAGTGGAACAGAACAGAGTGAGTAACACTGCTCCTAAATCACCGGAATCACAAGTGGAAAGAAACAAACATCTGTTCTCCTACAGGTATGAATGGAAACAATGGGACGTAGTAAATGAGCATGGAAATACCTCCTTGAGAAGTAGTATTATTAATCCACCAGCTTCAACTGAATAATCTCCTCCTAACACCTTAATACTAATAAGAAAATAAATTATCTGTTTAAATGGAACATTTAGCCTCCATTCAGTGCAGCCTTGTCATGTTGACACTGGTAAGTTAATAAACAAGTGGGTATTAAATTAGACTACAGGAATACACTACTTGAATCATCTGAGGGGAAAAATACATATTTTTCACCCATCATTTTCAATTGTTAAAAACCTATTAGACAGCGAGATCACAGTAAATACACAGCTCCAATAGGCTCTAATTCTGTGCAATTTATGAGATTTAAGCAAATATCAGTGAGAGTTTTAATTTGGATCTCCCAACAGCCAGACAGGATTATTGTGAGTGTAATAGTTTTACGTTCAAGTGGGATTCTGCTGTATTAAACTCTTTGTTAAACAAATCAGTCAAGCTCTCTCTCTGGAATTTTAATTTGCACCTTTGTAGATGTGCAGTGTTTCACTTTTAATGTTTGATTATCAGCACGTACTTGAAAGAGGTAAGATCTTGCCTCTTAATATGAGTTTTCTTTCATTTTGGCTCCAGTAGAATTTTCTTTCAGTCCCCAAAGGTTATTATTACCTTTAGTTATGTAGCTCCCAGGGCGTTTCACTCGCAGTGAAAAACCCTCTGCAAAAATGCTGCTGTGTTGTCAACTCAACTCAAATCTGATCTCGGTGAGGCTGCCAATGTTTGCCATCATGCTCAGTGCAACAGCCCCATGCTTTACCAATAAGTCAATAGTGGTGCTCTCAGCAGCATCACCAGAATCAGTCTGGATACAGAAATGCAGGTCTAAAACTTCCATGACAAGGCAGTTCACTGCAAGACCCTGCAGCTTTTTTAATGCTGTCTCACTCTGATTATTCCCTGATGTGCTGGTTTGAGGCTAACTGGAATATTTTAATGGAGAAAATTATATTATAGGCTGTGAAAAGAAAACACTGCTGATGTCTGCTGCACTCATAGGCTTGCTGAGATGCATAAGACAAAGAACACAAGCATAGATAAGACACAGGCTCTCTCTTGGAGAGTCTCAGGCTCTCTATCTGTGTATTGGTCTTGGCCTCTCTGCTGAGTAACCTAACCACTTTCCTTCTAACTCCCCTGGCCCATCCTCCAAACTCATCTTGTGCATAAGCCAAAACCTTGGGGTAAGGTGGAAGGGTGGGAAGGTGGCAGGGTGGTTGGGAGCCCCTCCTGGGGACTCTCATTTCTGGAAGGGGAATTGTGTTTCTCTATTACCTTTAACTTGTCTATGTCTCTAACTATTCCTGTCTGTTGTGTATATCTCTGCTTGTACATTGTGCTGAGCTGTAAATAGAGCTTCAGTCCTTAACTTTCAGTTGGCTGAGGCTAGTCTGGGTGCTTTTACAAAGTGTGGGGGGTGGGGACAGGTAACTCCCAAGCCATCACACCTGATGAGTAGTTAGCACATAAATAAGTCATTTACCTCATTCTCAATCTACTTTCTCACTCTAGATCCAGTCCAGAACTTGAGACAATTCTAAGACAAGGACTTTTCCATCCTCCTGGCTCCACAGACATTCCTCTCAGCTGCCACTCAGACTCACCAAGCAAGATGCACACACACATCCTTATCTGCTTTGACAGAAAGCTGCAGGTTGCACCAGAGACTCTGCACTCATACAGACCCCAGGACACTCAGCAGATCATGATCTGCTGATGTACCATGCAGTAGCAGCAGGGGAGAATTGCTCCTTGCCCAGGTGTTCACCTGAAAATGGAAGTAAGGTCTGAAGCCCTTTAGAAGATCATTATCACACTGTGTGAGAACAATCATACCACTGTCTCAAGCATCACAAGAAAGACTAAAAGAATATGGACTAGCAATAACCAACCCTTTGGGCATCCTTATGGACTGCAAAACCAAAAAGCAAAGTTCTTGCTCTAAATGATGCTCTGCAAAAGCCCAAGCTTTGGCCTCATACATCCAGATGGATGTTCTGGATATTCTGGAACAGACAGGTCTCTCACTCCCTCTCTTTTAGCCTCTCTTTGTCTCATGTTCTAACCAGACAGTCCCACTTCTCAGAAACCATTGCCAATAAAAGATTAATCACAACCGATGTACTCCCCTCACCTCAGCTTTGGTTTGCCTGTCTTGGCATTTTCCACTAAAATCCTTCTCTGCCAAAAATGCTCATCCAACTCTGGCTGCTGTTGAATGCCTGGAGAGTCTCAGTGGAAAATTAAACATCTCCTCACTTTTGGATGAGAGCCTACAACAAAAATATTTTTAGCACAGAAACAAATAGTGAACGTTAGGTATGAATGTGCAACAGCTTCTGACCTACTCAGACACGGCCACCACGCCGTGTGGCAAGGCAGAAGGCAAGCTGCTGCTGCTGAGAAATCCACCAGACCAACTCCAAACCTCTCCTTTTAGTCACTGCACATTGGGCTCAAACTTTCCTAGCAAAGGTAAAATTAAGTTTATGTCCCAGCTAATGTCACTCTTAATTAGGAAGGAGTAATGACATACCTCATATAAAGATTTTATTCCCAACTTCAAAAGGATCTACCCAGGTTTGTTTGGCGTCTTTACTTTGAAGAAAACGTCTTTTATTACTTATTTTAGTACAACACATTAAAATCAAATATCTCCTGTAGCAAAACGATTCAAGTCCCTGGAACTCAAATAATTTTCTAATAAAAAATGCATGAGACAAATAAATGCACTTTATGTTCCACAAGAAAAGGCAGTTTCAACAGGCTAATGCTCAGAGAAAATTCATTTTATCAACCAGCCATTTCATTCTTTGGTGCTGTTACAAGCTCCTCGCCGTTGCTAAGCAACCATAATTCATCGTACCTTTTAATGGATACTCTGCTACTGCTGAGAACATTAAGGTGAAGAGAATAAATGCCTTGGGTGAATCTTGAAATCTTTCATTATGCATGTCATTCTATTTCTGTAATGCTATAATGCTGAAATGTTTCTGTGGCAGGAAGCTGAGTTGCGGTAATTGCATATTCCACTCATATATGTTTTGTAAGCAGAGCAGCACGTACTTGTCTAAAATGAGCTATTCCTAACATGATTGAAATTGGACTTTTCTACTTCTAAAGGTAGTAAATAAATCTGAGGGGAAGGGGGAAAAAAAGAGGGAAAAAAAAAAAAGTCTGGAGTAAAATATCTTGAAAATTCCAGCGAGAGTGACAAAATCCTGTGGTATAAATTGAAAGCAATCCAATAGGCTTGATTGCAATGCAGAGTGGTGTGTGGATAGATGGCAGGCAATTGAAAATGCAAAAAACACAATAAAGCAGCCATATATCCTCTGCAACTTGCATCTTTCTCACAAGGCTTGACAGCCAAAGACAGCTACACGTGTGCCAGATCAGGCACATCTCTGTGTTATTAAACCAAACCTCAGGTTTCAGCTAAATGCAAGTGATGAATATGATGATGTGCATTTCCCACCTCGTTGTTCAGGGCCTTTTCTCCTGTGGAGAAATATTTCCTTACAGCAGCCAAGGGGGCATCAGCATGAAGGCAATTTCACAATTAGGTTTGTGTTTTGCAAATAAATGGTAAAGACATTACAAAGGGAAACACAGAGCACTCAGATACTTTCAGTGATGGATTGCACTATGAAACCCTAAGATGGATTTGTTTTATGGGTTCAGCCTTCATTTCTGATCCTGATCATCTTCTCTTTCACACTTGTTTGCATCAGTTGATGTGCTCTGTAAAGAGCAGCTGCACTCAGATAAGACACAAATGAGTTTTTCCTTGTTTTAAACATCAGATTCAGGTTTGCATTTTACTTACGTTACAAAGAGCACAATTGGCCTCAGAGAGAAACTTGATGCACTTTTCTCCTAAGGACCTTTTAACTTCACTTTCTTCTTTACATGCCTGGGCTTGTCATTGGAAATGCTAAGTGACAAGCAATATTCACAGAATCACAGAACTTTAGAGGTTGGAAGAGACCTCCAGAGATGGAGTCCAACCTCCCTGCCGAGACAGAATCACCCAGGGCAGTTTGCACAGGAATGTATCCAGGCAGTTCTCTTCCTCAGCCGTTTATAACACACCCCCACAAGAAGCTGGTGGTCTCAAAGTCATCTTGAAGCTGCATGAGCAGTAATCCTGTGTTGGGAAGGGAGGACCATGAGGGTAAAGTTGGTCTAGCTCTCATGAGGAACAGCTGAGGGAGCTGGTATTGTTAAAAGGAGGCTGAGGGAAGACTTTCACACTCTACTACTCCCTGAAAAGTGGTTGGAGCCAGGTAGGGATGAGACTTCCCTCCAGAAACACTCCAGAGGGCAAGAGGAAACAGCCTCAAATTTCTTTCACCCTCTTTTCACAGAATCACAGAAACATCAGGTTGGGAAAGATCCTCAGGATCACCAAGTCAAAGTCTTCTCCTTCCCTCCTTACTTGTGTTTACTACTGACATCTGGAATCACAGAATCATTTTGGTTGGAAGAGACTTTTAAGACCATCAAGTCCAATCATTATTTCACTCTATGAAGTCTGCTGCTAAACCATGGCCCCCAGCACCATATCTCTCTGTATTCTAAACATCTCCATGTCTTACCTTCAGCAATATGGTGAATGCTACCTATATCTATCAAAAAAACATAGCACTTTCCCCTGAAACATTGAATTGTGAATCAGAAATATGCTTACAGCTGAGCAGATCTGTAGTTGAGATTTAACAAGGCTAAGTGCAGGGTTCTGCACTTTGGCCACAACAACCCCAAGCAGTGCTACAGGCTGGGGACAGAGTGGCTGGAGAGTAGCCAGGCAGAGAGGGACCTGGAGGTGCTGGTAGAGAGGAGCTGAAGATGAGGCAGCAGTGTGCCCAGGTGGGCAACAGAGCCAATGGCATCCTGGCCTGGATCAGGAGCAGTGTGGCCAGCAGGAGCAGGGAGGTTCTTCTGCCCCTGTGCTCAGCACTGCTCAGGCCACACCTTGAGTGCTGTGCCCAGTTCTGGGCCCCTCAATTCAAGAGAGATGTTGAGGTGCTGGAAGGTGTCCAGAGAAGGGTAGCAAGGCTGGGGAGGGGCCTGGAGCACAGCCCTGTGAGGAGAGGCTGAGGGAGCTGGGGATGTGCAGCCTGCAGAAGAGGAGGCTCAGGGCAGAGCTCATTGCTCTCTGCAGCTACCTGAAGGGAGGTTGTAGCCAGGTGGGGTTGGGCTCTGCTGCCAGGCACCCAGGGACAGGAGGAGGGGACACAGCCTCAAGTTGTGCCAGGGGAGGTGTAGGCTGGATGTTAGGAGGAAGTTGTTGCCAGAGAGAGTGATTGGCATTGGAATGGGCTGCTCAGGGAGATGGTGGAGTCCCCATCCCTGGAGGTTTTCAAGCAAAGCCTGGATGGGGCACTTAGTTGCTAGGGCTGATTGGCGAGGGCTGGGTGCTAGGTTGGGCTGGATGAGCTTTGAGATCTCTTCCAACCTGGGTGATTCTGTGATTCCTAAAGTTAAGACAACCTATGCCTGGGCAATTTCATGTTTTCTCTTGGTCAAACCTGCTTGGGCCAGCACCTTGCTGTTTTAACAAGGGTCAGAAAGAAGACAATCAACAAATACAAAATTAATACCTGCAGCTTCACTGCGAAGCCAAGAAAGATGAGACTTAATATCATTTATCAAAGTGGGATGAGAACAGCAAGCTGAGACCTACACCACTGGAAGGTCACAGCCAATAACATTTCTGCAAATAGTAATGGGCTGCAGAAGTCTCAAATGCAAATTGCTGTTTGCTGGGGAATGTTAATGGAGTTCTACATCACCTTATAAAATGTTTAATTGTAAGCCCACTTTAATAACACCATCTGATTAAGTGAAAAGACGCCTTGCTGATCGCAATTACAATCTGTCACACTGCATATTTATTTACAGTTTGGTTTCCTCAAACCAGAAGATTAAAAAAAAAAATAAAAGGAAGCTCTATTCAGCTTGTCAGCAAACTATAATTATTGTGTATCCTTCTGTCGGTTGCTGCGTAAAACTTTTGGGTCTAAAATGGATCTAATTATAACTACATCAACATTTTCATCAGTGTTTGCTTTCCCTTCTTCCCCCACCTCCCTCCTTTAGCAGCGAAGTCTTTGTTGCAAACTCAGGAGGAAAAAACTTCTTCCCTCCCTGGAGGTGTTCAAGGCCAGGCTGGAAGAAGCCTTGAGTGACCTGCGCTAGTGGGAGGTGTCCCTGCCTATGGCAGGGGGTTGGAACTAGATGATCCTTGAGGTCCCTTCCAACCTTACCATTCTGAGGTCCCTTCCAACCTTACCATTCTGTGATTCCAAGTAAGCAACGTTGGTTTATTTATCTCTTCTGGCCCAAGTTATTGTTAGAATGCAGAGGACACTCTTCAATGTAAATGTTATTAATAGCAATGTACCTTCCTAGCAAAGCCATGGGATTAGGACTCTGTTAGGCTTTTTTCTGCATTACTGTCTGGAATATCAGCTAAGAAACTCTGTCCAAGTATATCATGTAGCTCATCTCCTACAAAGTCTATTTACTGTAATTTATAACCTTTCACAAGAAACAATTTGCCAGGCAAACAAGAAATGAGTCCAAATGTCTGAACACTACTGCATGTATCAACCAGTTACAGAAATTACATCTCAAAGATAAGTCTATTAAATCATCCAGCCCAGCTCCCAGCCACTGCAGGCTTCTCCTGTGTGTTCCTGTCCCAGTGCTTTAACGCTACCTGGCAGACCATTGGGATGACGTTACAGGGTTTGGGGTTTTTTCCCCATTCTTATAGAATAATAGAATGGTAAGGTGGGAAGGGACCCCAAGGATCATCAAGTTCCAACCCCCTGCCATAGGCAGGGACACCTCACACTAGCACAGGTTACTCAAGGCCTCTTCCAACCTGGCCTTGAACACCTCCAGGGAGGGAGCAGCCACAACCTTCCTGGGCAACCTGTGCCAGTGTCTCACCACCCTCACTGCAAACAACTTCCTCCTAACATCCACTTTCAATCTCCCCTCTGCCACTTCAAACCCATTGCCCCTTGTCCTGGCATTGCAAGACCTTGTCAGTAGTCCCTCCCCAGCCTTCCTGTAGGTCCCCTTCAGATCCTGGAAGGCTACTGTAAGGTCTCCTGGAAGCCTTCTCTTCTCCAGGCTGCAGAGCCCCAACTCTCTCAGCCTGTCCTCATAGCAGAGCTGTTGCAGTCCTCTCAGCATCTTTGTGGCCTCCTCTGGGTTGGCTCCAACACTTCCATGTCCTTCCTGTGCTGGGGGCTGCAGAACTGCACACGGTTCTTTGCCCATGCCTTATTTTTATCCTATTACTTGCAATGTCCTAAGTATCAAAAACATCTATTCCTTCAGCCTAACTTTCTAAGTAAAGGCTGATGATAAATCAGTAGAACATTGAAAATATGCACATAAACAATTTCACAGCTGAACCTTCAGGAAGAGTTATTTTGTTCTCTGCAGGTTATGGGCTAATACAATCTGGATCACGATTACATGCTAATAAGATTTAGGAAAAGCTGATTATTTTTCTACTGTTTCTTAAATGGTCAAGTCAGCTGTGAACCAAAACAGTCTGAGTTAATACACATCCTCTTGATTATTTATTTTCTAGCTGCTCCATCAACATCAATTACTTATCCTTCGTTCTTAGCTAAATACACATATTATAAGTACAAATACACAACACACATATAAGCACATTACAAAAAAATAAATAAAACCCAACTGGAAAGACTAAATGCTCTGCATTAATCCCCACTGCCTGCTGGGGTTTATGTATACAGTGAAGTAGGTGAATTTCTAAGGTTGAGGACCTGTAGCCAGAGCTTGCCTGAGGAGCCTGCAAGTTGCTGTTGCAGGAATGCTCTACAAAATATTAGACAAAGATCTGTCAGAAATGACAAATGGATGGAGCATGCTGTTTTCAGGGAGATGACCTTTTCAAGTCCTTCCTTGGACTAGAACCTTAGAGCTCCTCCTGGAGCAGTTGCTGCAGTTTGCTAAGTAACACAACGTTAAGGCTGACCTGAGCTGGGTCCCAAGAGGTCAGGTTACTCATGCAATGCTCTCCTGTAGCACGGTTTTGCTGTGCTGTCTTTAATTATATGGTAATGAAAACAATAAAAATAATTTCCAAGCAACACAGTAGATAAGATTTCTTTTCTTCAGTCTGGTTACAGCTTGCATTAGTTTCCCAAAGGTTACCATAAAAACCCAAACAACCAAACCATTTCAGGATATGACAGCAGAGTACAGATCACAGTTGACAAACACTCCTGTTGCCATCCCCTTTATCTGCTATGAACTGAAAATATAAACCTTCAGCTGAGGAACAAATTAAAGCATCTGCTACAGGGCTACCTCTGTTCCTGTTGAAGTTGTGGGAAAGCCCCTGCTAGGCTAAGATAGGAGATAGGGCAGAAACGTTCAGATTTTCAGCCAGTCACAGAGCTCCTAAAACAGAGCTTAGAGGCCACAGAGTGACTGTAACAACTCTGGCCTCAATCACAAAGAGCAGATCTGGGGCAGAGAACTTCCTTTTTCGTGTGTTTTCCTCTCCCTGCACTGACAAAAGCTGGTGGTTAAAGAGAAGAACCACATGTGCTGTGTTCTCCCAAGCAACAAGTGATGGGACTAAAGGAAACAGCCTTGAGTTGTGCCAGGGGTGTTTCAGGTTGGAAATTAGAACCAGTTTCTTCACTGCAAAGCTTGTCAACCTCTGGAATAGGCTGTCCAGAAAAAGTGATGTCCTCATCCTTGGAGTGGTTTAAAAGAATAGTAGATGCAGTGTAGAGGCACATGGTTTAGCAGCAGGCTTGGGAGCTCTGAGTTAAAGGTTAGACATGATAATCTTAAAGATCTCTTCCAACAACAAAAATGTTACAATTCTGTGTAACCAGCCCCTCGAGCCTGGCTCTGGGTGTCTGGGGCAGTGGAGCATCAAACTTTGTGGTTAAACAGATTTGTCTCCCTAGAGCTGACTGCATTTCAAAGGCAGGTAAAGCAACCCTCAGATATTCCCATGGTTCTTCAGCAAGCCTGCTCTTTCAGCTTGTATGACAGCTTCAGGGTCTCAGCTACCATCACTTCACCATAATCACTTCCCTTTGGATGTATAACATGTGCCAGTTAATTCCTGCTTTTATTAAATTTGAGGACTTCTGTGAGTGCTGTTATCAAAAGTTCTCCCCCCACACTGCTGCCCACCTTTGATGCTGCTGATCATCAGGTATGGATTCAGCTCTTGACAATACTTTCCCTATGATGGGTCCCAGAATGCAGTCATCTTCTTGCTCTCCCTCCAGATCTGCCTTCATCAGCTTGGGCCTCATTTGTTTGTGTTTTGTGAATTCCATTTTATTGGGTTTTTAATAAAGTAAACATCTTAGTATTCTACAATATAGAGCTCAGCAGAGATGAGGGCCTGATATTGCAAATACCTCATTGTGCTGTTATTAGTACATTACCTTCTTAGCTAATTAGTGACTACAAAGCTCTTCAAGACAGAAGAAAGGTGCTGCAGAAGCACTGAGCACCACCAGCAGGATTTTTTCAAATGCTGTGGTTTATTTTCTTCTGGGGGAAAAAAACCAAAACTTCCAGAAGTTTTGCCAGTGGTTATTTCACACTGTAAGCTGTGTCAGGCAACTTAAGCTGCACTTAATATCCAGATCAGCACTAAGCCTATTGCACTAAACACTTTTTATGCTACTTCATAAGAAAGGGGAATGTAATAAAATTCATTAAACTGAGATCCCACACTTGAGTATTAGGTCCCATGTAGAAAACTGAAGCTGAGTTAATCTCTGAAGTTCTTTATGTGTGAATGAAGGTAATCTGAAAGTGTATGAGAGGAGAAGTCCCATTTCCAAATGAAAAAGGGTTGCTTTCTCAGCAGGGGCCTGATCCTGTAAAGCCTCCTTTGCTAAAGGACCAGAACATAGAATGTTCTTTGCCTTTTGTTTGGTTTGCTTTTGTGTTTGTTTGTTTGGTTGGTTTTTTTTGTTTGTTTCTGGTGTGGTTGGTTGGTTTGTTTTCAGTTTAGATCACTTTTATACGGATGAAGTTAAAGCAGTTGCAGCCCAACACCCCCACTACCAGGAAGTGGAATTTCAAAGTGGAAATGAAGCAGCCTCATCTTGTCATCCATTAGCTATGAGTGATGCTCAAGGAAAGCCTGGATGGGGCACTTAGTGCCATGGGCTGGTTGATTGGCTAGGGTTGGGTGATATGTTGGGCTGAATGAGCTTGGAGGTCTCTTCCAACCTGGCTGCTTCTATGATGTTATGACAAGAGAGTCATAGATAGAATAGTAGGGGTTGGAGGTGACTTCTGGAGATCGGAGTCCACCAAAGCAGAACCACTTAGAGCAGGTCACACAGGAACACATCCAGACAGCTTTTGCAAGTCATTAGCAGCCAGGCTACCTCCTTTATCAGCTCAGATAGCAAAGGTCCCTGTTATTACAGTTACCATGTGCCAGGCACTGCAACACCACTCAGAACCCAGGGATGCGGTGAGAACCGGCTGTGATGCAGCCCCGTGCAGGACATTGGCTAAAGCTGTTGACTGGCTTCAGCCTCCCTTGAACATCCAGCGTGGGAAGTAAGGGGAGGTTGCAGCTTCTGCATCGTAAATTATACCTTCCCTTTCCAGCAGAGGGCTTCAGCGATTAGCAGTGTGCCACACACATACATTAGATCTGCGCATCCCTCCGGATGTGTGCAGGCAGCCTCAGCACCGCAGTGCACATCACCTCCAGCTCATCGCTACCTGGAACATCTCCTTTGTCTCTTTTCCCTCCTTGTAGGCAGTTGAAATAGGAACGTTGTACACACTGATAGGTAAGATAAACTGTGATGATTCAGGTGGAAGAGGTTCATTTTTGTGGGGTTTGTGATTGAAAGATACACATAAGCATGCCTCAGAAGTGTTCTTCACTCCATCACACTCCTTGATGCCTTACACACTTTAAGTCCTTTTCTATAACTGTATTCCCCTATGATATGCACCACAAATGAATGAATGAAGAACATTCATTTTCACATCTTTAATGTTCCAAATTAGAGGCAGCAGCATACATAACACAGGCCATTAAGAGCTGTTGAAAGGTGAGTGAGGTTTCAGAGACCCTAAGTTGCATACACGTGGGTGAAGCACAGCATTAGGCTAGCAGGGGAGGTCAGGGCTTTACACTGTCCCCAGGGAAACCAAACATGAGAAAGGCCATTCACAAAGTGCACCTGCACAGACTTTGTATAAATGAGGAGGGGGGAAAAAAACAGAGGCAGACATCAGCCTAAAATGAATCTTCATGTCATGGAAAGGACATGGGAAGGAGGAGACATCCTCACAGTAAGCTCTTCATAATTGCCACGAGACAGAACAGGAATAAGGGATAAAAACAAGGAGTGAGTTCTTTTCTACTGATGACTGTTTCTCCAAATCTCAAAACATCACTGAACAGATTTTTTTTCCCCTTCCTGCTGCTCAGTGGAAAACCCAAACAAGGATACTTAAAGTTCTGTAAAACCATTAAGCCCCTGTAGGACAATGAATGGGACCTTTGAAATTCCTTCAACTCAGAAAAATCAAGAAAGGTTTTTTGGTTTGGTTTTTTTTCCTCAACATGAATTAAAGATTTTGCTAAGTATCTATGACTGCATAGGTAAAATTAGATGAGGCAGCTCAGACTCCATCCTAGCAGTGACACCAGTGTGAAGCTCTGGGTTGTAGGTGTCCCAGCCTTCAGCAGACTCATGAGCTTCCAGCACAGGAGTGGGAGCTCCACTTAAGGCAGGGCATGCCACAGTAGGACTGGTTCCATCCACACAAGGGATTTTTCTACTCCCTGAACGAGATGAGATGGGACAATAGATGCAGTATAGCTTTATGAAGGCTGTGCAGACTTCTCAACTGTTTTTGAGTCCCAAGGAATGCAAATGCCTGCACTGAAATACTGGCACAGGTTGAAGGAGAGGCTACTGATGCACAAACTCCTTTTCATCTGCATTCTGGGCTTCTCCTTCCATTTTGCCTTCACAAATGCATCTTCAGAGTTTTAGAGAAAGATATTGCACTTCTGTTCCACCCACAGGCCTTCAGATCACCGAGGGTTGGGTTTTCTTTCCCAAAGACTGAGTCTTCAGAAGCATTTCGATATCTTGCTGCTCTCGACAACTACACACGGTGTTAAAAGCGGCAGATTAAAGTCAACAATCTCTGCTGCTGCAGCCCCTGCACGTCTTGATGTTTCCTGAGAGTTATGTTTTCTCTATTTGCATACTCTATTATCTGTTTTGTTTGACACTTGCAGCTATGATGCTCCTTATGCATTAATCACCCCTGTGAGTACTCCACGTGTGAGGTGCTGTATAATCTACCACCCGCAACCGAAGGCTTTCTCTCCTCACCACATTCATCACATCCTAGCCTGTGCCCATCTGGTTAAAGTCTAAGAAACAATAATTAATATCATTACATTTTTCCCCCTCCCTTTTTTTTTTAATATAACAAATAGATTCCTAGCAGGCAATAAGCAAAGAGACACCAAAGTATTTTCCACAGAAGGCTGTTTTCAAACCCAAAATGAGCCACCTTGCTATTTCTCCTTCAAGTGACACTGAAGCTGTTTTTCTACTGTATTTGGGGAATACATGAGCCACATGGAGCCTCAACCACCACACTCAAACAAGCAGAATGTTGCATCCCCCCCACAGACAGCAAATCAACAGCTTCATTGATATTTTTACATATGAGACCTGGAATTATTCTAAAAAGAGCTCTGGTCATTTGTGTACAAATATTTTCCTGCATCAGCAAGCAAATATTTACTTGCTCTATCTTTAATGTGACTTCTCAGTACTTACAAACAGAAAGGATAACTTCACCAGATACTTTAAGACCAGAAAAAACATGAAAAACACCAGCCACAAATATTTTCACAGCAATTCTAGTCCTAGGTGACTCCAAGAAGGTCAAGTCCATCAACAGCCTGCACTGTTCTCCAACTTTGCTGATTTTTCTCTTGGGAGGGAAATAATTGTGGAGGTGCCACTAGGTGGAAGTGCTACCAATGACATTCCTCCTACCACGGAAGGATGTTTACTGCCAGGAACCCCTGGGGGATAGTGTGATCTATGGGGAAGGTTGTGGTGCCAGCACTGCAGTGGGATGGTCGTTAGAGCAGGCCCAGATAGAACAGAGAGTCTTGACAGATGCTCTACCTTGATTTCAATCCTTAAGCACAGACAACCAAGCATCTTCCAGAGTCCATTATCTAAATGGTAAAGCCCTATCACTGTTAAAAATTAATTCCTTGTTGCTACTCTGCTTTTACACTGCTGTAATGTCTTTTGCAGCATGGAGAAGAGCATTCTACTAGCAAAGGTACAACATGCAAGTATTTATAAAACCTTGATCGAGTTACATCTTAATCAGCTCCTCTGCATATCCTTTATGTTGTTTTTCTGATGGCAAGAGAGTGCAGCAGACATCAGAAGTAAGGCAAGGTAAACATGATGCCCCAGAGGCCTTGGTGGAGTAAAACAACATTATTCTACTGAAGACAAAGTGATGCCAACTGACATCAGCTAAAGATGTGGTTGTGTACACCTCTGGTTGGTCTGTTTGACAACAGCCAGACTCACCAGCGTCACACTGTGCCACATAAGGCTTATTACAGTGAGAAAATCCAGCTTGCAATATAAGGTGTTTGGGTGCTTTGTGAAAGGAAAAGGCAGGCAACCTGCAAGGAGGTAAAGATGCCTAAAAAGAGAAAACCAAAACCAACCCACACAACCCACACTTTAACACTTTAAGATGTTCCATGACCTTAGCTTTATGATTTGGTGGTTCTGATGGCAATAACTCATAGCAATAAAATTTGGGGTAGCAGCAGGTCTGTGTAGCAGAACAGTAAATTTTGATGCAAGCTCAAGACCTGAGCCTGGTAATGAGGCACAAATGTGAAGTATTCACCAGAGACTAAAGCTATCTCCTACCACTGCCATGCAATACAAGGTAGGAAAAAAAAACAACACAAAAGCAGCATCCAAGCCTGAGTCAAATCTCACCACTTAGCTTAGAAGGGGCAAATCTTTTGTTCTGTTATGAAAATTACTCCTCTTGTCAGAAACAAAAGTATCTGTTTGACTCAGTTGTTTTCACTAAAAGTGCCAAAAGAAGAAAATAAATCAGAAAATTCAACCATATAAGGTCAGCCTCAAGATGAGTCATGAATACAGAGTTTAAACTAATGTGTGTGTAACAAAATCTCTTAACTACAGCCCAGCTACAACAACAATATCCTGTACTGGATTTATTAGCCACTGTGCTGTGAGTGAGAAATACTAGCTTCATGTTATCTGAGAGGAATTGCTAAAATAAAAAAGCAAAGGAAAGGAGGGGGGAGAAGGGGGGAAAAAGCAAAGGAAAGGAGAGGGGGGAAGGGGGGAAAAAATAAAGG
>VWZE01000523.1:355489-367530 GCA_013396675.1 Eubucco bourcierii | reverse complement strand
GGGGAGAAGGGGGGAAAAAGCAAAGGAAAGGAGAGGGGAGAAGGGGGAAAAAGCAAAGGAAAGGAGAGGGAGAAGGGGGAAAAATGCAAAGGAAAGGAGGGGGAGAAGGGGGAAAAAGCAAAGGAAAGGAGGTGGGAGAAGGGGGAAAAAGCAAAGGAAAGGAGGAGGAGAAAAAAGGTGAAGAATTAAAATAGTAAGGGAAAGAAGGAAAAGGTTAAAAAAAGGCAAAGGAAAGAGGAGAATGAACAAAAAGCAAAGGAAGGGGAGAAAAAGGACAGGGAAAGGAGCTTTCTTCCCTGTTATGCAGTGCCCTATTTTGGTTAAGATATTAGTCTCTCATGGGCTGTGTATCTAAAAAATATAATTCATGAAAAAATATAATGTAATTGTTCAGGCTTTGATGAATTGGGGCATAATGTTAAATAATTATTCATTGCCTTTATTCTTCTGTCAAAGTGTGCAGAAAGACAAAAAAAAAAGAACAGAAAAGCTTTTTATTGCCTTTTTTTTTTTTATATATGAGGACATGGGCCTTTGTGGCATGCATTTTATTTAAAACTAATGCTTCTATTATTCCACATCTGAATAATTACAGCTGACATCATCTACTCTTCCGTGCCCTCGAAGATCTTTAGCTCTAGTCCACTGTTACAGATTCTGTGCATTACATGAAATAAAATACCTCAAGATTCTGAAAAATATTTATTTTAGAAACAGCAATGAAATTGCCTGTAATCACATTTTCTGCTTGCCTTTGAAAGCAGCATTATTCAATATGCCACTGGTCTCTTTTCCATAAGAGCAACATATTAGAAATTCATGCTGCTCTAATATATCTGAATTCATTGATGTGCTTCACTCCCTGTAGACCTAAAGAAACATTCATTTTAAATTTTTTTTTTTTTTTTGCTTCAGTTTCATATGTCCTGCACATTACCTACTGATGTGGTGGTTGTCAAAACAGTGGTACAGTAGCCTTTGAATTCAAAGTGTGCCTTGACTGGAGACTAAAAAGGACAATGAGCCCAAGTCTATACATTATGCTGCCTTTTGTTGCCAGCACAAGGAAAGCATTTGGGAAACAAATCCCTTGATTTTATTGCTTTTTAACATCCTTTCCATTTTACATTTCAAACCTTGAAATTTAAAGCATTTCAAGAAACAAAAAAAACCCCAAAAAACCCACTCCACTCTCTTTCTGGTCAATTTCCTACAGTATGGTATCGTGAGCCACATTTTCACAAAGATCAGCACAAGATTATCAACGAAAGCACCCCGAAAACAGTGGGTTTGGGTTCCCTCCCCTCCATGCAAAACCAGCACTGTGATTCTTAACCTGGTTTCTTGAGGAGGGGGAAGCAATCATCTGCAGGATATAGTAAAGAAGCTGAAATGTCTACAATCCTGTTGATAAAATGGACAGAGGGAAAGTAATTCTATAGAATATAACCAAAAGTGTTTTTTTTACAGCTGAAGACACTCTCCCAGGGATGGTAAATACCTGCATTTGTTTGCAAATGTTGGGAGAGTGTTTCCTGCAGTCCTTGGAATTTCAAGGCAGTTAGTGCAAATAGAAGTGTTGGCAGGTCAAGCTCCACCTGAAACTGCACCAAACCTACACAGAGCTACCTTTAACTGCAGTAAATCAGGAAGGGATCCCTGTTCTATCATATAGAAACAAACATATCTACAGGACAGGTAGGTTTAGATTGGATGTTAGGAATAAGTTTTTCAGGGAGAGAGTGGTCAGGGGCTGGAATGAGCTGCCCAGGGAGGTGGTGGAGTCACCCACCCTGGCTCATTTAAGGGTGGTTTGGATGTGGTGCTTAGGGCTATGGTTTAAAGTGAACCTTACAGAGTAGGGTTCTTAGGTTGGACTTGGTGATCCTCAGGGGCTTTGCCAACCTGCATGTGATCTGTGATTGTGTGACCATCAGTCTATCTTCATTAAACAGCTTGATATATATTTACTTGGGGTCACTCAAGGAGCAGGAATGGAAGTCACATTCACTTTGAAGAAGGACTTTAGAGAGCTCACAGAATGTTAGGGGTTGGAAGAGATCTCCAAAGATCAAGCCTATCCCTCCACCTAGAGTAGGTCAAACAGGGACACATCCAGGTGGGTTTTGAATGTCTCCAGAAAAGTGGAGGCCACAATCTCTTTGGGCAGCCTCCTCCATGACTGCCACACTCACAGTGACAAACCTCTTCCTTATGCTCACATGGAACCTCCTCTGCTCCAGCTTACACTCAACCTTTGTCCTGTCACTGGCCATCCCTGAGCAGAGCCTGGCTCCATCCTCTGGACAGTCACCTTTCACAGTTACAAACATTGCAGAGGTCACCCCTCAGTGTCCTCTGCTTCAAGCTGAAGAGCCCCAACTCCCACCTGTGGCTTCCCATGCTGGGGTTGCTCTTGCCACCACGGGTCACATTCTGCACAAATTCTCTAGTCTTGGGAATCCTCAATACCCAGATGGAATGAGCACCTAAAGCAATGTCCATGTGACAGCAGACATCAGTGTGCCTGTACCTGTGTCACCTAAGCAGAAAGCAGAATCACACAAACACAGACATCAGTACATGAACTGACAGCAGAGTAAGGGAGACAGAGAAACTTTGGTGATTTTTCTAAATACTTCTTTTTTTTTTTCTTCTTTTAAAGTAGCAGGGGTGCAACAGGACATCCAATCAATCAAAACAACTTCAAAGGAGGTTAATTCCAAATTTAAGCATCAGGCACAGTAAATGGCAGTAGGAAATTTTCATCTCCCAGCATTGTAAGAAATTTCAGAGAGAATTCCCACAGTGTGAAAAAAATCTGTAAGAAGCTGATCCCTAATAAGAATTCACTGAGCTGGTAGTGGGCTCTCATTGTGTGTGTGTGTTTAAGCACCTCCACAGAGGAGAATTCTTACAGAGCTTGGGGCAAATCCTGCAATCCTCACTCAAAAGGATTTCATCCGTGGCTTGCAGGGAGCGCTGCACAGTGAGAGACCAGCACTCCTCATGGGGGAGTTTTTAAGGGGTTTTAGGAGGGGCACATCCTCAATTCTCAATCTGTCCAAAAATCACAGGAATCCCCATCTGAACACGTCTGCCACTTGAGATGAAAGGAAAACTCAGAGCATAAACTCTCTTCCTACTTTGTTCTGAGCTCACTGTTTCCTTTCTCATTTGGCTAGCATTAATTAATGACTGCTCTATAAAAAACACCAACTGAAAACACTCACCAGTTCTAACAGAGACTAAGGAATCATTGCTAAAACACAGCTCAAAGGGTGGCTAAAACAGACCAAATACAGAGGCCCATTGCATTGCAGCTGAATGTGTCCCAATACAAGTGAAAGTTGCTGAAGATATGATATTAATTAGGGGTAGAGAACTGCCAACAGATTCATTTCTAAGGATAATTCTTCCAAAAGTACTCATTAGTGCTCTGAAAAACAAAGTGAGATACAGTTTCCAAATACACTAAGTGCTAGTTGATATACCAGAAATTTTATGGCACCAAGGGTTTAGATAGATTGGAGGAGCTTATACATTCTTTTCTGTGCGAGGCAATACAAAAGTGATTTAGGCAAGCACTTGTTAAATGGGTCGGAGCTTGATGAGATAGTAAAAAGGGAACTTAGAGATGAGTAATGGCAAGGCAAGGGGAAAAAAAAAAGTCATATTGAAGACAAAATGTAAAAGGTTCTGGATTACAAAGAAGAGCTTCAAAGCTAAGTAAGGAATGCTAACTCTACAAAATCCTCTGTCCCTCATCAATGCAAAGCCGAGAGGACAATGGGGCCATTCTTTTCACTGGATTCACTGAAGAATTTCCTTACATTATCTCCCTCGAGCTAATTTCTCTCAAGCTATCAAACTCAAATCAGAGGAGCTCGAGTGCCAAGCGGCGTTTAAACTGTACGAAATCACGGTGTTAACATCCTACCCGTTGTACTAACAGGAGCTGTAGCCTAATCTCCTTGACAGGCAAGCCAGCTTGAGTTAAAACTATCGCTAGTTAAGAGCCCCTCTTGTGAGCGAAGGGCATGTGAGTTAGGGATCACAGCTGACTTAGCCCATGATGCTTCAAGGCTCATGCTTTGCTGAGCAAATCCTCACAAATGACTGTTAAAATTTAACGCAGATTTTCCCCATGCCTGACTCTCCTTCCCCCTGATCTTCCCTAAGTCCCAACAGCAAAATTCCCTCGTTATATTATGCAGCTTTTTGTTTTGTTTTGTTTGTGTTTGCCCCCGGTGCAAGAGTTCATTGTGATGATCTACAAACTCTCAAGGCCCTTTGTTCAGAGCTGCTTGCAAGAGGTTAATGTGGAACATCGGGGCTTAAAAGAACGCATAGTTTTGAGCCACAGCCGCGGCTCAGAAGGGGTCAGTGCAATGAAATACTGCTTGTCTTGACTGGAGTGCCAAGTGTTTCACTTAATTCTTAGAGTCATTTCATAGTTTGGATTCTCAGAACCCTGAGATTTAGCTCCTGCTCTTTATTGCAAGCCAGCAGCTTAGTAGAAATGCAAGTGAAATTCAGAACATTTCCATCAAGGGTACTTGCAGATGTGAAAGTAAATTACAGTATAGATAGAAAAATAAAGAGATGAGAAAACATTTCTATCTATGAAAATCTGCCCCTCCTCCCTCCCTCCCATTATTGAACATGACCCCAGGGTCAGATTCTGACCTCAAACACAAAGCATGCAACATCCTAGTAAATCAATAACAACTAAGCAGCACATAAGAAGCCAAGACCAGCCCCCCTGCAGCAGAGCTTGTTGGACATCCTCAGAGGGAACACAGAGCTCCTCCAAATCAAGGCAGCCTTATTTTAATTAAGTTGCAATTGTGACAAGGCAGATTTTTGTTATTAACTAATTATTTCCGGGCCCCTGGCTCCAAGGGACTGATGGGAAACTGAGCCTAGATCCTCTAACCCCCAAACCTCCATATTCTGCCTCAGGAACCACACTCCCCAGAGCAATCTATTTTTTAGGAGGTAATACATAGGAAGCTGGAGAGTGGGAAGCTGAAACAGCTTCAATCCGTAAGCACAGAGCCTCCCAACTGGGCCACAGAATCCTTGGATCTCTAGGAGTGGCAGACTCTGAATTTCAGCTGCCTGGATCTGCAGTTCCTGGGCAGCCCATCCAACAGAATGGTTGGAGTCCTGTGGGCCCCACACAACGCCAGGTCCCATCCTTTTCCAAGGAAATTTTAACTCTTTGGCTTAAAATTGTACAACCAGCACAAAATAATCTTGTCTGGAGCTGCTGTGCAAGCAGGGTACTAATTATTTCTAGAGCCCACTCGAAACTGTAAGATGCAAAGTAGCTCTGCAGTTGTTGCAAGCAATTTAACATTCAAAGAAGTGATTTATAATATCAGGCTGCCCAAGATTACGACCATAATGACTATCTGACAGACTTTATAAGCAAATCGTCCAGTCATTTCAATTGGATTCTGGCTGGCTAAGGACTGGGAACTGTAAAAAGGCTGTAAGATTTGGCCTGGAATCAGAAATAACATTTGCTGTTTTCCAAACGTGTGGTAAACAAGAAAGGAGATATTAAATTTTTGTACATCTCTCAGCACATGCAAATGAGAATGGAAAAAGCCTCGTCAGACAAACACAGAACAACTGCCATCTGGAGCCAAACCCTGCTCCAGCACCAGCCCAAGCCCTGAGCCTCCTTTTGTCATTAGTTACATCCCTGTAAAGAGGGAGGAATTCGACACAAGGCATGGGGCAACCTTCTGCTTTTCAGGAACTCAGCTGTACAAGTTCTGCTGCCTTCGGCAAGGGCAGGATTTGATGTGGGGAGCGTGACCCAACACCCCGGAGCCGGGACCAGCTCACTCCAGGACCTGAGCTCCTCAAAAGTCTTCTGTGCTGGACCTATGGAGGTTTAATGGAGATCTGAGCAACCTGACCTAATTGAATGAGGTTGGATGAGGCCCTGAGCAACCTGTTCTAGTGGGAGGTGTCCCTGGAACTAGATGATCTTTGAGGTCCCTTCCAGACTATTGACAAGGTCTTGCAATGCCAGGACAAGGGGCAATGGGCTTAAACTGGCAGAGGGGAGATTGAAAGTGGATGTCAGGAGGAAGAGGAAGTTGTTTGCAGTGAGGGTGGTGAGACACTGGCACAGGTTGCCCAGGGAGGTTGTGAAGCACAGAATCACCCAACATCATCTTTTATCATGCTGACTGATTCTGTGCTCCACAACCTCCCTGGAGGTGTTCAAGGCCAGGTTGGATGAGGCCTTGAGTGACCTGTTCTAGTGGGAGGTGTCCCTGCCTATGGCAGGGGGTTGGAACTAGATGATCTTTGAGGTCCATTCCAACCTTACCATTCTATGGTTCTATGACTAAACCATTCTATGAATATGTCCCCACACACTGCAGAGGGGTTAGAAGTGCTGATCCTGAAAGGTTCCTTCCCATCCAAACCAGTTGGTGGTTGGAGAGGGTGTCAAAGGGATTTGTATTTCCACTATTTCACAACATAAAGCAGAGCAGCAGTGAAAGATTCAAGCCACTTACCACCGAGAGTGAGTTGGACAGCAGTGTCCCATCCTGGCCAAGCATGTTGGAAACTGTAATTTCAGGTAGATCCATGTTTTGTGGGTGGAATGGAAGGAGGCCATTGTGGTTCATGGGATGACACAGAGAGTGGTACCCAGACTCTATCTCATTCAAGTGCACCAGGGAGTGGTCAGGCAACGATGGAGGAGTTATAGGAGGTATGTTAAAATCTTCACTTTCCAGACTTGGGCCAGGAAAAGACTGGAAAACAAAAGGAAAGTGCTATGAATAATAACAGAAGTCACACAAACACAAAGAGCCCAACTCACACCCTTCAGTTTAACAAAGAGAATATTTTAAACACCTATGTATTATAACAGTGGAGTTTCCCTACTATGTGTGGAAGGAAAAATTGCCTCTAAGGCATAAGAATCTCTGATACTTTCACAGCTTCAATTAGAGAGAGGATTTCTTTTTTTTTTTTCTTTTTTTTTTTTTTTTTTTAAAGGAGCTAAATTCAAAGAGATTTCAAGGGTCCTATTAAAATTTTCCAAGAGTGTTCATCTGGTTGAATACCTTTTTCATGGGAATTGTGAAATAAGGAATGCAATTTATGAAATTAACTCTGGCTCTCAATGGTTTATCAGTGTCCCTGCTTCTCAGATCAAGAATTACATAGTGAAAAAGAAAGGTACTGCTTTTAGCCGCCTTCTGCTACAGAGAAAGACAAATAAGCACAAAAATAGTGCCCATGTTGTATGAATATACTTTGTGTTTATAAAAACACATCCCTGCTGTCTCAAAACCAGTGTTTTGTTCCTTCTGTAGACTGTGAACTCAACGATACACCCATTTTGTCAGTCATCTAAACGAGTTCCACCACAAAGCAGCTGCTTAGTCTTTTGTTACCTGCTATCATTAAGTCTCCAACTCAATCTGATCCAAGGAGAAGCCACAGGCAAAGTCAAGGTGGATAATTGCTATTCTTTATCTACATTCTTTGTACAGCAGGTAGGCTCATGGCGGGATAAGGGTGTCTTTGTTTATTCCTTAAATGAAAAGAGTGAGCAGGCTGAAAGGTTTAGAGAAAAGTCTTAAGAGGAACAGTTGAGGGGACTGGAATTGTTCAGCCTGGAGACAAGGAAGCTGAGTAGAGACCTTCTAGCTCTCCACACCTTCCTGAAAGGAGGTTGTGGAGTGGTGAGCATTAGATTCTTTTTCCAGGCGTGATATGACAACAGGAAAATGACCTCAGGTTGTGCCAGGGGAGGTTTAGGTCGGATGTTAGAGGAGAAAAAAAATGAAAATCTTTACTGAAAGAGTGGTCAGGTATTAGAACAGGCTGCCCAGAGAGGCGATGGATTCACCATATGAGGTGTTCCAAAGGCATGGGCTAGCCCAGGGAAGTGAGGGACTGTGAGTTCCAAAAGACCAGGCTACCCAAGGAGGTGATGGATTCACCATACAATGTGTCCCAAAAAATTCAGGACATGTTTTAGTGGTCATGTTGGTGTTGGATGGACAGTCAGACTTGATGATCTTGGAGGAATTTTTCCAACCATAAATATTCTATGATCCAACTGAAGAGATAAAGGGATCAGTTACAATGGTTCAGCCCCAAACCCTGCTCTTCTTTTGCAAGAACAGGAACACTTCTCTCCTTCACAAGTGGTGGATCTTTGCACAGTGACACTCAGAGCCATGAGGTGACAACTTCCACCCTTCCCCTTCCTCTGCAGCAACACAGCCCTGCTCCCTGAGTTGCTTTTGTCAAGGACTTAAATACATTCTGCTCCCACAAAGTATCTTCAGGAAAGACAAAAATGAGGGCAGAGTTTCAAAAAGCAGCTGTTAGAAGAAAATGTTTTTCCCAAAGCAAGTTTGCAAATGCAGGCCAGAGCAGTGCAGGAACTCATGCAGGAGGGCAGAATCAATGGCCAATTATAAACAAAGGGGGGGTTCATTAGTCACTGCAGTAATACTGTCCTCCTGCTGCCTGAGGTTACTCTTCTCTGCATGAGCATGGATAAAAACCTTAAATCAGACCAACAACTGATAGTCTTGGATGTTCTCAACCACCTGCTGAACACAGAACCACCCACTCCAGTGCACACCACCATGGCTTGGGTCTCTTTGCTTGTTCCCCAACAAATGATGGCACCTTTATGAAGTGGATGACCACTGAGATGGCCTCTCTCAGACCAGGACATCTCATTATCTCTGACATCTTAGCCTCTAATGTTATGAAGAAAACACTTGCCATAATAAAACTAAATGAACACTTAACTCTTGTTCACTGTCCAACCCAAGCCCCACCTTTTGTTCCTAAAAAATGACCTCATTGGTCCCTTTCAATTTAATTTTTATGCCACTTAGCCTGGCAACAAACTATGGAGGTGGGGCAAATCTGGGAGCTTGAGGTGTATATCAAAGGTCGGCAAAACATAAGCCAAACTAGGGCAAAGTATCCTGCTAACAACACACACATACAAAGTTAGTATTTGAGAAGCTCAAGATACTCATTGTTAGCAGAAAACTGAAGGAAATTCTCAAGTTAAAAGAGGATAGATTAAGTGGATACTAGAAGAAATGTTTCAGAGTGAGAGCACTGAGACACTGGAACAGGTTTCCCCAGGAGTCTGTGGATGCCCTTCCCTGGAGGTGTTCAAGGCCAGGCTGGACAAGGCATTGAGCAACCTGAGGTAGCTGGAGGTATGGCAGAGGTGTCGGAGCTGAATGATCTTTAAGGTCTCTTCCAACCCAACCCATTTTATGGTTCTACGAAATGCTCACAGAGTCTGCTGCATAAGAACTGAGGAACAGGAGACTACAGAGAAAGGAGGAAATGAAAACAAAGCCCCTGTGCTTAAATTCCCTACAGTAATGAATAAAAACTTACTTAGGTTTCCAAAGGATTTTAGTAGAACTTCAAACAGCAATCAGAGAAGGGAAGTTGAAGGGAAATTAAAGGAGTTAGCTGCAAGAGACTGACCACAAGAGGCAGCAAGCATTCAAACATCCATTGTAAATCCCTCTGCAAAGAGCAGAGCCGTTACCCTGCGAGGGCACACCTTAAGCTTAATTCATGTGCTCACCATGCACATGCTCAACAGAACCTGCTGGTAGCAACAGCTCCTTAAAAGTGGGGAACCTGCCTACAGAAAGGCAGTTGAAACGAAACGAGTGCTGCTGCCACCAACTATGTAGAGCGTGTCTTAATTTTTCATTTGCACCAAGGCTTCTGCATCTGAACCGTGGAAAGATGCCAGTTTTTAAAAGATAGATGCTTCAGGCTGTCTCCTCTTCTATTATTGAACACATTGTTACATAACTGAAATGCTTCTGAATCCAGAGTAATGCAAAAAAAAAATAAAACTCAATGAGCTCATTAGAAGAGGGGGAAACAGCAACCCACCTCAGACAGGCTGGTAAGTTTGGATAATGCATCCAAGAGCAGATATTTCTAGGACTTTTAATAGGGTCAATCTTATCTCTAATTTCTAAATAGAAGACCTTCAGAAGCAAGTGGTTTGCTTTTTTCTCCCCCCTCCCCCCCAGCTTCTTTTGTCTCTGCATGTACAAGGCTTGATAGCTCAAGACTATAATGCATTGCTGTGGAAACCTCTGGTCTGTTGCATAAATCATCTTAACACCCAGCAAGAATTGTCCAACAGTGCCATTGATATGTTCAAGTCAATGATCCTGCAAACAATTTTTTTGTGTTTCTTCATAGGGTAGACAACAGCAATAAATCATATTCATTTAAAAACACACAGTGTACTAATTTATCAAGCAGCACCTATCAAAAATATATTACAGGGGAAGGTATAATATTTTTTTTCTATTGCATTAATCAATTTCTCTAATTTACATTAGGTAAAGGGCAAAGCCTCAAGCAAAACATTAATTTTCCAGTACCAGATGAATTCTGTTTTCAAGAAAGAGAATGTGCTGACAATGATATTATTGATTTTAAACAATCACAAGTTAAAAGTTAACAGAATTAGATAAAAGAGTAGATTTTTATTTTCTAAATATTCCAGTCTTGAGAGCTTTTGTTAAATACATTAATATTTTATATATGTACTATGTGCAGGCTCTAAATTAAAATGCATTTTAAAGATGACAATAAGTAGAAGCACAAACATTGTAAAAGACTACAAGATTTGGGCTCTGCAAACACCAATACTGACACTGAAGAACTTAAACTTCTCTTCAGACCCAGCTGCGAACTTTTCCTATGCAGAAAGTCTGAGTAATTCTATAAGAGAAGTGCAAGTCCTGGGAATTCTTGATCATCTGCCCCCCAAATCAATTCCTCAGGAATACCAAAAGGCTTTAGGCACACAGAGGGCATCCTTAGATCTCTGAACATGGAGCCACCTCCTCTCAGAGGCTCAGTGCACCATCCTCCCCTATAAAGACAGGCTGATAAGGCTGAGTTTGTTCAGCCTGGAGAAAACAAAGCTCCAGGGAGACATTCTTGTGGTCTTTCAGGACTAAGGGGTCCATAAGATTGGGACATACATAGATGCCACATTTCAGCAGGGTCTGTCATGACAAAACAGATAAAAGAAAAAGCAGTAAAGAGTTGGGTGGGTTTGTTTGTTTTGCAGTGAGGCTTAAGCGCTGGCCCAGGTTACTCAGAGAGATGGGAGATGCTGCATCCCTGCAAAAATTCCGGGTCAGGTCGTTGGGGGCTCTGAGCAATCTGCTGTACCTGAAACTGTCCCTGATTACTGGTGGGTGGTTGGACTAGATAAGCCTTAAAGGTTCCTTCCAACCCAAACCTGTGACTCTACTGTTCCCCAGTGTTTTGGGGACACTGCAAGGAAGGAGAGGCTTGCAGCACAAGAGGTTTCTAGATGCTACCTCCTAAAGCAGAGCAGCACCATCACCTCACAGCTACCTGTTCCTGCTATTTACAGATGAGGTAAAAGAGACAGAAGACTATTCACAAGATTTTCTTAGCAATAAGGAGAACAAATTATTATTATTATTTTAATTAAATATTATTATTTTAATTAAAGCTAAGGTGAAGGTCACTTTAGATCTTATTTTACAGATTTCTGTCTGTACTGTACCTAGAATCATAGAACAGTAAGGTTGGAAGGGACCTCAAGGATCATCTAGTTCGACCCCCCTGCCATAGGCAGGGACACCTCCCACTAGCACAGGTCACTCAAGGATTCCTCCAACCTGGCCTTGAACACCTCCAGGGAGGGAGCAGCCACAACCTTCCTGGGCAACCTGTGCCAGTGTCTCACCACCCTCACTGCAAACAACTTTCTCCTAACATCCACTTTCAATCTCCCCTCTGACAGTTCAAACCCCTTGACCTGTCATTGCAAGACCTTGTCAGTAGTCCCTCCCCAACCTTCCTGTAGCCCACTTCAGATCCTGGAAGGCTACTTCAAGGTCTCCTGGAAGCCTTCTCTTCTCCAGGCTGCAGAGTCCCAACTCTGGTAGCCTGTCCTCATAGCAGAGCTGCTCCAGCCCTCTGATCACTTC
>VWZE01000523.1:340489-352989 GCA_013396675.1 Eubucco bourcierii | reverse complement strand
TAGCCCACATGGCTGTAAAAGAAAATATAAAGTGCCAAGCTTTCTACAGCCAGAAGACAAACAGAAGGATGAAAAATGTTCTGCTTGCTGAGCTTTCTGACATGATCTCAATGTTGCAGATCCACACTAATGATTTTTGAAGGCTGGAGAGGGACACTTTTGTTTACACAACTGTAATTATGGCTATGTTCGCTGAGGATCCTTAGGGAAAAAAAAGATTTTGCCCTCTTTAGTGGTTTTGCAGCATGTGCTAGAGAAAAGGCATTAAATGAATGAAGCATTAAGTGAAGGCATGTTTAAATCACTCATTTTTCAGAGATAAGTAGGCAATAGATATTTCTTCTTCTGGTCTGAGTGAGAGCTCAACACTCACTGAACATTAACTGAACAGAACTCAGTTTGAATGAATTCACCTGAGTTATGCTTTGTTGTGAAATTTGAAGGAGCTTTTGCTTACAGTTGCCCATAATTTAGACTTCTTAAAATAAAGCTTGAGGCATTTGATTACAAAAAAACAAACAAACAAAAAAATGCTCAGACCCCCTGTGCTGATTTGAGGCTAAGTGGAATATTTTAATGGAAAAATTAGAATTACAGGTTGTGAAAAGCAAACACTGCTGATATCTGCTGCTCTCATAGGCTTGTTGAGATGTATAAAGACAAGGACACAAACATAGATAACACAGAGTCTTTCTCTTTCACAGAGCTGCTGTGTCTGCTGGGCTTCTGCTGTGCAATCCAACTCACCACTCTGCTTCTAACTCCCCTTGCCCATCCTCCAAACTCACCTTGCACACAAGGCAGACCCTAGGGTAAGGTAGAGGCACTTACATAGCACATCCCCGTGGAGAAGGGCTTGGTGCTGGTGAATAAGAAGCTGGACAGGAGCTAGCACCTGCACTGGCATACCAGTCCCAACCTTTGTCCCAGGCTGATCCCCATCAACATGAGCAGAAGGTGGAGAGAAAGGATTCTGCCCCTCTGTTCTGCTGAGACCTCCCCCACAGTGCTGGGTCCAGCTCTGGAGTACTCAGCACAGCACAGCCAGGGACCTTTTGGAGAGCACAGCAATGATGGGAAGGCTCAAAGACTCCTCTGAGGATGGGTTGAGAGTTGGGGCTGTTCAGCATGGGACAAGCTCTGGGAAGACTTCTGGTGGCCTTTCAGTACTTAAAGGGGGCTCATGAGGAAGATGGAAAGGCTTTTCACCAAAGGAAAAAAGAGACAGGACAAGGGAAAACAGTTTTAAACTACCCTAGCCTGTAGCCAGCTAACAGACTGACTGTGGAGAAGCCTTTTCAGCTATCAAGCAAAAAGCTTTTCAACCTTTGGGCAGCACTGGCCTGGTCTTCAGGGCACTGTGTACCCATGGGATTACACTGGGCCCCAGAGTGATTCTGCACCTATGAATGCTGCTTTTCCTGAACTCTTTTCCAAGGTAGGCAGCTCCTGCCTTGCTCAGCTGTCTGTGGCTCTAGAAGACAGGAAAGAAGAGCCATATCTTCTGGCAAGAGTGAGATACAGCACCCCAAGGCACCTACAAGGAAGGACCAATACAGAGCAAGAGAAGGGTTCTGTTTTGTATCATTTATTCATCCCTGCCATGTACAGATGGCAACAAAAGGCAGGGGAACTCTCTGGTTTCCTGTTAACATGAAAAATCTCTCTCTTGGATCTCATTCTATCCTATTTCACCCTGGAGCTCAACAGGACAAAACATTTCTCATATACATGGTACATATTGGATATCAAAGACCACACATCTCATAGAGAGCCTCCCAGCATAGCTGTGGGAGGAAGAAAAACATCTCTGTGCAAGCAACATCCCTGCCTTTGACTCAGGTAGCTCTCTTCTCCCCATCGAGGCAACAGGGGGCACTGCCCCAAGCCACCAGCTCCAGACCATTCTCTTCCCTTCCATTTGGATCATGCAAGGGATTCATCACCTTGAGCATCAGGAAAGTTACAAAAGCACCAAGGTTTTGTGCAACCAAGTCCTGAATTGCATTCAGCAATGCGAGCAGGAAGAAATGTGGAGTAAAGAAGATAATTTAAAACTGTGTCAAGCTTGGCCCACAAATTACAGGAGGAGGAACTGCACAGAGAACAATTCATCTCCCAGTTTCCAATTAGAGGTACGGGGAGAATCTGAAATGCAGAGCAGCCATGACAAGGTTGTATTTTAACATGATAAATATTTTCAGATCAAAGTGTAATTAGTAGTGCAAGTGTCATGTAGCTTTACTCTAGGTATGGTTGTTAATGTGGCTGGCAGGACTCATGGAAGAGATGCCTGCAGTGCAGAGTCCTCTACTACATACATCACAACCAAAACCACAGCACTTAGACATATATAGAAAATGTACACAGAGACAACATTGCCAAACAGCCTTTTGGGACAGTTTAAAAGAATATCATTAATTTTTACTGTATACTTATACCTCTGGCTCAGTTCCAGCACTGGTTTTCTGTAAAAAAATCATTTCAAGTCTGGAATTATGCTCTTTGCTTGCAGCAACATCACAGGAACAGTAGTGAGCCATATGTTGCTACTTAGCAACTTAGTCTGTAAGTCCCAGAGCATGTACTGATTTGAAAATTGAACAGAAATGATAATTGTTGAGGGATGCTGTGAGGCAACTTGTCTTGGATTACCAAGCTATGCAGATGTTTGATGTTACATAGCAAAAAGAACAAAACTGTATTTTTCCTGTCCAATGGCTGAGTTTTTATTTATGTGAGCCTAAAGGGTATAAATTGATTAAAACACTTAAAAATAACACAAGGTGATTTTTTTTTTTTTTTAAATGGAGTTGAACATTTTGCAGTAAACAGAAAAGAACTGTGGTGTGTGGTAGTGTGCATCAGGACTCCAGAAATCCTGCCTCTGTAGTCAGGTATTCCTGAACAATCCTCATCTTCTCACTGGAAGTGTTGCCAAGTCCTGAAACAGGCTGCCCAGGGCAGTGGTGGAGATCCTATCCCTGGCAAGGGTTCAAAGCCATGGAGATGTGGTGTTGAGGGCCATAGTTAGTGGTGATCTGACAGTGCTGGGCTAATATGGTTGGACTTGATAATCTGAAAGGTCTTTTCCAATCACAATGATGCTGTCATTCTGAGATAGCCTAATGGAAACCCCTGGACCTAGTGTGTTGCACACCAGGGTTTGACCTGCCAACCTGTCTGCCAAGTAAGCTGTGTCAGAATCTGAGATTAGGAAAGGATGCTTGTGTCTGACAGACAGCATGATCAGAGCTTAGATCCAAGTTTTTGGCAGGATTGTGCATCTCCTGAGATTCCCATTTCAGTTAACAGATGTGCAACCATCAAGGAAAAGGGGAAAAATGAGATCACTCCTAATACTGACAGGATTCAAAACCTCATATTCAGTCTTAAAAGACAACAGCCAAGTTACAGAGAGTGGGAAGCAGCTTGCACTTCTCTTACTGAGGTCGTCTCGAGGTTTCCAACTGAAATGCTTCCATGCAACACAAGGTTCATGGGAACAGCAATGAAAACGGACCCAGAAGCCCAGAAGAAAAGAGAGGATGAAGTGAGTAGCCTTTCCTCAGAATGCTTTCTCATCTTTTCCTGTAGAACTGTATTTTTTACATCCCAGAACAGCTGGGAAGAAAATGAACAAACAGTCCTGGAAACAGGGATCAGAAAAACACAGTCACATCCCTTCCTCTCTTCTCTCCTTCCACAATAAGCCTACACAACTGTAAAAGCTTTGTTTTCAGAGCAGTGAATGCCAGATTCTTCCCAAGGCTGATGGTTTCTGTCAAAGAAGCACAGGAGGCTGCTTGACCAGCATGCATTTGGTAATACTGTGCCTGACAGCTGAGCTACCTCTTACCACGTGCACCCCACAAAGGGCAGATTTCTGATACCCTTCTCTGAGGTTTGAACCTCACTTGGGGAGCCTCAAACCCAAAAGCTCAGCTTTGTCACATGGAGATTTTAAGTTTGTAAAGCCTTTCTTGGTTCCAGTCCTTAATAAGCACTCACAGGATCATCTTGGTTGGAAAAGATCTTTCAGATCTTGAGGTTCAACAAGACCAAGTGCAAGGTCCTGCAGCTGGGTTGAGGCAATCCCAAGCATCAACAGAGGCTGGGCAGTGCCTGGCTGCAGAGTAGCCCTGAGGAGAGGGACTTGGGGGTGCTGGTGGATGAGCAGCTCAACGTGAGCCAGCAGTGTGCACTTGCAGCCCAGAGAGCAACCAGAGCCTGGGCTGCAGCAGGAGTGTGGGCAACAGTGTAAGGGAGGTGATTCTTTCCCTCTGCTCCACTCTGCTGAGACCCTACCTGGAGTACTGCATCCAGTTCTGGAGCCCCTGGGACAAGAAGGCTATGGAGGTGCTGGAAGGTGTCCAGAGGAAGGCCATGAGGATGAGCAGAGGGCTGGAGCTGCTCTGCTGTAAGGACAGACTGAAAGAGTTGGGACTGTGCAGTCTGGAGAAGAGGAGGCTCCCAGGTGACCCTCTTGTGATCTTCCAGTATCCTAAAGTGGGCTACACAAAAGCTGGGGAGAGACTTTTTAGGCTACCAGGTAGCAATAATAGGACTGGGGGGAACGGAGTAAAGCTGGAGATGGAGAGATTCAGACTGGACACGAGTAGGAAGTTCTTCACATGAGAGTGGTGAGAGCCTGGCAGGGGTTGCCCAGGGAGGTGATTGAGGCCCCATCCCTGGAGGTGTTTAAGGTCAGGCTGGATGAGGCTGTGGCCAGCCCGATCTAGTGTGAGGTGTCCCTGCCCATGGCAGGGGGGTTGGAACTGGCTGATCCTTGTGGGCCCTTCCAACCCTGCCTGATTCTATGATTATCAAGCCCAGCTGCTAACCCAGCACTGCCAGGTCACCACCAAACCATGTCCCTCAGCACCTCATTTATAACATTCAGAGGTTTCTGTCATCTTTGGATTTGGAAGTGTCACATTTGATGTTTTTTTTTTTTTTTTCCCCTTTGAGACAAAAATCATTTGCACTTAAAAATATCTAGGCCTGGATCTTTAAAAAAGTACTCTGAGTACATTACTTGCACCAAAACCAGTGTTAGCTGCATAAATATCTTTGAGAATCTGGGCCTTGTTAGCACATGTAGGAACCCCATAAAAGATTAAAAACTTATACCCTTAATTTTTCAATATGCCCCTTAAATTATTTAAGCTACATGCATACACAGTACCAAAATATCAACAGAAGAAAAATAATTCTGATGCATAATGTGGGTTTGCAATTCTTTATTCAAAACTATTTCAGACAGACATAATGGCTCTCTGAAAGGTAGCAGCTGCCTTATAACAGCAATCATTCACTGAGTTTGTACTTCTACTCTTTCCAACAAATTCAATTAGCCCTTGCACTTCAAAACCCTTAAGGCATAAATGAGATGATACGAGGCTGCTTTAATCTAATAGTAATACTAAAACTTGTCAGCACAGTTTTTGGATTAATGGTTAGAGGAAAATTAATAATATAATTTTTCATTTTTTAATCAAACAGTTCCATTCTAAACTACCTCTGGATCTTGGAGGGTTCTTAGCTGAATAAGTTCAATCACACACAAATCCTGAGCAAGAAGTGCAGTTGCTCTCTGAAGGTATTTCAGAACAACTTGAGCAGAAGGCTGGGAAGGAGAATGGTAGAACATTTCAAAGACTGTCTCACACCACCTCCTGCCTTTCTACCCTCAGATGAACCCTGCAGGACCCTGCTCTGTAAAGACATTTAAGCTCTGAATGAACTGGCACTCTCCAAAGCTGTTGATTCCTAGCTTACACCCTGCCCATCTACACATGGTGCCCATGCACCCAAGCTTATTTCCCACCTCATAAGAACTTTTCAAGTCATCCTACTGCTCCTGTCAGAAAGAAGTATACCAGATAAGCTATTGCTGAGCCTGAGATACTGCATGACCTAGACCACAAGTCTGATTATTCAGGGTAATTTCTGATACAATCTAACTGACCTGCACCACTGCCACCATCATTTATTAATACGGAATTAAATTGCCTGAAGCATGGAAGTACATGAAAGTATCTTCCCTATACACAGATGCAGCTACAGGAAGAAAAATCCCAAACCCCAGCCAAATTCCAAACTATTTTTCTTTTAAAGACCATTTAAACCCCTCCTTAGACATCTTAGAATTAGACTGAAGCATGGAAGCACACAAAACTTTATCACCTATACACAGATGTAGCTACAGGAAAGAAAAAAGAAACACCCAAAACCCAGCCAAATTGAAAAGTATTTTTGCTTTCTAAAGAGCATTTAACTCCCTCCTTAGAAATCTTAAGAGTTAAATTGACTGAAGCGTGGAAGTACATGAAAGTTTCCCCCCTATATACAGATGTAGCTACAGGAAGAAAAACCCCAAAACCAAAATTGAGAAGTATTTTTGCTTTCTAAAGAGCATTTAAATTGCTTCTCAGAAATCTTAGAATTAAATTGACTGAAGCATGGAAGTACATGAAAGTGTCTCCCCTACATACAGATGTAGCTACAGGAGAATAAAAACCAAAACCCAGTCAAATTCGAAACAATTTTTGCTTTTGGAAGGAGCATTTAAACCCCTTCTTAGAAATCTCAGGGTTCCAGAAGAAAAGTGGAGGATTTGTCAATGTACAACTGATACCATAATTTAGTGTGGAGGGTTCTCCAAAAGGGAAAGGGTTCAAAGTTACTGTGAATACTGTAATTATACTGTAATTATACATTAAACTTTTTTGGTCTGCAAGTTAAAGGATGAAGTCTTCACCCCTCTGCTAACCGTGTAACACTGACAACATCCCTCAGCAACACCGAGTGGAAAAAGCAATTCTTCAACCACAACTGGCCTAGGAGCACTAATTAAGGCTATTTGTGACATGAGTAGCTTATAATGATTAACTTGTCTGCAGTCAGATAAACAAATAAGCTGCACCTGTAAAGACTTTATTTCCTGAAGGCAAAACAACTGTTTAGGAAAGATCACGCTGGCAAAACAGCTGCTTGCATTCTGGAGGGGAAACAAGGTAGCACCTTCCAACAAACGCCGGCTCGGGTGTTTTATCAGCTCGCTCTCATTAACTGGAAACAAGGCTTAAATGCTTTGTTTATAAATTTTGATTATTCCTGATTGCAGCAGTTACTGATAGTGCCACTCATTTGCAACTCGACTCTTTGAATCTGTTTAATTACAATTTGAAACAAGGCAGAGAAGATTAATTAACCCACCTGGCTGGCTGGCACATAGTCCTGGCTCGGCTCTGTCATGCTCATGTACATGTTCTCACCGTCAAACTGCAAAAGGGAAGAACAGCAAACATTCAGCAAACTCGAATTATTCCTCAGCATCTTTTGTTTTTGCAGTCAAAAGAAGACACGGGAGCCATAAAATAATATTACAGCCTGGTTTTAGAGACTTGTAATTGCTGTGTGCATCTTGTCTTTGATGTTCCTGTTGTCATCCTCATTGACCCTGGATGTCAGTGATTTGGAGTAATTAGCGCTCGAGTAATTACAGCTAGTGAGCAAGAAATGAATGGTTTCCTTTCATCTGCAATCTGTTTGGAAACAAAATGGCTCATTTTGTGCACCATCTCCACGCAGTTGCTGCTGGTTGCAAGGAAGCACTAAGTGAATTGCACAGTTACCGGGGAAAGGGAGATGAGAATAGAAATGGCACTAAAGCGGCTCTTAATGGATTCCAACTTCAGCTCCCTAGCACAACAAGAGTTGGAAATTTCAAAACAAATTAAGCCCCCTCCAACCGAAGCCTTCCTGTATCAGAAAGCAGGAAATGCGTTCCCAGACAGCTTTCAGACATCTTAACATACAAAAGAGTGTACCTCCTGGCCATATGCTGCAAGAGGAGGGTTTGCTCCATGTGTGAATAAAGCAAACATTCGTGCTCAGATCTGCAAAATACCCTTCTGCAAATGATAAATACCATGCTTGGAAGCCTCTACAAAGGGAGTTTGTTGTGCTTTTTCTCCCCTCAGATGTAGTTGGAAAGTAAGAGAAATGGGATAGAAAGGAGTTGATTAAAATCTGAAGGTCTAGATGGAGAAGAAACTGTCAAGAGTGAAAGTCTCCTCCTGCACCAACACTAAGAAGAGTAAACCTGCAGATTCTGGAGTCCTGTGTACACTTCTGGAGCCCCCAGCACAGGAAAGACATAGAACTGGTGGAGCAGGTCCAGAGGAGGGCATGAAGATGCTGAGAAGGCTGCAGCAGCTCTGCTCTGAGGATAGGCTGAGAGAGTTGGGGCTCTGCAGCCTGGAGAAGAGAAGGCTTCCAGGAGACCTTAGAGTAGCCTTCCAGGATCTGAAGGGGGCTACAGGAAAGCTGGGGAGGGATTATTTACAAGGTCTTGTCCTATCATTGCAAGAGGCAATGGGTTTAGACTGGAAGAGGGGAGATTGAAACTGGATGTTAGGAGGAAGTTGTTTGCAGTGAGGGTGGTGAGGCACTGCAGTTGCCAGGGTGGTTGTGGCTGTTCCCTCTGTGAAGGTGTTCAAGGCCAGATTGGAGGAGATCTTGGAAGAGACCTTGAGTGACCTGTTCTAGTGGGAGGTGTCCTTGCCTATGGCAGGGGCTTGGAACTGAATGATCTTTGAGGTCCCTTCCAATCTTACCATTCTATGGTTCCTTAAGTCATCTGGACACCCCACCCCACAGAACTCTCATCATGCCTGCTCCACTGGCAGTACCAACAGGGCAACAGTGCCCACTCAGGAGATGAGGAAAATCTTTTCAAGTAGAAATGAACAACAGCAGGAATCCCCATCCTCAGTCATCAGCCACAAATTTCCAGCTGTGACAAGGTCTGTTTGAAATAACTTTCACCTGACCCCTTCTGTGAATGCTCTGAGTGACACAGTTTGGCTGTGAGCCATCAGTTTAGATGTTGTAGCAGCTTTGACAAAGTCCCCACTACTGAGCTTGCTCTGCTCCTACAGAAGGTGGCAGTGAAATATCCTATGGACACTTCTCAATCTATGTTGATCTTCTAGGGCTGTTCTACCTGGAAGGTAAAGCACATTCACCTAGAGTGAGGTGGCAAACCATGGCTTTGGCAGATAGCTCCACCAGTTTTTGCTGATGTGGCTGAAAAGGTTTCAGTTTCGAGCTGCTCATCCTCTTTCCCTGCCAGAGGCAATGACACTTGTAACAGCAGCAAGAGAAATGCACAAATGCCAGCTCCTGGCACAGCAGTTGATGGTTTGCCCTTCCTAGCCAGAGTTATTTAATAGATAGTCACAGCCTATCTATCAGAAGTCTTAATTTCATGGGGTGAAAAGCTTATGGCACAGATCTGCCTTAGGGAATAGAGCATTCCCAAAGTTTGAGGGAACAGAGGTAGTTAGATTAGATCATAAAAACAAGGATTGATGGCTGCTCCTTCATTGTTTCCTGCTCACACTTGCCCTTTCAGCTTTCTCATTCAAGAATGTCCTTATTTATCAGCATTCAGAGAGTTAGGGAGACAAGTTTTCAGCATCTGGATGGGTTTGTGCTCTGCCAAAAATGTGTAGTTTCTTCTGCTCAGACAGGTGAAATTCTGAAGAGAGCTTTCACAGCCTGCACTTGGAAGCCAAGCACTCAGTGCAAGTCCTGCAGGAGCTCAACTTGCTCAGCTTGTCAAGACAAGAGGCTGAAAGGTGCCTTGATCACTACGATTGGTACTTACAGCCTAGAAAGATGTCTGATAGCAAAGTGTCAGCCTTCCTGACACTGGTATAATGAGATCCAGTGCTGAGAAATGGGATTTATAGAAACCCACTCCCAAAATAAGATACAAGTTCCCTCTTCAGAAGGTAATTAAGCATTATGCCAACAGCAGGCAACATTTCTTGGACAGTTTTAATTGAAGTTAGATATCTTTCTCAGGACAGATGCATCCCATATGATACTTGTAAGAAATCCTGCGGACAGGACAGCTACACTGCCCAGCTGTGTAGTGGCAGCTGCCCTGCAAGCTACAACTCCCTTTTTGAATTCCCCTCACCTCCATACTTCTGCTGCACCCCACTGCAAACACCACCACAGTTCAAAGGCTGTTGCACATGCAATGAAGACAAAAGAAATCTTTCCTTTTCTGCATACTGCTTGGATACAGTCAAAGGTTATTCGTTTATTTTGCCATTTGTAATACCTAAGCTTGTGACTTGAGAAATATTGTGTGAAAGGTTACTTTCTTCTCTCAGGCAACCAGCATCAGAACAAGAGGACACAGCCTCAAGCTGTGCCAGGGGAAGTTTAGGTTGGAGGTGAGGAGAAAGTTCTTCACTGAGAGAGTCATTGACTGCTGGAATGGGCTGCCCAGGGAGGTGGTGGATTCCATGTCCCTGGAGGTGTTCAAGGCGGGTTTGGACGTGGCACTTGGTGCCATGAGCTGTGGTATCAGGTTGGACTTGATCACAGTATCACCAAGGTTGATACTGCGATCCACAAGCTCTGCAGCACAGTATCTTCCCACAACTCTCCTCTTCAATGGTTTTACTCCACCTTGAAACCAGTGAGATTTATGTAACCTATCCAGATCAGACTGAGTTAAAACATCAGCTATGAACTGATACCTCCAACCACGAGATTTTCCATCCAGATTGTACTCCATGCCTTCAAAGTTGCTTCATCTTACTCATCATCCCCAGGTCTACAAGAACATTGCACCCCCTGAACTTCCCTGCCACTCACAGCGCTTGATTTCAAGCAAAGAAGCTACACAAGCATTACTTAACCTGTGCATGGCTCATCCAAACAGAGCAGAGGGAACACAAAGAGAGGCAGTTAAATAAACTGCCTTTTATGAACCCAGGTATGACGTGTAGATAGCAGATGACATCTCATCTCAAGCTTTTGTGCCTCCAAGATCCTTTGGTATCATTAAGGGTAGATTTCAAAAATCCCTCAATTTAGTCTATTAAAACTGAATGCTAATACAATACTCTGATGTGTGATAATAACTACTCCTGACAACATTTCTTTTCTTACTAAAGTGTAACTTCAGGAGAAGTTTGGGTGAGAGCAAGCTGAGAATATGCCTGCACTGTAATATAAAAGGATACAGAACTGGGAACAGGTTTTAATATAGATTCAGAATTGCATCCTATCCTTTATTTAAATTATTAGTATAAATAAAACATACAGGCAATACTGTAGCATGACCACTTGGAATCTCCCTCAGAATACCTCTCTGGAAGACAAGCTATAATGTTCATGAAATCCCCAAGTGTTGCTATTAAATGCAATTTACTCATAGAAGTTAGGAGCATAATTACATAAACATTGGTTGACTGCTGCTGATGCAAGAGCTCAGCACATGTCCGGAGTGGGAAGGCTGTTTTATCAGAGAAGGATTTAACCAAGCATCCAAATCTGGCTTTTACCTGCCACGAGCATGGGATCACATCAGAATCATACATGCAGTCACAGCCAGGAAGCCCAAGTTCATCCCTCACAGGCTGCAGACAACTCCACCTGCATTTATCATGATTCTGACATAGCAAATCTTGCCAGAAAGGTACTTTGTGTTCATTTCTTATGTGCTGCTCTAAATGAAAAACACCCAAAGTGGAGTGTGTCAGACACTGTTGCACAAACAGAACAAAGCTTCTCATGGTGATAGCAACATAAATACTCTTCATTGCAAAAGAATTTGGAAGGCAAAAAGGAAGCTGCAAGAGGGCAGGAAAATCCCTGCCCCAGTCCTGCTGGCCACACTATTTCTGATACAAGCCAGGATGCTGCTTGGCCACCTGGGAACACACTGGCTCATTTAGCCAGCTATTACCCAACACTCTTACGACTTTTTCCACTGAGCAACTTTCCAGCCACTCTGCCAACAGCCTGTGATGGGTCATGAAACTCCCAATGCCACAAGTGCAGAACCCAAACGCATCTGGGTTGAGGCAATCCCAAGCATCAACAGAGGCTGAGCAGTGCCTGGCTGGAGAGCAGCCCTGAGGAGAGGGACCTGGGGGTGCTGGTGGATGAGAATCTCAATGGGAGCCAGCAGTGTGCACTTGCAGCCCAGAAAGCAACCAGAGCCTGGGCTGCAGCAGGAGCAGTGTGGGCAGTTCCGCATCCAGTTCTGGAGCCCCCTGGGACAAGAGACATGTGGAGGTGCTGGAAGGTGTCCAGAGAAGGACCATGAGGATGCTCAGAGGGTTGGAGCACCACTGCTGTGAGGACAAAGAGCTGGGGCTGTTCAGTCTGGAGAGGAGGAGGTTCCCAGGTGACCTTCTTGTAGCCTTTTGGGACCTGAAGTGGGCTACAAAAGCAGCTGTGGAGGGACTTTGTAGGCTATCAGGGAGTGACAGGACTAGGGGGAATAGAGCAAAGCTGGAGATGGAGAGATTCAGACTGGACATGAGTAGGAATTTCTTCAGCATGAGAGTGGTGAGAGCCTGGAAGGGGTTGCCCAGGGAGGTGGTTGAGGCCCCATCCCTGGAAGTGTTTAAGGCCAGGCTGGATGAGGCTCTGGCCAGCCCGATCTAGGGTAGGGTGTC
>VWZE01000523.1:302103-338634 GCA_013396675.1 Eubucco bourcierii | reverse complement strand
AGTGACAGGACTAGGGGGAATAGAGCAAAGCTGGAGATGGAGAGATTCAGACTGGACATGAGTAGGAAGTTCTTCAGCGTGAGAGTGGTGAGAGCCTGGAAGGGGTTGCCCAGGGAGGTGGTTGAGGCCCCATCCCTGGAAGTGTTTAAGGTCAGGTTGGATGAGGCTGTGGCCAGTCTGATCTAGGGTAAGGTGTCCCTGCCCATGGCAGAGGGGTTGGAACTGGATGATCCTTGTGGTCCCTTCCAACCCTGACTGATTCTATGATCCCAGATGTCTTCAACCCAAACCTAGCATTGTCCCTCAAGTTGAGTCTCTTGGTCAGTGTCATTATGAGAAAGAGGAGGCACCAGAGGGCTTGCTGAGTACCTTCTGAAAGGTGGCGAGCTGGCAGAACACCTAAAGATGCACTGGTAGTTAAAACCTGAATGATGGCTCTACAGCATTTGTGTTTTGCCTGCACTTAATCGAGGTTAATGTGGAACCAGAGAGGAGGTGAAGGGGAGTGTTTAGCTCCCTGCTTGGAGCCTGCATGTGTCAATGCCTGACAGAGCCTTGAAGTCGTTCTGCTGCACGCAGAGCGCCAGCTGAATGAGGTTACAGTGCTGAGCACAGCAGGCTCAGAGAAGTAGGATCAGAATGATAGGAGGAGTGGCAGAGTCCAGGCACAGCAGAGTGTATCAAAGACAGCCCAGGGGAGAGCTGGTACTGTATTAGTCCTTTGTGTGCCTTTAAATGGAAGACAGTGAGCATGCAGAGATGAACTCTGAACTCTCTCAGCTGGGCTCCCGCTCCTTTTAACCTTGGGTGTTAAATAAAGAAAAATAAAATAAAATAAATAATAAAACAAAACAAAAACTCAGCACAGTGCAGTTTGGACTTCTCTGCTAAACTCTTGCATATTGAACACTCTTTAAATAAACATACCCAGATCAAAGTGGCAAGTGCTGGTGTTACTATTTTACTCAATCCAGACTAAATTATAGATGTAGCCACCCACTGGGATAATTGGGTGATAAGGTGGAAAGGTTTGAACAACTAAGATTAGACCTTTCATTTTTCTACCCACAGCAGTCAAAGAAATTTGTTTAACCTGCTAGGCTGGTAGTATGTTCCAACCCCAACACACGATAATGTCTGATCTCTGCATCATGGTAGGTGAAGAGAATTGTGTCACTGGGACAGGAACAGCACCAGGTAGGTTGGTAAGGTAATAGGACACTTCTTGCTTTGACTTTCAGAGTAAGTTTCGTCAATATTACAGAATCAGAATACCCAGCATGGTGAAGGTTGGAAGGGACCTCTAGATATCATCCAGTCCAATGCCCCTGCCAAAGCAGGACCACCCACAGCAGGTTGCCTGGAATCACCTCCAGCAGGTTGCCAAGGAATCTCTCCAGAGCCTCCACAACCTCTCTGTGCAGCCTGCTCCAATCTTCTGTCACCCTCACAAGAAAAAAAAATTCTGTTGTGTTTAGGAACCTCCTTTCCATCACTGGTCTGGCCCCATCCTCTTGACACTCCATCTTTATTTATAAGCATTCATCTCTGCCTCAATGTTTCAAATGGTAGTTATGCAATAAAACACAAGAAAACTTAATCAAGATAATCTACAAAAAGCTGAGAGATGAATAAACCCCACTTTGAGTACCCACAGAGGCTCCTGTGTTTCAGTACAGCAGAAGACAGTCTCCATGGACCTTGGTAAAAGAGCTTTGCACAAGTAGGACAAAGCCATTCCCTTGCATGACTACAGCAAGAGCTGTGTGCAGGGACCCATGGACAGAATTTGACACCCTGTTATTTATAGAGTGCATAAGGTATATATATAGCTCTTGTGGCAAAGTTACGTCTGCTTCTGCAGAAATAAAATGGGCAAGAGAAACAGCAACAGCACAAGCAAAACTCTCCTACTTCTCTCAGAACTTTGATGGGAGAGGGTCTGGATAAAGCAGATAAAAGGTAACAACTGCCAGGTCGCTGAAACACCTCTTCTGAATACTGCTCTGCCTCACCTGCACTGCTGCATCCAGCTCTGAACCCCTCGACAGGAAAGAAACATGGACCTGAGGGAGTGTCAAGTTGATAGACTGACAGAGCAGTGCAGAGAAGTCTGCAGTATTCCATCCCAAAATAGGTCACCCAAGAGTAAATGTAGTTTAAAACGTTCAGAATGTTACTGGAAAGCAGAAGAGGAAAAGTCAGTTCAATTTTTTTTTTTTTTTTGCCTTATCAACTTCAGTGAAGATGTCCTTGATGTAATGAAATCACTTATCAGTTCTCAAAAACTCTAAGTGTTCTCTACACCTTTTAAGATAAAATGTGACCTTCAAGCTTACAGTTCATTTTATGACTAAATTATTCCACCACTGTTTTCATCTTTTGTTTCTATTTTGTCAAGAGCACTCCTAACAGCTTTTTTTCTGTTGTTGTTAGAGCCTGCAACAGCATTTCCTTTGTACAGTTGATATATTTTAACAGAAAAAAAAAGTCTGTGCAGATATATTTCAACTTTTTTCTTCCTTTTGAAGGTAAAGAGCTAAAATATAAAGTTACAATTGTGCCTGATGCTAACCAAAACTCTTTAGAGATGAAAAATGTTTTTCCTCCTCCTCCTTCCTGTTTGAAGAAAGAGTGCTCAGAGCTGGCTGCTGCTTTTGCCATCAATAGACTCAATCTATTACTGCTGTACATTGCTCACAGAAAACCAGACAGTAAAAGTTACTCAAACTTGGCATTGCCATCACCACAGCCATTGCCTTTCCAAGAGGCCATGCATATGGGCATGAGGCAGTGCTGGGAGGAAGCTCCCTGGGCAGGCAGTTCCACCCCTGTGAGTAACAGCAGGGTAGGTTTCACAAAGCATCCACGGAAGCTTATAGTCAAGTCCTGCCTTGGATACAGCTCCAGGAACAGTGTTTCCATGCACTTTCCCCTTTCTGTTCCAACTCCTCAGCAGTTTTCCTGGTTTATCTTAAGATCTTTTTCCACCCTTCCAGTCTGCTGAGTCCAGTAACTCCTACCACTTAACAGCACTCATGAACACACAAAGACAGATACTGTCCTTCAGAAAGCCTACTGTAAATTCCTTTAACAGTTTTCCATCTGTAGTCACTCAAGCTCTTCCCTTTACTGAGGTCCCTTTGCAGCATCCCATGTGCTGTATAGAAGGAAAGCAGTGCCCTAGGTAGCTGTGGACAAATCCAAGCAAGTTCCCCGACTCCAGGGTTCACCCAGGTTGCGGCTATGCATCAGCCTCTTCCTCCCTTCACTGCTTATTTAGAGGCTTTGGTTTTTCCCAGTCCTGAAAAGATGAAACCTCCAAAAGCTTCTCCTGACCTATACAGCAGTATGCAAAGTTACCACAGACCCATGCTGGGGATACCACTCCCCACCTCCTTCATGCAGCATGAGGCTCCTACCCCTGGCCCACCCAACCTGGTCGCCAGCCTTGCCAACCCTGGCAGCCCTCAGCCCTGCTGCCTTCCCCAAGGCACACCACAGCCACAAACTAGGGGACTCATCTTCCCACATCACTTTCTAAAAACACTTGAAAAGGTCACTTGCAGCTCAAACCATGCTATGATGTAGGCTTGAATTCATCTGTCTCCCATCTTCAGCACTCACACAGGAGATTATTTACTGGCATCGTCCTTTGCAGAAATCACATCCTGACCCTGAGAAATTCCCAAGGAAAACTGAGAAAACCTTGGCAGTTGTAGGTTTTTCAGTGTTTTGAACTGGCCCATGATATGCCCCTGACAAGCAGCCCCTCCAAACACAGGATCATCCATTTCAAAAGCAGCACTCCTGCTTCCCGCAGCGCAGCCTGCGCCTCGGCACACCGAAATAGAAGCGGAACTTGCTGCTTGCTAATCTCACCATCATTACAACAATCTATGTTATAAGCACTGTTAATGAGCTAACATAATTTTTAAATAAATGTGTAACAATGTGATTAAAGCTTGATGGAGCTGTTCTTCGGCTTATGATGCAAAAATGGCTTCTTATTAGCTTCTGATGCTGTGGGGGAGAAGAAGAAACATCCCAATAGTTGTGTCTGGTTTTACCCAGTTGTGCATTTAATTGCTGTTTAACTTCAGCAATCTCACAACTTAGTCAGACTCTTTGGCTGTTTTATTAATCAAAATACTCTTAAAAACAGTAACATCATGGAAAATATGCCTTATCTTTTAAGTGCCCCGTATTATATTCTCTCACCTCTCTCTATAAGCTACTGAATTATTAATACACCATCCTCTGGATTTGATAAAATCTGTGATGAAAATTATCATAATCTTCTAGGCCTAAAAGACCATTAAATGAGTGCACATTAAGCTTGAAATAAATGGTTTGAGTAATTTTGGGCTTAAAATGGCCTTTGTGTTTGGAAGCCTGAGATGTTTCTTAACCTTGAAACTAATATTGAAACTTAACAACCCACTGAAAGCTGCAGCCTCAAAGTTCACACCTAAAGATTGTCTCACTTCTGTACAGGCTCAGAATGAACTTGCTTCTCATGGTCAAACTCATTTCCAAACTCAACTTTTCCAGTCTAGAGTAACTTAGCTCTGTATGTGTTACATCACAAAAAGGTAAAGAGGGAACAGAGAAAAATCAAGTGGACAAATCATGCTCTAGTTTGCAGATGTACAAGCCCAGCAGAAGCAGCTGCATAAACATTACCAAACCCATATTTGGCTGCTTGAAAGGCACAAACAGCATCAGCTGGGACAACCACGTCTGCTGATGGAGCAAAGTGCCCTTGATTTGGAGACAATCCAGAACGAAACACCTACTCTCACACAGTGCCTGCACCAAGGCACTGTTTTGGGTCTATGCTGCTGTAATCCAGTTGATTTCAAGCCCAGCATTGAGTAGGACATCCATTGGCCAAACCCAAGAAACTGAAGTTCTACTTCAGATGCAGTTTGCCTTTTCCCCCCTCATTTTTAGGGAAACCATTCCATGGGCTCATGCATTGAGCACACAGAAGAACATCACAAAGCAGATTGTTGCTGACACACGAAGACTAAGTGCTAAGAGCTTCCAAGATTTTGCAGAGGCTTCAGAGTCTTCTTAGCTGAATGCATAAATAGTTACTCAGAGTATCACTGCTCCTTCCTGTGCTCCACTACTCTTGCAATACTCTCAACTTTCCCTTATGTCAGCTCCTGCAAGTCAAGAGTTCAGAGTACAGGAATGTGGCATCATTAGATTCACGTTTTGATAGAAAATTCATTTGGTGTTGTATTCATTCACTTGAAAGTTACTACTGCCTTGGAAAGTGCAAGGTGATTAATTTTCCAATCTTTTCAGCTCCTGTTAGTGATACACAACATGAGTGTTTCAACGTGTCTAATGGTTTTACTCATCACCAAGATTTTGCAGCTCAGAAGTTCTCTTCGCTACACTAGCCCTTACAAGCTGAAGCAGAACATTGATTTAAAAAGCTGAGGAAGTATTTTATGCATTTCAGTGCATCCCTAAAGATCTTTTGTTACCACAGAGCAATGTGAATTATGGATCTGATTGTATTTCTTACTGTTAAGCACAGCTCCTCAGAACCACATAACCAGCTCCTTTCAGGAACACAAAGCGAAAGCAATGTCATGTGTTATGCTAGGGCAGGTAATTCAAGTGTCTTAGATAGGATTAGCCAACAGATTTATCAAGCAGCCTCTGAGGAAAGCAGAGTTCAAGTCCAGGCTCATCAATAAAACATGAACTGAACAATTAGGTACAAAGTGGTTACCTTGTCAGGCAACTTATTAACCAATAAATGATACACTCGCTGGGGACAGTGAAGAGGACAGGGATGTAAAGACAGGAAAAGACCACCTGAAAAAAGAGAGAGGAAGGTGCTGTGCTCCTTAGTGTTTGTGGACTTCACAGGATGTTAAGGGTTGGAAGGGACCCAAAGAGCTCATCCAGTCCAACTCCCCTGCCAGAGCAGGACCAAACAATCCAGCTCAGGTCACACAGGAACACACCCAGACAGGCCTGGAAAGGTTCCAGAGAAGGAGACTCCACAACCTCTCTGGGCAGCCTGTGCCAGGGCTCTGGGACCCTTCCAGTCAAGCAGTTTCCCCCTTGTGTTGAGGTGGAACCAACAGCTCCCTTGGCAACTCTTTCCCTCTCTCTAACCCAAACAGAGCCATGTAAGTAGTTCTACACTTCCCTAGTAAGAATCCCTCCCCTTTTCTTTTGTGGTAGCTGACTAAAGACAAACCTATGCCTTTGGTCTTCAGTCTGTGGTCTGAGGGAGAATACTTCCTACTTTCCCAATATACAGCTACTAGAGTTTCAATCTGAGTAAGTTTTACACAAACAGTCATCCCCAGTGTGTATTGCCACCACTGGGCAGAGCAAAGGGTAGATGAAGCAGTCAGGCTTACATCTGGTTTGCACAACAACATGTCTTAAAAGGCAAATCTATGTTAGCAAATGTCAAAACAGGAGACACTTGGTCCTTTCTCTGCTAAGTATCAACAAATTTATATTTGATTTTATTTTTTTTCCCCTGCACTTTTCAAACAGAAAACAAAATGACCAGAGGTAGCAAGGTCTGTTGCTGGCTTTTTTCCCCCCTCCTCAGCCAGGCAAAACAAAAAACATCTTCATTTAATTTAGGATCAAGAAGTATGCAAGCAAGCTGAGTCCAAATAAAATCTTTTCATATGCATGTATCAGCCTCAGCTCAGAAATTACCAGCATTTGAATTACAGATTTCAGGTTTTAACTCAGAATGAAAATATTTACCTAATATGATGCCTTTCATGCCCAAGGACTCCAAAGTGTTTTGCAAATATTGACTAAGTTCTGCCCTTCACCTGTGTTCAGCTTCCCTTAACTCTAGTAGCCATTTTGAGGGGTGTACAAGACTACTTCAGGCCTCAGATGTTTTACAAATGGAAAGTTAAATGATCAGCAAAACACAGTTCTGTAGTTAGCAAGGGACAGTGCAGCATCAGATTCAGGAATCCATAAATATTCTTGCCAGAGGGACAGCAGTGTGGATGAACTGGAGCTTTGCAGTGATTCTGCTGCATGGTCACTGTACCTCAGCTAAACAGGATGGGTGACTTCAAGAGTATTTCCTGTTGTTTCACTTTAGTATCATATCAGTGATGAGTCCTTCTGCTTTATACCTGAGTACCTTTGAAAATGTACATTTATTCCTTGCCCAAAGGCAGGCAGGGCATGAAGACTAATGTTCTTCTGCCACTTAGTGAGGAAAACAACTTCTCAGACCCAGAAAGTCACCCTTATGGTTTCCTGAACCACTCTACCCAATGTCCCCAAGGTAGGGAGGTGAAAACTAGTGCAGGCACAGCATCTGCACAAGGACTAGGGTGCTATCTGGACTAGAGGAGGAAACAGATCTGGGTGGGAAAGACTGCATTTTGCCTGAGAAGCAAAACAAGAGATGGAAAGAGAATGAACACAGGCATCAAATACGAACTTCCAGTTCTTGAAGTAGGTTTCCAGGACAGAGCAGCTGAACTGCTTGCATGAGATCGATGTTTTTTTGCCACTGGCTATAACAGAAGTCTAAGGCCAGAGTAACAAACTTGATTACACAAGTCGAGAGACAAATCCTATCCATTGCTCCATGAGATTTGGAGTTCAGCAGCCTGGAGAAGAGAAGGTTTCCAGGAGACCTTAGAGTAGCCTTCCAGGATCTGAAGGGGGCTACAGGAAGGCTGGGGAGGGACTACTGACAAGGTCTTGCAATGCCAGGACAAGGGGCAATGGGTTTGAAGTGTCAGAGGAGAGATTGAAAGTGGATGTTAGGAGGAAGTTGTTTGCAGTGAGGGTGGTGAGACACTGGCACAGGTTGCCCAGTGAGGTTGTGGTTGCTCCCTGCCTGGAGGTGTTCAAGGCCAGGTTGGAGAAGATCTATTCTAGTGAGAGGTGTCCCTGCCTATAGCAGGGGGTTGGAATTGGATGATCTTTGAGGTCACTTCCAACCTTGTCATTCTCTGATTCTATGAAGTGAATGGGAGGGTGTGAAGTCTGCATTACTTCTCTCTCTGATCTCCATCCCTGAGGAGCTGAAACTGCACCACTAAGGCATCAGGAAGCTGCAGCCGAATCCCTAATCTCTGTTGCTTCTGAAGATCAGGGGTAGGAATTATGTAGGAGCCCAAGGATGGTTTTTGCCTCCCATATTGAAGGGTTCCATTGCCTGAGGGAAACAGCTTTGTGCCTGGGACACTTTTGCCAACAGCAGGAAATGTGTGTTGGGTTGCAGGCATTTCAGGAAGCATTACCTACACAACCATCCTGACAAAGAGAGTGGTGAGGGTCCTCCTAGTACAGAATTCCCTCTGTTTCAGGCACTCTAAGGATAGACTGTTGACACTGTAGCATGAATTTTTTGCAGCCCTGCTCACAAACCCAGCCTGCCATTTGTTAGTGAAAAGAAGAAATTGTTTAACACAAGGTTTAAGCAGCAAAACAGATTTCTGGATTGCTATAGGATAATTTGCACCCAGGTTGTAAGTCTTTGCAGAGCCATGCAATGCCCTGATCTGTTTTATATAAAACTTGGTTGAAAACACATTGAGTTTTTTTTTTGTTTCTAAAGAGTGAAATATGAGGTGGTAAAAATATGATTAAGGTGTGCTAGCAATTTTATTTTTGGCAACTTTATGCTGGGCTTCTGAACTCCAATGTATAGAGCATTTGGCTCTTTACAGTTGATAGGTTATCAACTGAAGTCTCTACATATACAAACGTTAATAAACTCACAGACAATAAAATAAAAGCAGTCCAAGAGGACATGCAATAATCTCTCTCTTTAAAAATAAGTGTAGGAAACCATAATGTATAGCTTATAATTATGATATCCAAAGAATTTCTGTTCAGCGAAGCCAAAAGCAAACTAACAATATGATAAAAAGAAAATTAGGCACTGGCCCTGCAGCTAAAAAAAAAAAAAGAAACCAGAGTAAATCACATATTGCCTCAAGCAGAAAGGGAGTCTCATTTTTCAGGGAGGAAGAAAGCTCACCCTAATGTTAACACACAAAACTACTTCATCAGAAGACACAGATTAAGAGTGAACAGGACCCATTTCAAAACCTCCTAAACCAGAACCTACTTTTGCACTGATAAGCCTGAAGCCATCACGAGAATCACTCCCTAATTCTAAACTCAAACTTCTCTTGCCTACACATTACATTCACCCCAGGCAGAGCACTGCTTTAATTAATACAGTTGGCATAACACAAGACATGTTTCAAAGCTTCTCATCAGTACACCCTTATAAAAGCCTAAGTGAAAATTAACCTTGGATGGTTTATAGTAAACAAATACTCAGTGGAGGCAGAAAAAAAAAATTACCCAAATCTCCAAGTATAACTATCCTTTTAATATCTGTATGTGTGAACAAGATTTATCCCCTAACAAAGAATTAATCCATGAAAAGCTTCACGAAGCAGTTCCTTGTGCTGCTCGCATCTATGAAAGTGATTTCTGGAGCCCTAAGGAAGGTTAATGCACTCTCAGAGTATAATCAATGAGAACAGCATGATTTACACAATCTCTGTTCTTTGTCAAATTTAACCACTGTATCACTGCATAAGATCTCTCCACTGACAGTAGCTTACTGCATGATGGAGATGCTGGAATCCTCCTTACGCTGGTTGGACCTGGCAGGCTGTGCTGTGGCTGTGCAATGATAAAAACAAGAACTCAGTGGACAGCCTCAGGCTATCCATCTCTGCTACTCGAGCCAGAGGATGGGGCTCACTGGAGGTATATGCAGGAGGAGTTACTTGCAGGAGCAAAATGAAAGTAGAGTTGAATTTGGCAAGCACAGCTTAGACCAGAACTACCGGAGTCACAGAATGGGTTGGAAAGGACATTTCAAAGTCATCCAAAATCCAACCTGCTGCAGTCAACAGGGACTGACTTCAACTAGAGAAGGTTACTCAGAGCCCCAGAAAGCTGTGGACTGGAGTAGCCCCAGAAAGCCCTGAAGTGGAGTGGGGGTTGAGAGGCAGCTCCTCCCTCTCTGGAGGCTCCAAAACCCTGGAGAATGCGGGCATCGATCCCGCTACCTCTCGCATGCTAAGCGAGCGCTCTACCATTTGAGCTAATTCCCCTGCCAGTACCACACAGCACTAAGGAGAGAGAACAAAACCACATTTCCTGATCTCTCCGCTCTCCACCATTAACGACAATTTCAGCTGATGAACTCTCTCTTGTCCATTGTCACTCTATATTTATTGACCAGGACACTGCAGTAGGCAGGGTGCACTTAGTGACTGTTTTCCAACTTGAAAGACTTTTTTTTTTTTAAGAACTATTTCACAGGTGTTATCCATTTCACATCTCTACAAGGAAAGAACACACAAACCAAACAGAAGACCCAAGAGAGAATCAAGGCTAAACCAGCCTTCCTCAAACACTAACCATTGCCTGCACAAATTGCAGGTATGAAGCATAAACACATTTGCAACCTTGCTGGCTTACCTGAAGTACAGGTACACTGAAGGGAGAAGAAAGTTTGAGGCTAAGATGTGACCAAAGATAGTCACTGACAGTGAGAGGACAAATATTCCAAAAGAATGGAATAAGGGTTTGTCAGAGAGGAGATGAAGTTCTTCCTCTTGTAACCTGGTTAACGTTTTGCAAGGGAAGCCACAGGGAGAGCCCATGACTAGAATCTGCTTGATAAGCATTGCTGTAGCTGCTTACAGCACCTGTCCCTTTGCCAGCCATTACACAAGTAGGTGACTAAGGAATCATTGTGTAGGTGGATGGTGGGGACTGAAAATTTATTCTGCTTAATGTGTTTAAACAGCTGTCTTCAGCTTGTCTTGATGCCTCATTCCTCCATGGAAAGTAACTCTGCATTTCCTTGGAAAACTAATTCCCACAAGAACAAATAGAGATCTGGAGTTAAAACCAAAATATATTGAGTAGCATTTGGCTCTCCAAGTCTAAGCACTAAAAAAGGGCACGGGCTGCAGAAGAGGAGGCTCAGGGCTGAGCTCATTGCTCTTTGCAGCTATCTGAAGGGAGATTGTATCCAGGTGGGGTTGGGCTCTGCTGCCAGGCAATCAGCAACAGAACAAGAGAACACAGCCTGAAGTTGTGCCAGGGCAGGTTCAGGCTGGATGTTAGGAGGAAGTTGTTGCCAGAGAGAGTGATTTGCATTGGAATTGGCTGCCCAGGGAGGTGGTGGAGTCCCCATCCCTGGAGGTGTTGAAGCAAAGCCTGGATGGGGCACTTAGTGCCATGGTCTGGTTGACTGGCTAGGGCTGGGTGAGCTTGGAGGTCTCTTCCAACTGGCTTGATGCTATGATTCAAGGTGTCTCCATAAGTTCTATAGAAGGAGAAAAAAAAAAATCCCACCAAAGCTCATCAATAGGGGAAAGGTTAATAATGGTAAGAGTAAAGCAAATGTTAGTATGATTTAATGGGTTCAGAAGTTCAAATAGGGGGGAAAAAAAATAGAAGAAAGGAGATGAGACATTCAAATTGAGTTATCATGCAGCATAGTTCTCATGTAAATCTCAGCCCTGCAGTCACTAAGGTTCCACAGCTTGAAACAGAAATCTGTACTACAGGTTCAGATCTCAGCAGCTGTAGTACCAGCTGCATTTCATACAATATTAAAGTTGGAAGGGACCTCAAGGATCAACCAGATCCAACACCCTGCCATAGGCAGGGACACCTCCCACTAGAACAGGTCACTCAAGGATTCCTCCAACCTGCCCTTGAACACCTCCAGGCAGGGAGCAGCCACAACCTCCCTGGGCAACCTGTGCCAGTGTCTCACCACCCTCACTGCAAACAACTTCCTCCTAACATCCTCTTTCAATGTCCCCTCTGCCAGTTCAAACCCATTGCCCCTTGCCCTGTCATTGCAAGCCCTTGTCAATAGTCCCTCCCCAGCCTTCCTGTGGCCCACTTCAGATCCTGGAAGGCTACTCTAAGGTCTCCTGGAAGCCTTTCTCCTCTGCATCACAGCATAAGCCTGCTCAGTGTGTACACACACACACACAAGTTACAGGAAGCAGTTTTCACACTGTACTAATAACTCCCATTGATTTTTAGCAGGAAACACAACAATATGACAGATTTTGCAGGGAGCACGTTCAGCTCCCTTTGAAAAACAAAGCCCTATCAGTCAAAATAAAATAAAATAAAGTTTATAAAGGTTATTTCAGATTTATGCATTTACTAAATATAACAAAAATCAACATATGGTGCAACTTTACCATATGCTGGGATTGGGGAGAGCAGATTCCCAGTGTGGCAGCAGAGTTCCCCACAACAACAGATCATTAGCTTTAAATTTCATTAGCTATCAAATTTCCTTTAAAACTTTCTGGTTTGGAGAAAACAGAGCCATAGAAGCAGTGAGAGGCACACAATCTGGGTGTCATACCTACAACAGACAATAAAAATATCAAGTGGACACTACAATCTGTATTTGCACAGCAGATGTGTGCTATTAACACTATATAAGATCTTACTGCTCACAATACAGCAGCAGCAAAGACTTCAACATCTACAGCTTGTATGAATTTGAAAAATACATCAAAAGAGCCAAAGCCCTGATAGGAAACAAGAGCTATGAAAAACCTCTTTCAGAATAACACACTGAAGAAATGTTTTTGTTGCTGTTGTTCACTGAAGGATTATACAAAAGCTACCATTTGTCCTGGTGAGTTTTGGTTTGGACCTTTGCCAGGGATCACCTCCAGGGTAGGTTATTTTTCTGCTTTTTTTTTTGGTTATTATTCTGCAATATTATATTTTCTGTAATAAGTGCAGAGGGCACTTTAAATCTGAGAATTGATTGCAAGCTGTTAAATCTTGTACAGAAATCTGTACATCTCAGGGTTTTCACCATTCCTGCAGAAGCATTGGTGATCTCTTGGCTTACAGCACCATATGCCTACTCCTGGTTGCTTTGAAAGCAGCTCAGTTCTTCCACAGAATGGGAAGGTTGAAAGGGACCTCAAGGATCATCCAGTTCCAAACCCCTGCCATAGGCAGGGACACCTCCCACTAGCACAGGTCACTCAAGGCCTCCTCCACCCTGGCCTTGAACACCTCCAGGGAGGGAGCAGCCACAACCTCCCTGGGCAACCTGTGCCAGTGTCTCACCACCCTCACTGCAAACAACTTCCTCCTAACATCCACTTTCAATCTCCCCTCTGCCACTTCAAACCCATTCCCCTTGTCCTGGTATTCCAAGACCTTGTCAATAGTCCCTCCCCAGCCTTCCTGTAGCCCCCTTCAGATCCTGCAAGGCCACTCCAAGCTCTCCTGGAAGCCTTCCTTTCTCCAGGCTGCAGAGCCCCAACTCTCTTAGCCTGTCTTCAGAGCAGAGATGCTGCAGCCCTCTGAGCATGTTCATGACTTCTTCTGGACTGGCTCAAACACTTCCATGTCCTTCCTGTGCTGGGGGTTCCAGAACCGCACACAGAACTCCAGATGGGGTCTGAGGAGAGCAGAGTAAAGAGGCAGAATCCCCTCCCTTGCCCTGCTGCCCACAGTGCTCTTGCTGCAACCTGAAAAGAGAAATACTTCCTAAAGAGAGAAATACTGTCACTGCAGGGGCAGTAAAAATTTGGGAAATTCCACTCTTGCTTCTGGTTTTGATTTCCCTGAGTGGACTTAGGTTAAATATTTCTTTTGTCAATGTCAGGAAAGCCATGTAAAGATACAACATCAATCCCTGCTTTCAGGGGAAATGTTCTTATGTGTCTTTTGAAAACTCTTTGATCTGTGGTGCCAAGCTATCAGAAAAAGAAGCCAAACAGATGCAAAAATACCCTACTGCTCCTTTAACTTTGGTGTTAGCAGTGTCTAAAATGGGTGCATTCATCTCTTCTGCTGATATGTAGCAACGTCTGTAAAGTGCTGCACTGTTATGGCTAAGGATTGAGAATGTAGCTTGCTTAAAACTGGATGAATTCACTTGAAAATGGTCAGACATTCAGTGCGAGGTTGGAACATGCAATCTAGAAGCTAGGGGAGTAAAGCTACAACAGGCAAAAAGAAAACCACCAACACCCACACTGGAGTAAGTCTCTCAACAGGGAATCCTGGGCCTTATGTCTCATCTTCCCTCTACAGCACAGGGTGGGCAAGTGAGCAATGGAGTCACTTGAGTGAGGATCAGTCCTGAGTGCAGCAGTCTGTGAAGGCAGTTGACCATTGGATACAAATCATCAGGAGCATTTTTGGCTCTCATCACCTGACATATCCTCACACAACACTCAGGTTCAGGCCAGTCTCACTTTGGGTTGGTAAGGCTAGAATTGAACACATCTAGAGTGTAGACCCCACAAAAGGAGGATTCAAGTCAGAGGAAAGCCTGAGAGACTTGATAATGTCAAGGGTTGTCTGAACAATGCAGTAACAATGGTTCCTGAAAAGCAGCTGGCATCATGCCCTCAGACAGCTGATCCTAAAATGCCCCCTGAGCCTTCCTGCTGGACTTCACTTGCCAAGGATTTATTCTACAGATTATAGCTAGGAGTGTTCCTTTGCCTCCTGTGTTAGAAGATGTAACTTTAGCTGAAACCAAAGCAAAGTTATCTCAACTTTGCCAAACCTGATTTTGTTGGCATGAGTGCAGACAAGGCCCTCAGATCTGGATCTTGCTTTTAAAAAAGCAAGAAGTGTTCAAATCTGCTGCCAAATACTACCAGGGTACTCTTAGACTCTTATGAATCTGTTCAATGCTACAGCAAGAAGAAAATCTCTTTGCATCTTGTGCATATGCTAAATGATTGGAAAGACTCCCACATTTACTTCTGTGGACTTTGGACAGGGCCTCCAATGGAAAAAGAGATGAAGCAGATTTCCAGAGGAAGAAAACTAAAGTTAGTCATGGAGAGTGGACTGTGTGCAACAGGCTCAGATAAAAAGGACACTGCCAGAAACTAAACTTGAATGACTGAGTGAGAATTTAATTAAGTAGTAGAGACCAGGGGAAAGAAGTTAAACTCACTGGGAAATTATACTGACAAGTATGCGAAGGGGAAATAGTTGTGCTGCAACTGCTAACTCCCAAGAAACATAAAATAAAGAGAATTTCTCTTGCAATGACTTCTGCTAATCATATTTGGCTTCAAATTACAAATTTCAACATTGTCAGGTTCAGGCAGGAATATGCAATTTACCATCCTGAGCTCTACAATTAATCACAGAACATCAAGAGCTGGGAAGGACATCCAAAGCTCATGGAGAACCTCCAGAGCAGGATCGCCTAGACCAGACCATGCAGTAACACATCCAAGTGGCTTTTGAGTATCTTCACAAAGGGAGACTCCAAAATCCCCCTGGGTAGCCTGTTCCAGGGTTCTGTCACCTTCACAGGGAAAGAATTCCTCCTCATGTTTCCATGAAGCTTCCTATGCCTCATCTTCCACCATTGCCCCTTGTGCATCACCCAGCAGAGTCTGGCTCCAGCCTCCTGGCACTCACCTGCACATCTTTATCCCTATTGCTGAGGTCACCTCTCAGACTCCTCTTCTCCAAGCTAAAGACCTCCAGCTCCTCCAGTCTCTCCTTGTTCTTAAGGCCTTACAGACCTTAAGCAAACAGTTGGCAGTAAGTCAACCTCCCCCCTCAACCTTCTAAGAACTCAGTCTACAAAACTAATATCCAGAAACTGTTTGCTCTGTGTGTACTAATGCACTGAAAGAGCTGGTTGCACACACCTCTGTTCTCAGCCCTGTCTCAAATCTACTCCATTTACCAATCAAAACATCACTTCTACTACTCCCAGCCTTTGGGGTTAGAGTCAATGAGTAGAGAACAGGTCTTTGCCTCCCTGCATCACCGCCAGTGACAATCATTCCACACCACTCTTTCCAAAAGAGCAATAATGGTCAAAAGAGGATGAAAACTGAAATGGAAAGCTGGAAGTTTGTACTGTTGCCAAGCATTCTTGTGTCTTCCAGAACTCTGGGTGATATTAAATCTTCTTCTGCAGCAATGTAAACAGACCTGCAGAAGTCAGTTTAACATCACTGCAGCTCCTGTCCCACTGCAACTGGAGTAAGACCAATTTGATAGCCTTTGATGATGGTGTGACCAGCTGAGTAGGTGAGGGGAGAGCAGGGGAGCTTGTCTGCCTTGAGCAAGGTTTCTGACAGTCTCCCACATCATCCCTCACAGGTCAGCTCAAGTTGGGTGAATGGACAGTGAGATGGATTGAGAACTGGCTGCATGAGAGCACAGAAGGCTGTGGTCAATGGCGCAGGACAGAAAAGAGCACGAGTCGGGACTTGGTGTTACAAGACAGGTACAAAGTAAGGAAATCTGCAGCAATTCCAAGGCAAGCATCAGGAGCTCCTCCTAAACCTTTTCACAGAATCTCACCATGGTGGGACTTGGAAGTGACCTCTGGAGATCATCTAATACAATCTTTTGCTAAATAAAACAGGGTTCAAGTTACTCAGAATCATGTCCAGATCTGTCCAGCAGAGAAGAGTCCACAACCTCCCCGGGCAGTCTGCTGCAGTGCTGACACCCTCACAGGAAAGGAGTTTCTCTTTGTGTTCAGGTGGAACTGTGTGTTTCAGTTATGCCCACTGCCTCTTGACCCTGGAGCACCCCTGCAAACCAGCTTAGGCTACTGTCCTAGCCCCAAAGCAGTGATGGTACCCTCCTTTCACCCACCAGGGGGGCTCTTCAAAGCTGCCAGCCATCACAGAAACATGCATCTCCCTCTCATCACCACTCAAGGTTACACCCAGGAAATGCACCTCATGATATAATTACAAATCTTTTAATGTCAAGCTTTTGAAGTAGGTTCTCTGATGTGTAAAAATCCCCCAGTCTGTTCCCCACTAATATCCTCTGCTAAATTCCACTTGGGGCAATGAAAATGGACAGCTTGATTGTTCAGCAACACCACTTCCAGAGCTGAAAATATTTAATTCTTTGCAAATATTACACACTTTATTTTTCCTTTTTCCTGTTTGAATGATGAAACAGAAGCTTTCAAGTTCAGTTTTTTGAAAGAGCAGCATGACAGTGGGTCTCTCCTGTATAAATAAAACATGCTGCAAACCAGAAGAGTAGGCATAAATTTAATAAGATACAGAACCCTGTAAATCTGCTCATTTCACATCCCCAAGATTTCATGAATTTGATATGTTGGGACTCAATAATACAAAATGACTCTTGGGTTTGACACTGTGCATTCAATCCCAAAGAGCAGTTTTAAACTTTTGCATAGCTATGCCAATGGAAATCCAGGAAATGTTTGTCTCCATAAGAAAACCTTCTTATGAACACACACACACACTTCAAAAACCTCATGGCTTTCTGGATCTGCATTAAGCATTACAGTATTTTCAGCTCCTTTTCTTTGGCAGAAAAAAAAAGTGTATTTAAGCATGCATTTTTTCACAGCTTTAATACATTTTTAATTTCATAGAATCAAGCAGGTTGGAAGAAACCCTCAAGCTCACCCAGCCCAATCTAGCATCCAGCCCTAGCCAACCAACTAGACCATGGCACTAAGGGTCCCATCCAGGTTTTTCCTGAACACAGCCAGGGATGGGCACTCCACCTCCCTGGGTAGCCCATTCCAATGCCAATCACTCTCTCTGGCAAGAACTTCCTCCTAGCATCCAACCTAGACCTCCCCTGGTACAGCTTGAGGTTGTGTCCCCTCCTTCTGTTACTATTGCCTGGCAGCAGAGCCCAACCCCAGCTGGCTACAACCTCCCTTCAGGTAGCTGCAGAGAGCAATGAGCTCTGCCCTGAGCCTCCTCTTCTGCAGGCTGCACACCCCCAGCTCCCTCAGCCTCTCCTCACAGGGCTGTGCTCCAGGCCCCTCCCCAGCCTTGCTGCCCTTCTCTGGACACCTTCAGCACCTCAACATCTCTCTTGAACTGAGGGGCCCAGAACTGGACACAGCACTCAAGGTGTGGCCTGACAAGTGCCACCGCAGGGGCAGAAGAACCTCCCTGCTCCTGCTGGCCACACTGCTCCTGAGCCAGGCTGGGATGCCATTGGCTCTGCTGGTCACACTGAATTAATTTCAACTGAAATTAACTGATTTGGGGATGTACAAATATCATGGTTTTAATTTTGCATCTCCATTTTTCTGCAGGAGTACAGAATATCTATTTTTAATAACTCTTCTACAGAACAGCAAGAATATACAAGCAGAGAGTTGAAAAGATTGGGTTTTCTTTCCAAGAACACACTTTGTAGTGCAAATGGGAACAGGACCCAAAACAAAATGGACCATGATGACTAAATTACAGTTTGGCTGAATTCAGCCTGCTGGTACAGTCTGCTCCTTTGCAGCAACATCTTTGTACTTGTGCCAGGGCCACATGTTTGCATTCTAGCTCAAAATCAAGTAGAAGGAGTTCTGCACTTCCCAGGCTTAGAGTTGCTACTGCACCACCTCTGCTTGACTTCTAGATCCCTACATGCACAGGGACACAACCACTGCAGTCTGTTCCAGGGCTTGGTAACCCTTTGGGGGAAGAAATTCTTCCTAATACCCAACCCAAGTCTGCCCTGGCATCACTTCAGGTAATTTCTTCTTGCCCTATTCACCTGTTGTTGGGGAGACAATACTGACCCAAATCTGTCTCCAGCCTCTTTTCAGGCAGTTGGAGAGCCAGAAGGTCCCTTCTCAGCCTTATTTTCTCCAGGCTGAGCAAACCCAGCTCCTTCAGCTGCTCCTCACCAGATCTCTTTTCTAGACCTTTCATCAGCCTCCTTGCCCTGGACAGGCTTCTCCAGGATAAGGCTGTGAGAAACTGTGCCAAAGGCTTTTCTCTAGCCCAGCATCCCTCTTCCCACTCAAATCCAGTTCAAAGCTTTAGCAGGACTGACTAAAAACTCCCCTGCAAGGATCCTTTCCACCCTTTGAGACAAATGGACCTAAGGTGTTGCCACCAGCAGGTCTGGTGTCATCACCTGAGCCACAATCTCTCCCTTCAGAAAACTTCAACCTCTATCAAAACCCAAACCACTGCAAACTAGAAAAGTCACTGCAGTCACTGCTGGAGATGTTGTTTCACAACTCCTGGATGGCAAATGATTTTCTTAGCTGAAAGTACCCTCCCAGCACGAGCCAAAGACAGTGACAACAAAAACTGTGTGATGGTAACTTTGGACTTCAGAAGTCTGGCACTAACATATGAACAAAAAGGATGTGAAGTACACTTTAACTTCCCAACATCCCAGAAGCACCACAATTGATTTCTCAGACCTTTGAAGTTTTGGAGATGTTTTTGTTGAAGAATATATGCAAATCCACAGTTAGTTTTATCTATAAAGATTAAGATAAAACCCAGGAAGATAATCTGTGTCAAGGCACTGAAAGTGGCAGTCACAGGTTGAGAATCAGAAGGGCATTTCTACAGCTAGGTCTTGTTTCAGGGCTTGCTACTGTGCGAGCTCAGCTTGGCCAGGATCAAGCCCCCACTAATGACAGACACCTTAGGCAGACTGGGGAGTGCCTGGCATGGCTGAGGAAACAATTGATATGTTCTACTTGTGGGGATTTGACACTGTGTGTAATGCTGCATCACATCTTTGCCTGTCTGTCATGAGCACCATGAAGGCTGCAAGTTCCTCAGGGCAGGAACCTGTTAAACACTTAGCACAACACAGGAACTCCATGGCAATAATTACCACTGCTATTAAATGCACTGTGGCAGAGCTGTTGCAGTAGCCTTTCTGTAACTGGTATTTCTGCAAGGTTGTCAGTATAATAATGTTCTGCTGTGCTGCAACAGAGAGGTTTGGGGAAGTGCAAAGGAATGTTCTATCGGTTTCCCTGATCTCCCACAGTGCCAGACAGCAGTTCTGACACAGATAATCCATGGCCACACTGCTGCTGAGCAGGAGAAAACGTGTTCATGCAGTTAACATGTGACATCACACAGTAATCACCCACCAGGAAAATGCAGCTTCCATACATGTTGTGATGGCTGAGGAGCAAACAGATGTCCCAGAACTACAAGCACCAGATCTCTTCCCCTGCCAGTTCTCCACTTCCAGTTCAGACTGAAGCAGCCACCCCTGTGCCATCTCTGCCTTGTGGAAGACAACTCTTTGATGATTTCATACAGGTAGGAGTCACCAGCTGATATCTAGACATGAAACATCTCCTTTAGGCTCAGACTTTCACTACATGTATACAAAGGGGAGCAGCATTCAACCCTTCCAGACATCCCTCAGCACGCTCTGCAGTCTGAGAACTTGCCTGTGGCTGTGGAGTGGACTGCCTGAGCAGGTGGAGTCAAACCAAAGGTTCTAAATGTATGAAACAAGGAATAGTCACTGTGAAGACAGTGTTCAGATGGAACTACTTGAGGTACAACATAAGCAAACGGAAACTTGCTGCAGGAGCTCAAGGATCTATTTGAAGCTGAGGCTCTTTATCCTTCAACTTAGTCTTTTTCTAGGTAGAACCCAGGTTGAGAGAGTTGGGGTTGGTCAGCCTAGAGAAAAAGCTTGAGGGTGATCTTGTGGTTTTTTAGCACTTAAAGGGGACCCCAAGAAAGCTTGGAACAGACATTTTAGCAAGGCCTGTTGTGACAGGGCAAGGGGGGGATGAGTTCACACTGAAAAGGGACTACACACAAATAATTTTTTTTCCATGATGAGTGTGGTGAAACACCGGCCCAAGCTGGCCAGAGTGGTAGGAGATGCCCTAATCCCTGGAACTATTCCAGGTCAGGTTGGATGAAGGGTGGGAGGGGAGAGGGTGCTGATGTGCCCTTGCTGAATGCAGAAGTGTTGGGCTGGATGATATTTAAAAGTCCCTTTCAACCCAAAACATTCTGCAATTCTATGGATTAGGAAGATGTAAAAAGTCCTTTTCCTTGAAGGGCATTTTCCAATCACAACTAAAGAATGTCCCAACATCTGCCTCCTCATTTTTAATACAGATTAATAAAATTCTTCAAAGCAATTTTTTTTTTTCCTACACTTCATCTGCACACAAATTCCTACCGGTACTGGTAAGCTTTCCACAGATAGAATTAAAAATGTTAATTTAAACTAACACTCACTTCCAGGCTTTTGTGAGTGCCTGACTGCATAAAGAAACCATTCCATACACAGAATATTGCACATATGCAAACCAAAGCTTTATGTGACTGCTTTTTTTTTTTTTTTTTTTTTTTGAAAGAGTAAAATAAAACTTCCAGGTTTGCAGATGCTCAATGACTGATACATTTTCCATTTAAATGCAAATTCCTCTTTCTTTTTTAATGGGATGACAGATACTTTTTTTCCCCCCCCCCAAAAAAAAAAAAAAATCCACACCATATTATTCTGAAACCTCAAAGCTCAGCCAGTTCCAATCCCCTGCCATAGGCAGGGACACCTCCCACTAGCACAGGTCACTCAAGGCCTCATCCAGCCTGGCCTTGAACACCTCCAGGCAGGGAGCAACCACAACCTCACTGGGCAACCTGTGCCAGTGTCTCACCACCCTCACTGCAAACAACTTCCTCCTAACATCCACTTTCAATCTCTCCTCTGCCACTTCAAACCCATTCCCCTTGTCCTGGCATTGCAAGACCTTGTCAATAGTCCTTCCCCAGCCTTCCTGTAGGTCCCTTCAGATCCTGGAAGGCTACTCCAAGGTCTCCTAGAAACCTTCTCTTCTGCAGGCTGCAGAGCCCCAACTCTCTCAGCCTGTCCTCAGAGCAGAGCTGCTGCAGCCCTCTGAGCATCTTTGTGCCCTCCTCTGGACTGGCTTCAACAGTTCCATGTCCTTCCTGACCTGGGGGCTCCCAGAAATATGGGAGAGGGTGGGGAAAGTGGATAAGTTTTGTCTAGATTTGCATAGTATAGTTCTTAGTAAGATAATCTCAATCCATTTATTTTTATTGAATTTTTTGCCATTTATTTTTTGAAAAGAAAGTGAATGTGTTGCACACCTAAACAGAACAGTAAAAGAAGGTTCCTCATAGTTGTTTGTGCTTGTGCAAGAGAAGGGAAGTGGATTTTGCAAAACAATCATCTCCCAATAGTGTAAAATACAGTGTGGGGTAAAAAAAAGAGTTGAAGAATAGCATTATAGTGAGCAAAATTCACTATTTTTAAAAAAATTTCATTGGAAAAAAAGTAGTCTTTTAAGGAAAGGAAATCTCTGCATTCTATTGATTCATGCACAGAATCTTCAGACATAAGTCATCAGTGTTGACACTTTCAAATACATAAAACGTGACATCTGCTCCTACAAACACACTACACAGGCTGTAAATCATCAAGGGGAAAAACAGTTCAATGTCATTTCAGCCACTGTAAGCTACAGGCTACAACTGAGATAAAAATAGTCATACTGTCTCTCTGACATCTAAACCACTTTTCTATTGCAGTATTCTATGTTCTAATTTATCTTTGTGGTTGAACAACACACAATCAATTGTAAGCAACTCGTGTAGTTTGATTCCAGTCAACAGCAATTTTCTCCAGCTTTATCTTTTTTCCCCCTCACTGCACTGACTTTAAGTGTTCTCTCAAGCCCAGCCTTTCCCTGCAGTGTTTTGTGGTGGCTGAGGACTTCAGTTTGCCATTTTAGAATTGCAAAAATAAAAAGGAGGCATAACTATTATTTAATATGAAATCCTTCTTGAGCTGCCCATATCCAACTCATACTAATGAGGAATCATAGTATCACAGAATGGTAAGGCTGGAAGGGACCTCAAGGGTCAGCCAGTTCCAAGCCCCTGCCATAGGCAGGGACACCTCCCACTAGCACAGGTTACTCAAGGCCTTCTTCAACCTGGCCTTGAACACCTCCAGGGAGGGGAGCAGCCACAACCTCCCTGGGCAACCTGTTCCAGTACCTCACCACTGAGAATGCCTTTCTCAGCATCAATATCAGGGATCATTTTATGATCCCTGCAACTGAGGGAGCTGGGGTTGGTTAGCTTGAAGAAGAGGACGTTGAAGGGAGACCTCATTGCTGTCTACAGCTACCTGAAGGGACCTTGTAGAGAGGTTGTTGCAAGAAGAGAGTGAAGGCAGAGCTCATTGCTGTCTACAGCTATCTGAAGGGTAGAGAGGCTGCTGCTGGGCTCTGCTCACAGGTCATTGGAGACAGAACAAGAGGGACTGGCCTCTGGAGGTTTAGATTTGACATTAGGAAGAAGTTTTTCATTGAGAGAGTGATCAGGGACTGGAATGAGCTGCCCAGGGAGGTGATGGAGTCACCCAGCTTGGCTGTGTTTCAGGGTGGTTTGGGGCTATGGTTTAAGGTGAATCTTGTAGAGTAGGGTTCTAGGTTGGGCTTGGTGATCCTGAGGGGCTTTGCCAGCCTGCATACATCTGTGATTCTGTGATGTATTTTTTTTCTTTGCATCACCCCTCAAAGAGTACCAAAGCAGCTTGATCCTACCTTGGAAGAAATACAAAACTGCCTCCTATAGCTACTTTGTCATCTTAATTAGTATTCAAACCAATATTCAATTTGCATAAAGTACTAAAAGAGTTTTTCAAATCTTCAGCGATTTACTTCATTTAATTATGAAGTGAGAACATGACTATCACAAGTGGCATATTTTGTTATTATTAGCACCTAAGAGATCACAACATGCATTAGGAATTAAAGATTTTTTTTTTTCCCTTCTTGTAGATGAAGAGAGCCCAAGGAGGTGAATTATCTTAACTGCTGGTATTTAGTAGCAGTTTTTGCAATAAAAATAACATTTAAATGACTAATGAAAATGTGAAGAATAGACACAGCATGACACATGATCTTGCAGTGTACCACACTTAGGTAACTCCCAGCAAGCAGAAAGCAACATCTGAGCAATATACTAAAGAGCCACAGCCCAGCCTGAGCAGGGAAGAGTTTTTCTCATTTCCAGGTTGTGTAATCTTCCTAAAGCACAGAAAGTCAAAACCACATAAAATTTTGAGTTCCTTTACTGCAGGTCATATGGAGTTCTGAGCTTCCCTTCTCTGGGAGAGGCATGAATTTTGTTATTTAGCACACCATTGCCCAATGTTTCGCCACAGGTTAGCCTAGAACCCATGTCCCAAGCATGCACTCACCAAAAGTATCAAAGCATTTCGCTCAGCAATACTAACATCAAGAAAAAAAGTGTTACCATTGAATTAGCCAACAGATTACCCATGAGAACCAGTTCAAAAAACAGTCCAAACCCATTGGTCCCACCATGAGTTTAGGATTAATGTTGTCAGAGGTTTTGTCATCCTCCTCTATTAGAAAGGGTCAGAGGAGGCTACAAAGATGCTCAGAGGGCTGTAGGAGCTCTGCTCCGAGGACAGGCTACAAGAGTTAGGGTTCTGCAGCCTAGAGAAGGCTTCCAGAAGAGCTTGAAGTGGCCTTCCAGGATCTGAAGGGGGCTACAGGAAGGCTGGGGAGAGACTATTGACAAAGTCTTGGAATACCAGGAGGAGAAAAGGATTTAAACTTGCCAAGGAGAGATTGAAAGTGGATGTTAGGAAGATGTTCTTTGCAGTGAGGGTGGTGAGACACTGGCACAGGTTGCCCAGCGAGGTTGTGGAGCACAGAACCACAAAATTCGATCTTTGATCAAATTGGGTGCTTCTGTGCTCCATGACCTCCCTGGAGGTGTTCAAGGCCAGGCTGGATGAGGCCTTGAGTGACCTGTTCTAGTGGGAGGTGTCCCTGCCTATGGCAGGGGGTTGGACCTGGATGATCTTTGAGGTCCCTTCCAACCTTACCATTCTATGCTTCCCTTAATAGGCTGTTTCTTGAGGTTTGCTTCCTGAAGCCACATTCTGAATGCCAACATCATCTCTTGCTTAGTCACCAGACCTCATGAGCTGGGGAAATCACCAAGCTGTAAACTGGAGAGAGTCATAGAACAGTTTGGGTTTGAAAGGAGCTTTGAAGGTCATCCAGTCCAACTGCCCTGCAAGAGCACTGCACAGGGACTTCAACTGCCGCAGGTTGCTCAGAGTCCCAAAAAGCCTGACCTGGAAGAGCTGCAGGGGTGAGGCAGCTCCTCCCTGTCTGGCCAGCCTGGGTCAGGCTTTCCAAGCACTGGAGAATGCGGGCATCGATCCCGCTACCTCTCGCATGCTAAGCGAGCGCTCTACCATTTGAGCTAATTCCCCTGCCAGTGCGTTCCAAGACCAAGATTTTTTTTCCTGTAGTCTCTCAGATCTCTACCATTAACAGCAATTTCAGCTGACTGACCACCTCTTGTCTATTGGCACTGTACTCACAGAGCAGGATACTACAGTAGCCAGGCAGTATCTAAAGACTGACTTTCCTAATTAGAAAATGTATATTTAAAAGAGAAAAGTAATCAGTACTTCTCTGCCCTCATTCATTTCCCATCTTTATTACAGTGTTAGTTTGAGGTTAATTGCGATATTTTAATGAGAGAAATTAGATCTTGGCTACAAAAAGAAAATAATAGTGATGTCTATATCACTCAGTTGGTCTTGCTTAGAGAGATACAAAAAACAAGAAACAAAGTCAGTCCTTGGCTGTTGCTGCTTTAATGATCTCTGCCTGAATCTGTGTAACCCTATCTAACCCTCCTTTCTTCTAACCTCATATTGGCTTTTCTGCATCTCACCCCTGCACATGAACCTTCTGAGATAAGGAAGGAGGTGAGAAAAAAGGAGAGGAGTTATTTCAGAGCCCTCCTGAGTGGTTCTGCTGTTTGGGAGGCGTTTTGTATTTCTGCATTACTTTTAACTGGTATGTAACTGCATACAGTTGTAAATATCTGTATATGTTATGCATATAAGCTTGAAAGTTTGTACTATGATGTAAAATATTTATCATTAACTTCCAGCTGGCTGAGTTAGTCTGGTGAATTGTGTATGTGTGACACTCCCCAAATGCCACAACCAGGAAGAACCATGAAACCCCCTTCTGTAGTATGTTCTCATTCAGTTTCACCTACTTCCAGTGTTTCAACATGTGCGGTGTAAGAAACTGGTCTAGTCTAAAACTCTTTCAGTTTCAAACCACCGCTCCTTGTCCTGTTGCATCAGGCCCTGCTACAAAGTCTGTCCCCATCTTTCTTATTGGTCCCTTTAAGTACTGGAAGGCTGCAATAAGTTCTCTCTGGAGTCTTCTCTCCTCAAGGGTGAAGAAGCCCAACTCTCACAGTTACATGTCAGATATGTACATCTGTGAGTTTGTGGAAACAGTCCTTAGCAGTTCACTTCAGCAGTGCTCCTGGAAACACTCCCAAAAGCCAATGTGAGCACAACCTCCCGCCCCGATCTGCAGTCACAAACAGCCCATTTGGTTCACTCTACCTGTCACCTCAGGGGCATTCACTGCTTTGTCTGCCATCTCTGCTTCAAACCACATTCTAGTGCCCATAGGATATTTGCTGTTGCACTAGAGGTCAATAGCCGGCAGCAAGCCTGCATGCACAGCATTGGTGTGTGCACTACCACATACACTGCCCGCTGACTTCACCTCCCCACCCATCTAGCTTCCACAATCACTGTGTGATGCAACTCTTCCACTGTTTTTATCCATCCCAGTTCTTAGAAACATCTCAGGGATTCAGCTGCAGCAGTGTCCAGAACTTATCCCATTTAGTACGGCTGTTCTTCCTAAATACTTCTTGTACGCTCCCCAAAGACACTGTGCCGTCAGCCAAGAAGCCTAGAAAGCTAAATCTGATCTTAGACATTTGCACCAAAGCTTCTTTCCAACTCTCTAACATAGTCATATGGTTTAGCTCAGAGCAAGATTAGAAAGGCAACATTTTTTCACACATTTCCACCCAAACCCCTGTTTTGCTGTTGTGTGTGCACAGACATCACCTCAAAGGAAGTGAAGGCACAAGTGTGCACACACACAAAGTAGATAAGCAGACCTTATCTCTCACCACTAAAGTGGCTTCCCAACTGCTCCTCTGCTGAATGCTTCTTGAGGTCATGCAAAATGTTCTCAGCTCCCACTGAAACTCAGGAAAACAGAGGAAGGCAACAATCAACAGGTTCAAAATATTTAACATAGGTACACAGAGCAGAAAGTAGCATTTATGACCCTGCAAGAGGACAGACCTGTCCCTGAAAAATATTCATTAGCCTGCTAATAGCCTGCTTTCATCAAAGCAAAGTTCAGGCACTGGAATGAGCTGCCCAGGGAGGTGGCCGAGTCACCCAGCCTGGCTGTGTTTCAGGGTGGTTTGGATGTGGTGCTTGGGGCTATGGTTTAAGATTAATCTTGTAGAGCAAGGTTCTAGGTTGGACTTGGTGCTCCTGAGGGGCTTTGCCACCCTGGGTGTGTCTCTGATTCAATGACAGAATTCATCCCAACAATGGATTAGCCCTTATTACACAGTTTGTCTCTAAGGAAGAGTAAAGAGATGTCTTTTCTGTTGCCATTGGGTATTTTAAAGACATACAGATGTTAACTTTACCATTTACCACCAGAACTAAAGCTTATTTTACTGTCAATGGAAAAAATTACCACATACCTGAAGATTTGTTTCTTTATTTGAACTGGTTGGCACAAATATGCCTTCATCTCCAACTTTCAGGAGGAGCAAGTCCCCAGTGGCACTTTTAAAAATAAAAGACTTTTTTCCTTGCCCCCCCCCCCCACTTTGTAGTTCCAGAAAGTTTTCCTAGATGGATGAGTTTCAGAAGATTTTATAGATCTGCCCCAATTTCCGTAAATAGCCAGAAATTCCCAACATTGAGAGCCTTCAAACTGTAACAGGCTGGTAAATATCTTTAGTGGAGGCTGAATGAATTTAGAAACATCAATCTTCGACACACTCCAGTGATTCTGGAAGTCTCCATCTAGCACTGGATCTGTGAAAATGTGAAAGCATAGAGGAATTCACCTACTTAAGCAACAAAAATAACTCCTGTCATGGTAGCAGCTTCCATGGCTCCTTCCTGAAATGCCATGCTGAAAATCAGCTCTGTATCCATAAAGCCAAGGTGCTTTGCATTGAGTCCCTCACTACTTGCAGCCTTAGTTTGATGGCAAACCCTCCTGTCCATCAAGCAGAAGAGAAACTCTTCCATACCTTGCTCCATTTGCAGCCAGTTTCACACAAACATCTTCGGGAGGAGGGGGTAGAAGTGTGTCAGAGGACAACTGAATGACCAGACCAGCTACTGCCTCTGACATGAGCTCTGGAGTCAAGTTACTCAGGAAAACCTACTCTCCACCTTCCTCAGGAGAAATCAGTACCCCCCCTACAAGGAATAGTGTGGCCAGCAGTGAAGAAGTGCTCATGCCCCTGTACTCAGCACTGGCAAGGACACATCTCAAATAGGGGGTTCACTTTTGGGTATCTCACTCCAAGACAGACATTGAGGTGCTGGAGCATCTCCAAAGAAGGACAAAGTTGAAGAGACTGGACAAACCTTATGAGGAGCAGCTAAGGGAAGCAGGATTGTTTAGTCAGGAAAAGAGGAGGTTGAGAGGATGTGCTGGTTTGAGGCTAATTGGAATATTTTAATGACAAAACACAGATGTTAGGCTGTGAAAAGCAAACACTGTTGATGTCTGCTGCACTCAGAGGCTTGCTGAGATGTATAAAAACAAGGACACAAACATAGGTAACACAGAGTCTCTCTGGGAGCTGCTGTGTCTGCTGGGCTTCTGCTGTGTAACCCAACTCATCATTCTGCTTCTCATTCCCCTTGCTCATCCTCCAAACTCACCTTGCACCTAAGGTAGACCCTGGGGTAGAGGGGTACAAAGAAGGTGGCAGGGTGGTTGGGAGCCCCTCCTGGGGACTCTGATTTCTAGGAGGGGAGTTGTGTTTCTGTATTCCCTTTAACTTGTCTATGTCTGTAACTATTCCTGTCTACAGTGTCTATCTCTGCTTGTCCATTGTGCTGAGCTGTAAATAGAGCTTCAGTCCTTCACTTCCAGCTGGATAAGTCTAGTCTGGGGGATTTTTCATAGTGGGGGGGGTGGGGGGGTGGTGGTGTAGGGAACTCCCAAACCATCACAAAAAGGAGGTTGAAGCAAGGTGGGGATTGGTTTATTCTTTCAAGGAACAAGTGACAGAATGAGAGGAAAGAGCCTGAAATTGTGCCAAGTAAGGTTTAGATTGGATACCAGGAAAAACTTCTTTGCTGGAAGGGTGGTCAGGCATTAGAACAGCCTGCCCAGGAAGGTGGTGGAGTTGCTATCTCTGGAAGCATTCAAGAAACACGTAGGCATGGGCATTTGGCACATGGTTTAACTGCCATGGTGCTCTTAGGTTGGTAGTTGGATTCGATCATCTTGGAGAAGTTTTCCAAGTGGAAAAGCTCTATGGTTCCACAAAAAGACCAATAGCAACACTGGGCATCCCTCTCCTACCCATGAAAACCAATCCACACGAGCAATCCTGCTGCAGGCAACGCACAAGTAACACATTCAATGACAAAATAAAGGCTGAAGAGTGAGGCACCACCTAGAGGTGATGAGAAATTGAGGATGAACAGCAGAAAGCAGATCAGCTGTAATTTATCTGGCAGTACAGGTGATCTTTATTGTTTCCATTGTGTTACTGCATTGGTAGCAGTATAGTATAACTGGAAAACCAAATTACTGTGTGACAAATCTATTAGTGTATAAAAGCAGATGTTTCTTGCAAGCACTCAGAGAAATACAGCCCTCATGCTACACACTGAGCTCCCACTGACATGAAAGAAAGCTTTACACAACCAGCATAGAAAACGTTCCTCAGTTTTCTGCAGCTGAGGAAATATTTTACCTAACACAGAAGATATCAACTGACTGTGAGCACCTGGGGAACAGAACTGGCAGCTGAAATCCAAGAGCTGGTACACAACAGAAAGTCTGTTCTTTGCCAGTTCACACTGTAAGCATGAACACAGGCACTGTTTACACAAAGAAGAAGAATTAGTGGATTAATTGTCAGTTAAAACTGAACTTCAGTGACTTCCTGGTGACTTCCATGTTTTCTTCCACATTTGCTCACCTCCTCATTTGAAAGATAAAGAACACTGTCGGTACTGATTACATTTTCCTTCATAAAAATCTTGGGGCAGATGATTTGGAAAGAGAGGTTTGAATTGAAACAGGTAAGCTGAAAGAGGTTTGGATTTTGTTTGTGGCAGTAGTTGTGTGTTTTCCAGGAACAAGAACCAAACAAACCACCAGCAGCTTCCTATGGAACTCAAGTATCTCAGATGACCTCAAAGAATTAGAGTGCTAGATTGGAAAGGACCTCAAAGATCATTTGGCCCAACCTTTAAAGAAAAAAAAGTTTACTTTAATAAACAGTCCTATACCAAAACAGACTATGAGGTGAATATTTAATTTTCCATCTGTCAAAACCATGTGGAAAAGTGAAAGAAGAAAAGTTATATTGTTAGACAATGAGAATGAGCAATGGTAAGGAAGCAGATTCTTTGTTCCCTATATCACGGCAACAGGCCCAGGAACCTAGATGTTCAGGCAGCAACAGGATGAAAGCAATAAGCAGAAAGGCTGATTTCCAACAAAAGCCCCTTGAAGGAACCTCAGCTACTTGTCTTTAGCAATTTCTATCCCATTTTGCCCCCAAAAGCCTTGGCATTCTCTCACCACATTTCCTCATGCAATCTCATATGGTCATGCAAACAGAAATTTCTCTCCTCTAAATCTGCAAATTGCTATGAGGGTGTGAGCAGAGACCCAGGATTTCCACAACCCCAACCCAGCTAACCCACCTTTGGCTTCCCTAGAGCTAAGCTGCTTGCAACTGGGTCACTGTGCCCAGTGCTAGGCCAGGCTGTAGCATCTCCAGTCTGCCACTGGTTCCAGGCTGCCCAGTCCCTGCAGACAGTGAGCCTTCCTTATGCAAGCAGCAGAAGGCTTCAATGCAGTGCAAGGTTCCTGCTCTTTATTAAACCTGCATTTGGCTGAACAGCAAGTTTCTCTGCACAGAAACAAACACTCCCCAGAGAGGTTGTGAAGAGATTCCAAACCCACCTGGGCATTGTGAACCTGGGCAGTCCACTCTAGGTGACTGCTTTAGCAAGGGGGTTGGAATGGATGCTCTCTGGAGGTCCTTTCCAATCCCCTCTGTGCTGGGGTTCTGAGAACCATGAACATTTTTACATTTCCTGATTACTGCTCCTTGACCTGAATTATTTCATGCCAAACTTGATGGGCACACTGTTGACTTCTTCAGCAACTGCTGCTTTCCTTCCTGTCCTCTGCTGATGTCCTGCTGGCACCAATGAGACACACACAGTTTAATGCAAGCATGGTGACTGCACATCTGCTTTCGCTTGCCTTAGCAGCTCTGCCTAGCTGTCAGAACACCCAAAACTCTTATTCTTACTTCATTAGCTAAGAATTACCTAAGAAAATTTTATTTTCTCATGTGTATGTGCTTGATTCAGAAGAAAAGTCTAAGATGAGTTCTAGGGACTGCCCATGCCACTCTTAGCCATGAAAGAACCCTGCCTGGCATATTCTCATCCATGCACAGAAGTTCTGGTTCCATCTCATAAAGCTACTACACTGTTGAATTGAAGACTGAGTTTATGGCTGCTTGGAGATGATTACAGATAATTTAAGTCTTCAGGGTACATTTTCATGATAATATGATTTGGCCACTGCAGAAAAAGTTTAGTTTAATTCACTTTAAGAGTGTGTTCTCATAGAGGGTTTAATTACCTATTGATCTCTGCCCATCACCATAGTAGACACCTTTTGTGAAAAATCAATAGCAATATTAAGTTTGGGTTTGGTGTAAAGACTCTGACTGGACTGGGTTGAAGAGCTTTGGGTTCTGTTTCATTGTTCTTAGGTTTTCTCACCTGGATGTTTCTCTGAGGGCTGCACCTGAATCCAGAAGCTGTTATCCCTACAAACTATTCCTATTAAAGCTTCATTTAGATCAACAACACTTTTAAAATGGGTTAAAAGCTGCAGTTCTGTACCTGATGGTTTCAGTCACTTCTGGTTTGATCTACCTTGTGATTCCCACACAGCAGACCAGCAGCAGAGGAGAATTCACCCAGTGCTGTACACCACTGCAGTCAAATTGTCCCATACATTTCCAGTGGGTTTGTAGCATCTGAAGTCAATTCCAAGTGAGAAACATTCTTTACCTAATCCAATTTATTTAGTCAGACTAAGCAAGAAAAATGAAGTCATCTAGGATTTTTGTTTTGTTTGTTTGGTTTACATGATTAAGGAAGAAGGCAGATATGATATTCCTCCTGGGAATAAATTCAATTCAGTAGTATTGAACAACTTCTATGAATTTCAAGATATCTTTTGGGAAAGCATTTCTCACATTCTCATTTATCATTTTGTGTTCCTCTAAATCCTTTGGTTTTTAGCTTACAGCAGCTCAGCAATTGATTTAAACCAAGCCCATGAGTTGCACCAGGTTCATTAAATGGTATAATACATTCTTCCCTTTTGTTTATAAATTGATAGTGAGTTCTTAGTACCTGTACTAAGCTGTTCTCAGGCCCAGTAGTATTTTATTGCATTTCCTCTATACATGAGCTCTAAAAACCCACAAGTGAGTTCAGCTATGAACCCTGTTAGGGAAACATGGCTTACACAGAGCAGGCTTGCCAAAATGCTGATATTCTCAAAGTTTCATGTCCAAACAGCTCATTACAGCACCTCTGACTATTTTTTCCCCCTCACTTCACTCTTGGTATTTCTTACCACACATGCTTAGCAGCTTTCATACTCTTAACTTCTTAATCTGTGAGCAGGACAAGAAAGCAAAACCCCAGATTAATTTCATGCAGGCTAAGACCTCAATCCAATTGGTGGTACTTGAAGAAAGGGAATAAAGGGAAAACACAAACATCTACATTTCATCAGGAAAATAATCCTATTCAAACAAAAAGCTTGGGCAGGATCAGCAAAAACAGTGGTGAGTAAAAAGGCAAACAGCCCTGTGGCAGCTTAATGAAGACAGACACCAGTTAGTCCAGGCTGGCTTCCTTGAATTTGTTTCACAGTTGCTTTTAGGATCATTGAATACACTCAGGGAGGAGGGAAAAAAAAAAAGGCATGAGCTTATTACATTTAAGAGTTGCACGGTATGGATGAGTGGTGCCACAGCACTTACTACACATGCACAAGCATGATGGAAATGAGTATTACTGTAGATATCAAAAGCAAACAGACCTAATTAATGAAATAACTGCAACAAACCCAGATGCAACCCAAAACAAAAGAGGACAACTCCAAATCTAATGAATCCTTTGAATATTAATTACAGGACTCCTTTACAATACACTGGGAAAGCTCTCTTGGAGAATTCAGTTTACTGTTTAACAGTTTCTGACTAATTTTATTAACCTGTACATCTGAGAGGATCAACCCCCTCTGGGTTTAATTAGAAGAAAATTCAATTTAAATCTAAATGTCAACAGTGGTTACTAATTATGGCAGGGCCCTGGACAAGACATCCAGTCTGTAATCAGGCAGTTCTCTGCTAACAATTAACAGTTCCTTTCTGAGTTCTGAGTGCAGGAGGATTTCCCTTTTTCCTAAGCAAATATGATTCAGCAACGGGACACCACTAATATTAAGAGCACCTACTGCTAGGTGCAGACGTGCAGAAGAGGTTGCCAAATTAAATCACAGAGATTTCTCAAAACACAGCTGAATAATAAGCAGCTCCAAAACTAGGTCAGGGTCGCAAGCAGTCGACCACAGCCCCTCCCCCTCCCCTCCCCAACATGCAAAATAAATATACCCACTATCTCTGAATAGAAATCAGCCTTTTGTTATGCCCTTTGTCAGGAATACGTGGCTGCAAAATGATATTTATTTCCACAGTCTTCACAGCTGCAAGCAGGACTGAATTAATCTTTGGAGAACTGATTTCATCTTCAATTTCATGTTTATGATTATAAAATGTAAATGTATTGCTTTCAAGAAAAAGAGATGACAAGGAAAGGAAGGGATGTAAGAGAGGCAGCTCCTTGCCTACTGCTTTCACTCGCCCTGGGTGAAGGAAGCAAACAGACAACTAACCCTTAACTAAAAGCAGGTGTTCTGAAAGCACATGCTGGAGATTGTGTTGAAGTATGGAAACTGGGGAGACAAGTGCATGTAATTTGAAAACAAAAAAAATAAAAATTCTACACCCTGAGCAGCAATTATTGTGACTCCAGACAAGAACACACCACACAATGACCACCAAAACTAGGGTGAGACTGAAGGTTTTAGTCATTGAACTTCGAAGCAGCCCCCACGCTCTCAAAGCTGCTCCTAAGAACAGTACCCAAAATGCTGATCACAGCTGAGGTTGCTGTTTCTCAGCTCCGTGACAGTTGTTGTCATGAATTACAGTAGCCTTTCCTGAATCATTTCATTCTGGTGACCTACTGATTAATTACATCCACAGTCACAAAATAATCACGCTGGGTTTTGTGAAGTTGTTGACAAATTCTTGTCACTTCACCTTGGGGCTTACCAACCATTGTGCTCAAGTACTGCAGACAAATGGATTTGGAGATCATTTCAGCAAAATGACTCAGAGAGGGAAAGCAGAAAGCTGAGGAGATCTGTAAACACAGACAGTTCTGAGACTAGTTGTAGTTCACAGAATAACAGATTTAATCAGCTTGGAAAAGACCTTCAAGATCATCAAAGTCCACCCTCTCATATTGTGCTGGTTTGAGGCTAATTGGAATATTTTAATGGAAAAAAATTAGATGCTAGGCTATGAAAAGCAAACACTGCTGATGTCTGCTGCTCTCATAGGGTTGCTGAGATGTGTAAAAACAAGGACACAAACATAACACAGAGAGTCTCTCTGGGAGCTGCTGTGTCTGCTGGGCTTCTGCTCTGTAACCCAACTCACCACTGCTTCTCATCCCCCTTGCTCATCCTCCAAACTCACCTTGCACATAAAGCAGACCCTGGGATAAAGTAGAAGGGTGGGAAGAAGGTGGCAGGGTGGTTGGGAGCCCCTCCTGGGGACTCTGATTTCTGGGAGGGGCATTGTGTTTCTGTATTCCCTTTAACTTGTCTATGTCTGTAACTATTCCTGTCTGTTGTGTATATATCTGCTCGTACATTGTGCTGAGCTGTAAATAGAGCTTCAGTCCTTAACTTCCAGCAGGCTGAGTCTAGTCTGGGGGAGTTTCATAGTGTGGGGGGTGGGTAACTCCCAAACCATCACACATACGCAGTATAACCATAACAATCAAACACACTGGGTTTGGGCTGCTCTCTGCTAACCAAAGCTCTTTTCCTTCTATGATAAGAACAACAGCAGAATTCCACAGAGCATTTTTTAAATGATGCATTTGCCTTTGTTTTCATCAGATTTTCTTTGCAACATATTTTGTTGACCAGAGGCCACCAAGTGGCAAAAGAACAAGTTAACACCCTCAGTGATAAATGCTTGCTTAAGATGCTCTAACTGCAGCATCGGGTGTATTTTAGCAAGGAAGACACACATTCCTCAGAAGGGTGTGAATGCAGCTCTCTAATTTAATTTACACTTACATCTCTACCTTTCAAATTAAACCTTAAACCTGAAATCCCTCATGCACGTGCCTGACTTCAAATCTATAAACAGTTTTATGCCCTCCCCAGGGCTGCTCATAGAACAAAAATTAAATGTATATACATAGAGAGAGATATGAAATTCTTCTAAGCATGTAAGCAGGTGCTTATTGTTAAGCAAGTGCTTAAACACCTCTATTCAAGACAACACTTATGGATGGTAAATTTTGCATATTATCTAGCTTATTTAAGGCTTTTCTGAATAATGATAAATCAAGCACATCTCAAACATAAGCATCTGCTTTCCCCCATTTCTGAGCCAATGTGGCCCTTTTTTTTTCCCTTGGTAATGAAAGGATTATGCACATCTTAAAGTATAATGCAGGAGATGTTTGACAAATGTAACACTTGAACCTGACAAGAAAATTACACAGCCACAACTGCATTTGGATGCACCAGCTCAGATGAGCCACATGCCCTCCTTGCACACCAATGCCTGTTGGTGCTGCCAACTACAAGTGGACTTTCAATCTGACTGTCAAAAGTGGGTGGTTTAAGGTTATTTTTTTTGGCACAGAAACAGTAAGATGCCTGCCCCACTGCAGCTGCTCTACAAATGTACAGCTCACTCCACCACAGAAACAGGGAGCCAGGACACTTTGGCTCCTAACTTCACTGTCTCAGTAAGTGATCTGCATTGATGACAAGAAACAAATTTCCAACTGACCTCTGAAGTTATTATTTAGCTCCCAGGGATGGTGAGCAGAAGATGAAGTGACACAGGACTTTCCTCCCAGTCCTGCTTAGGTTGTGGACAGAAGCAAAAAAGCATCCCCCAAATTAGACCAAAGAGACTGCCCCAAAACAAGGTTGATTTGGCAGCTGGAAACAGAGGACTTGGGCTCAGGTCTTCCTCCTCCACCTCTTCATTTATTTCATCCACTGCTTCCTACATTCTAGAACCATAGAACCTTAGAGGTTGGAAAGGACCTCCAAATATCAAGTCCAACCTCCCTGCCAAGGACTCAGACCAGGGAAAACTCTGATTTACCTAATGTCCTTTCTCCATAGTTGTGAGCAAATAGATGTTTAGTTTAAGGGGGGAAAAAGAGATT
>VWZE01000523.1:263432-302051 GCA_013396675.1 Eubucco bourcierii | reverse complement strand
CCCCCCTCCCAACCCCTGGGTGATTATTACACTTCTCAGGTGGTTAAATTCACACATCCCTTAGTTTCATGCCTTGTAATACTTCCTGAGGCATGCAGCCATCACCCATAAATACTCTGCTGGCTGTACTTTCTCATTTGGTTACAAGCTGTGTGTGAAATTTGGGCCTCCAAAGTCAGCAGAAGTTTTGCTCTCAACTACAGCAAGGCAGGGCTTCACACTTTGTGTTTCCACAATGCTCCCTGCTTTCACTTCTTTTAGTATTTCTATTTTACACTCCTCTTGCTAAAGCTGCCAACTGATAACCAACGAGGCAAAGGAATTTGTAAGATCAAAATTTCAGCCTTAAATCACAAGCAGAGGGACAAAAATAAACGTTTCTATTTTCTGCCACCTGTACTACAGAGAGTAGCTTAGAACCACCACGACCACGATATTTTTAACTTCCATTAAGGCAAAGACAAGTGTCTGGGTGTCTTTTCCCATCCCTGAAAGAGTCTATTTTCTTCTCCATCGTCAACTGAAGTTTTCGTTGAGATCTTTCGATAGTACCAAAAAGGAAGTTTTTAACCACAGCTCAATAATAAGGTGAATGGAAAAAAACACTTGGTTTCCTTCTGCTCAACTGTTTACCTTGATCTGTTTTAAGCAAAGAGAAGAGAAAGAAAGACTGTGTACAGTCTTCATTACATAACCACCACAACTCAGACCAAAAACACCCAAACCAAAACCTGCTAAAGTACTGTTTTGTTCTCATGATCCAACTTCTACACCTCTGAATTTTCTTCCAAGAGCCACAAAGTGTAGACACTGAAGTAAAAGAAAATTTAAAAAAAAAATTAAATCACTAAAATAAAGCTAAAAGGAGAGCTATAAATAATCTGAGGAGCAATAAAGGGAAGTTATAAAAACTAAGCTTGTGTGCTGGGGGAAGCAAGCTTGACGTGATTTGGTAGGACTGAAACCTGGCATGGCAATTCACATGACTGAAACTTGTCAGTGAAACCTAAATAGGAAAGACAGCCAAGAGGAGCAAGAATGTGGGACTCCACAGTAAAGGTATCATTTACATACTTCAGACTTACAGGCTAATTCAGGATCCTTCTATCTGATCCACAACAGCATCGAGGCTTTTAGAGCTGCCAACACAGATGAGGAAATAGAAGGAGCAGACCTCTAAAAATTACTTGGAAGTATGTGTAAATACGTAGGAAAAACCCACATGAGTTGATGAATAAAGACACAAACTGGCAGACTTCTGATAAATTAGATTTGAAATGTCTAAAAATTACTGATCTATTCCAAACATCAAGGACTAAACCAAGCAACTGTACTGAACCTCAGTGGGATAGATGAAGATTAACTGATCACCACCTAAACATGGTGAGATGTTTAGGTTAGATGTTAGAACATGTTAGAACAGTCACAAGTGGATTTTAATTAGTGTGCAAGAGTATGAGGGCTGGGTGTTCTCCCCCCCTGTTAAAAGTCAGTGCTCCCAAATAATTTTAAAGGGGCTTCCAAATAAGTGAGCAATCTCACTACTTTTAATGCAAAGGAGTACAGAAAAATCATAGAATTTTTTAGTTTAGGTTTAGGTGGGAAGGGACCTCAAACTCAGCCAGTTCCAACCCCCCTGTGCATAGGCAGGGACACCTCCCACTAGAACAGGTCACCTCAAAGACTCATCCAAACTGGCCTTGAACACCTCAAAGGAGGTTGTGAAGCACAGAAGCACTAAATGTGATCACATTGGGTGCTTCTGTGCTCCACAACCTCCCTGGGCAACCTGTGCCAGTGTCTCACCACCCTCACTGCAAACAACTTCCTCCTAACATCCAGTTTCCATCTCCCCTCTGACACTTCAAACCCATTGCCCCTTGTCCTGGCATTGCAAGACCTTGTCAATAGTCCCTCCCCAGCCTTCCTGGAGCCCCCTTCAGATCCTAGAAGGCTACTCTAAGGTCTCCTGGAAGCCTTCTCTTCTCCAGGCTGCAGAGCCCCAACTCTCTCAGCCTGTCCTCACAGCAGAGGTGCTGCAGCCCTCTGAGCATCTTCATGGCCTCCTCTGGAGCCCCTCCAACAGTTCTATGTCCTTCCTGTGCTGGGGCCTCCAGAACTGCACACAGGACTGCAGGTGGGGTCTGAAGAGAGCAGAGCAAAGGGACAGAATCCCCTCCCTTATCCTACTGGCCATGGGTTATCAACCCCACACAATTCTGCAGGTTTTGGTGAAAACCCACCCTAGGTGAGGGGAAAAGAGTTGGAGAAGTTTTATCAATAAACACACACAGGAAGAGAAAAACTTTAACATTTGGGACAGGTAATTCATGCCAAACAAAAAACCCCACATCTTGGAGCCTCAAGCCAAGGCTGGGGAGGTTTAGATTGGACATTAGGGAAGTTTTTCCTGGAGAGAGTGGTCAGGGACTGGAATGAGCTGCCCAGGGAGGTGGAGTCAGCAACCCTGGATGTGTTTAATAGTCATTTAGATGTGGTGCTTAGGAATAATGCTTTAGAGGTGACTCTTGTAGAGTAGGGCTCTAGGTTCTCATGGAATCAGCTCACATAGGAACATAAAGCACTTTCCACAACTAATTGAGACTACATGGACAAGAGAAGTTCTGATGTAGAAGTTTCCCAGTGTGGTTTCCTGGCCTCTGTGCACACAGGAGCTTATGTATGAAGGCAGCACCTTATAATTCAAAGCATCTGTCCAAGGCACAGATTCTTATTAGTTACCAGCAAAAGGTGCTCTATTATCCAGGATGAGATGTAGCAGCTCAGTGGTACAGAGTCAGGATGACAGGAGTTTAGTCAGGTAGACAAAACCTTAGCCAGGGCTTTGAAAGCTGTGTTAAAAGTTGCAGGTTGCATCCCTGGAGCCAGCTCCTAAAAGCTTTGCTATTATCTAGGGGTAGGTCATCCTAAAAAGCTCTAACTTCTGCAAGCATGTGAAAGGCAAAGACTGGTGAGTCTAGGAAGTCTGACTTAAACACTTCACTTGTCACAGAGGAGATATGACCACTCAATGCCCCCATCATTTAACTGTTGCTCATAAGTAATGCAATACAGGTCTCAAACAGTCTCCAACCTCCTCCAGTCATGCGGAGCTAAGTACATGTAGACAGGTCCCAGCTGACTATCACCAAGCCTGTTCTTGCCCTGCAACCTAAGAGTGAACACAATATTTCTGTGTACCCTGTCCCACTGCCTTATCCAAGCCTTTTCCAAGCTCAGAGTGGTTACTATCTCTCATCTTCAGCAGTTACTACTATAGATTTTCCTTTTTTGTTGCCTTTTCCTCATCTACATCCAGTTTGTCTTCATCCTTCTCAGAAGGAAGCTCTGCATGGATGAATGCTAGAGCTACAGAATTTTGGATGGGTGGTTTCTGTAACTCTTAAGAAACATGTGGAGTCTTCAATCCTCAAGAGAAACAACATCTGCTGAAGTCTGCTGGCACTGAACACCTTGTCATTTGATGATCAAGGGTACATGAATATAGTCCTCAAGAAGCAGCTTAAAAAATTCCTGGGACCAAATGGGGTTCTGAGACTTGACCTCAAAAGGAAAGACCAGAGCACAAAGATTCACCTCCCTGGAAGTGTTCAAGGCCAGATTGGATGAGGTCTTGAGTAACCTGTACTAGTGGGAGGTGTCCCTGCCTATGGCAGGGGGTTGGAACTAGATGATCCTTGAGGTCCCTTCCAACCTTACCATTCTATGATTCTATAATTTATCTGTAGAGTAGATGACTAAATTACTTCAACTGTTGAGTAGAGCTAATAGCAGCTTACAGTCTGAAGCAGAGGATGTATGTTAAACCTCCAAAAGTTCTGACAAGGCCAGCTCACAAGGTCCTCTGCTTGTTCAAACATGAAGTACAAATACACCCAGGACAATATTGGGAACAATCTGCTACTTAGATACATAAAACAGCCTTTTAAAGACTGTAATTGCCCCAGTTCCACTGTGAGCAGGCTAAAAGAAGTCGTTAATGATCTTGAGAAACCAAGGATTTAACCCTGCACAGTTGACAGATCCAATGTTAATTGTTTTGCTTCACAAGTAATAAATATAAGTCTTACATGGGCTTAACTGTCCATTGCCTCCTAAGGCAAGCTCTGCACAGTGTGGCTCTGCAGAATCCAGATCTGGATTTGATACCTGGGATCTCTCTGACACACAACTGACATCAGGAAAAGGTAGTCTCTTTTGAGAGCAATTTCACAGCACTTGGACCCAAGACAATGATTTAGTCAGCACCAATGACAAGTAACCACCTCTGAGTGCAAGAGTAAGTAACTTTAGGCACCAGGGAACTCACATTGGCAAGTATGTTGAAAGGGTTGTCAAGCCCTGGAACAGGTTGCCCAGGGAAATTGTGGAGTCCACATCTTTAAAAAGATGGTGTGTAGATATGGTGCAGAAGAACATGGATCAGTGGTGATCTGGCAGTGCTGGTTTAACAGATGGACTTGCAGATCTTAAAGATCACTTCCCATCAAAATGATTCTATGAGGAGTGCTTTGGAAACAGCAGGAGTGTTGAGCTGGGTCCCAGCTTTGGGCATGAGTCTGTAAGGGGCAGGACAAAAACACATCCATCCTCCCTCTGTCCTAACCTGGGCTGAAACAGTGTGCTCAAAACGGTTTAGAAGCAATCTTGGTTTACACCATAGATAGAGGAACAAGTTCTTTACTGTGAGGTTAGTGGAACAGCTTGTCCAGGGAAGCAGTTGAGGTCACAACCCTGGAGATATCCAAGGTGAGGTCTGACAGGGCTCTGGGCAACCTGATCTAGTTGAAGATGTCTCTGCTTACTGCAGAGGGGGTTGGACTGGAGGACCTTTGGAGGTTGCTTCCAACCCAGGTCATTCTATGATTTTATCAACTTAATATTAGGGAAAACTGCCCACATAGATGAGCAACATTATTGCCCTGCTCCAGTTTAGCCAGTCCATGTTGCTCCTTGAGCATATTCTTTGTTTGACCACAGCCATACTTCCTCCTACAGCTAAAACCATTCTAGGCTTTAAGCACTGCAATATTTCAAACTGTTCCAGTTTCCTTCCAATTCTCATACAAGAAACAAAACATCTTTAATATTTATGGTTTCCAAAGGATGATGACAACTCTGGAGCTTGCAGTTAGGGAGCTACCTTGAGACTATTGCAACAGCAAGGGGAAAGAGTAAGTTGCACAATCTTGACCTTTTAAAATGTTCTCTAATATATCACATTAGAAAAAATATAGTACAGTATTAAACAAGAAATTTGTTAGCCTTCAGCACAGAGGCAGGTTTATTAGCAAACAACTAAGTGGAACAAAAAAATCTATAACCCTGATCTTATTGAAATAATTACAGAATCTTTAATGTCCCAGTAGGCATATAGAGAGAATAAGATGGAGCACACAGAAAGAGCACAGTAATGAAAACAGACAGAAATAGGCCATTCATCCTACCTTTTACTCAGTGCTTACAAATGACTGTCAAAAGTATAACACAACACAAAAATGATTACTGACCAAAAAAAACCAAATCAACCCAAAAACCACCCACTCAAAATTTCTTTTGTACTACTACATTTTAGGAATTCAAGGGATGAAATTACAAAAAAAAATTAAAAAATTAAAAACTCACATTCCTGACAAGCCAATATAAATTTTTCCCCTCCCTTTATCTGCATCTATAATTGGCACTTTTTAAGCCTGTGTAACATTGCAAAGTCAACCTTCAATCTGTTTGAAGAGCACTCACTTCAAACGAGAAGCATCTCACCAAGTAACTGCTCTGTATGTTGCCCATGTTTTATCCAGCACAGATTTAAAATACACTTGAATAGTTTGCAAGAATGTATTCAGATGAAAACACACAGATAGATTCAGCTATCACACCAAAAGCAACAGATCAGATGATCTGGCTAGCTGCAGTAGGCAGAACAATATGGTTAAGTTGGCAATTCTGCAGCAAGCTTTTTGCATTCTCTTTAAAATGTGTTTGGCTTTGGCTGCAAAACTCAGTGGCACAGAGGGGTTTTGGCACCAGCTAAGGCAAGGAGCACCATGTCCATTCCAAGCAAGCACAGCAACTAGAAAGCAACTCTTCCACCTTCTCCCCTTGACATGGGCTGAGAGCTCTGGGGCTGCTCACCCTGCAAAGGCTCCAAGCAGAACCCTTTGCAGCCTTTCCATCTACACAGGTGACAAGACAGAGACCTTTTACCAGGGCCTGTTTTCTCCTGTGCTATCCCTCAGGACAAGGAGAAACAGTTTCAAACAGAAAAGGTAGGTTTGGACTGGGTATGAGGAAGACTTTGTTGCACACTGAGGATGGTGAGACATTGGCCTAGGGTGCCCAGAGGGGGTAGATGTTCCATCCCTGGAAACATGCCAGGTCAGGTTGGATGGGGCTCTGAGCAATGCTTTCTGGTTGGAGATGTCCCTGTTCACTGTAGGGACTGAACTAGATGAGCTTGAAGAGTCCCTGCCAAACCATTCTGTGTTTCTACAATTCCTGTGTCCCCAGTAAGATGTAACTGTTCTGGGTACAGACAGCAACTGCTTCTCTGGAAGACAGAACCATGATCTCAGCCTCCCTTTAACCTGAACAAGGAGGAGGTGTAGAAGCTTCGTACAAGCTGCTTGCTACATGTTGCAAAACACAGACTGAGCCTTTGGTTTAAAGAGCAGGAAGCCACCTTGCTCATCCTTCCGTTCTTCCAGGAAAAACAAGACACTATGCAACACAAAGTAGCTATTCCCCCCTTCCTGTCTTCCCCTCTGCATGCTAAAATTAGTTTCTTGATTTTTCCTCTGATCAGCTAACCTCAACAATGCTTTGACGTTAAGCTATGGTGAGTCTTCACCCACGCAAGGAAATCCGTAGAGAGGGTAGGAAAAAGGTAAGCTGCGGTTCTACCTTCACAGCTGACCCTGGGCAGCTACTGAGAGCATCTCCCAGTTTACAGAGTCTGTATTCCTAGATGGTATCACACCAGAGATACCTTCCCAACAGAGTGCCTCCTGGTGGGAGGGAAAGGCTAACAGAGATGGAAGGCTTTGCAGCATCATGTGATGATAAAATCACTTCAGGACCGCTACAATAGTAGATTTAGATCTTCCCTGTGTCATGCACTGTGCTGTCCATCCCCTCCTTTCCCTCCCAGCTGGGAGCAGACACTCACACATAGAAGCTGACCAAAGAATATTTTTTAGGACAGCTGCTTTTGCCTTTACTTCCTTTTCCCCTTGGAAAAGTAAGTCACAGTCTTGTCATAGGGGGAACAGAGAAATGCTCCTTGTGACATCAGTGCAGGAAAAGGCTTCATTATGCTCTCCTAATTCTACCAGGCTGAGATAAACATCTCGAGGACGTTTTCCAGTTGTTTCTCTGCACAGTAAATAAAGCTGCAACTCTTCAAGAAGCCTACCTATGCCCAGTGCCAGTTTTAAATTCCAGCCCTGCTTGCTTTCATTCTTCTCACCATTTGGACTTTGAGCATGTTGGGTTTTTTTCAGAGTACTTTTCAAAACCATTGCAACTTCCTGTGTGGATTGCGAGTTTCAGCAGTAAGTCATTGTTCTCTAGAGATTAGGAACTGATACTTCACACTAAAGAGAGGGGTGTAAGATCATTATGATCAAGATTTGTGTTCTAGATGCTCATACCCTCCTCTTCCAGGAACTACCACACTTCCTGTGAGCTACCAGAGCCATGAGCACTTCTCATCCTCCTGTACCTGCTGCCCAGGCTGTCATTGCCACTGGGATTCCTTCCCCCTACTCTGGGGAATGGCAGCATTCCAAAGATAATATATATCCAATTTTGCTTCTGCAGGGCATAAACTCCCCCTCCCTGGAGAGAATAAATGAGGCAACCAAGTCACACCACACCTTAGTAGGAGGAAAAGAGAGGGGGAGATTTTTTTTTTTGCTATTTATTGTGAAATGCTAAAGAAAAATTAGCTGCAAGTTACTTATTTGGAGCTATGAAAACGCTGAATAGAAATGGAAATTATATTTAAGTTAGCCACATGCCATCTCAAAATTAACTTGTCTTTATTTATGGTGATACTGCAAACCTTAACATTCTCTCTAGATGACTTGAAATTTATGCTAGTGATTAGAACAAGTTTTCACTATAAAATTCTATGGTACATTCAGAGCCCTTTAGGAAAAATTAAATGCTAATATTACAGGCTATAATTAGAATATAGTATGGATTTGCTCTAAAGACACAGGCAACTTCATGCATACTGAAGGGGTTTTTTTGCTGCTTACTAAAATGATTTTCAAGGTATATTATTCCCTCTTTTGACTGGGAGGGCACAAAAGAGAACAAACAGTGAAATGCTTGAAATTCATTATGCAGCTCCCCAACTGCTCACAATGCTCTTATTAAAAATGCATAACAGTGTTCTTAGAGAGGGTCAACACTGTGCACTTTGCTTTAACAAAGGAAATGCTTTCCTGCCTGTTTCAGGCATTCCTCTGTGCTGCAAAAGGGAAGCAGAATTTCTACTCTGCTCCTTCATCACAACTGAGGATTTGTTCCTGTTTGGAAGACAGTCCAGTCTCCAGATAAGCACTAATAAGAAGGTCAATGTTTACATGTTGTTATAGGCTTAGCTTACTCTAGTCAGGGAGGTTCTGTTCAGATGGGGACAACCATCTGGCAGGGAACAGGACTTTGAAGTGGTAATGAATGCTGCACAGAAGCATGGAGTGAAGGCATGCCTGGTTTCTGGCCCACACTGCTCCTCCAGACCTGACTGCTTGCTCTGCAAGCTGCACCATCCATCTCAGGACACAGCAGTGAAGATGAGCTTTTAGGTCTTTGGCCATTTCTACCCTTTCCTATCTTACACAAAATGCCCTGCACTTGCAGGATGTAGACCACAGTGTACCTCAAAGTCTCACATAGTTATCAGGGAGTGCAATGATAGGACCTGGGGTAACAGCTTTAAAGTTCAAGACAGGAGATTTAGATCACACAAAAGGAAGAAATTCTTCTCTAAGGATGGTGAAGCACTGGAACCACTTGCCAAGAGAAATTGTGGATGCCCTGTGCCTGGAAGTGTACAAAGCCAGGTTGCTGTGAGCAACCTGGGCTCGTGGAAGGTCTCCCTGCCCACAACAGGAAGGGTGGAACCAGATGATTTTCAAGGTCTCTTTCAATCCAACTCATTCTATGATGAATCGTATATTGTTTAATAAGTTTCAGTTAGGCAATCTCCTCCACATCCAAACTGTAGACTTCTTCAGATAGAAGAGCCTCAGTATTACCAACCACCAAAATGAGTTGCTATAAAGTTATTGATGATGTGGCATTATGATTTTGTCCCAACAGAGACTGGTACTCACCAGGGATCATTTTTGATTGGGTCAGAACTTGAGATACTCCTGTTGAAGGTGTTGTTCTGCAAAGATTGTCTAACAGTGTTATGAGCCCTCACACAACTCTCCTTGTAGTAAAACCTTCCAGAAACCCTTGTAAGCCATCACTCCTGACTAACAAAGCAGGCAGAAACCATCATCCTCATAAGCTCTTCCAATTTTGCCTGTGGCCTGACTGCTTTCACTTTGGCTTTTAACATTGTTTGCAAAAGCCAATACAATGAAGACAAATCACTCCTCATGGAGAGTGTAGGTGAAGTCTGAAGCTCCACCTTAAACTCCACTGATTTTTTCAGAGCTACTCCAGAATTTGGCTGCAGGGAGCTCAGCCCAGTGACAGGTTACAGCTCAGTTTCTCTTCCTGCAGATGGCACACAGAAAGGTGCCTGCAGCAGCAGCTGCCTCTGCTGACTGGGCACCCATGGGTCTTCAAATCAAGTTGGGTGTTTCCTGTGCCTTGCACTTTCTCTCCCTTGCTTGCTGAAGCAGAATGGGGAAAACCACAGTGGTTGTGGCAAAGTTAAGGGCTGAATCTTAATCCTAGAGACCTCACACAGCCCACTTTTAGGGCAAGATAAGTCAGACCAAGAATCAGCAATTGACACCCAGTCACCTGCCCTAGACTGTGGTCTTGATTACCAAACTCTTCAGACCAGAGACTCAGTGTTCATTGACTCCTTCCTGTGTGATTGCAGACTGCAAGACAAAAGGGTTAGCTCCCCAAACTTGATCTGAGATGGGGAGCAGCCCCAGCACACGCACACAGGCTCACAGAAAGGGACACAAAAGAGCTTATGCAGTCCAACCTCTGCCCGAGCAGGACCAGACAATCCAGCTCAGGGCACACAGGAACACATCCAGGCAGGCCTGGAAAGGCTCCACAGAAGGAGATTCCACAACCACTCTGGGACCCTTCCAGGCAAGAAGTTGTCCCATGTGTTGAGCTGGAACCTCCTGTGCTGCAGCTTCCATCCATTGCTCCTTGTCCTATCCCAGGCAGCAGTGAGCAGAGCCTGATCTCCCTCTCCTGAACCCCAGCCCTCAGAGTTATAAGCATTGATTAAATCCCCTCTCAGTCTTCTCTTCTGCAGCCTAAGCAGCCCCAGGTCCCTCAGCCTCTCCTCACCAGGCAGTGCTCAGTCCCCTCATCCTCATAGTCCTCCCTTGGACTCCAACAGATCCCTGCCCCTCCAAAACACAGTTCAAGGAGTTTGGAAGTGAGCAGTTCTGGGAGCTTGATATGTTGACAGATAGAATCACGGAATGGTAAGGTTGGAAGGGACCTCAAAGATCATCCAGTTCCAACCCCTGCCATAGGCAGGGACACCTCCCACTAGTACAGGTCACTCAAGGCCTCCTCCAGCCTGGCCTTGAACACCTCCAGGGAGGGAGCAGCCATGACCTCCCTGGGCAACCTGTGCCAGTGTCTCACCACCCTCCCTGTAAAGAACTTCCTCCTAACATCCAGTCTAAATCTGCCCTCTGCCAGTTTAAACCCATTGCCCCTTGTCCTGGAGATCCCTCCAGTTGAGATACCATTTCTAAGGATCCGATTCCTGGCCATCAAACACAGAAAGGGAAAAACCACCAATTGTTTTGTACTACTTTGGCTCGTAGCACATGCTAAAATCAGTCATAAGATCATCCACAGCCTATTCTGAGATTTGACAGCTGCTACACACTTTGGAGTTGATTGCTACCAATTTGGAGCTGCTCAGAAGCAAAACATGGACGTCCTGTAGATAGAGTCACACATGTAATAGAAGTTCCTCCAAAGCTGCAGTTTGAAAGCAAAGGTATTAAAACTTCATAAAGAGATAATATGGAATAAAAAAAAACACCCTGCAAAAATACTGTTTGAGAAATTACAGCTGAAATCCTGAAAGAAAAAAAAAAGAGTTGCTGAAGGTATGGAAGCCTTTATGTAAATAAATGTGAGTCGATGTGTATAGATGCAAGATGAATGACAGATTGGAACATCTGAGCCACATACCAAAAGATTTTTGAGCAGATTGTTAATTTATTTTAAACTGCATAGTAACACTTCTAAAATACACTAATCACAACAGTGTAAATACTCTTTAAGACTGGTGTGACATATTTAGCTGATTTCATGTTTGCTGGGATTAAAAATGCAGATATCAAGAGGAGGTGTGGGTTGGGGTTTGTTTTTTTTTTTCTTCTTTTATAATCTGATGTGTGATCATCCAGGGAATAAAAAGCAGAATGGCATCAGGAGATTCAAGGATGCTTGGCCAAACAGCTTTTCCCACATGTATCCTTGAATATGGGATATCCACACTGCATTGTCCAAGTGATATCTCCTAGCCTTACATCAACTCTAGATAGTAACTGAATAATATAATAACCCATGGGGGGAAGAGAGATAATGAGGAATGAAACTTCTGAGGATGAAATAGCTTGATCATGGTTAAGGACTGTGCTACACATCCCTGGTTTAAACTTATGGCAGCACCCCACAAGTTTATGCTGTTAGCAGGAGATATGTCAAGGACTGTGCAGTTCATTTAAGTCTAACAACTTGGCTTGGAGTTTTAGCATTAAACCTGAAATACCAATCCAAATTTCTGGGGTAGTTTAAAGAGCAGTACTTAAGCCTACACAAAGTGAGCCCAGCTGCTGATGGTAACAGTTTCATGTCATCAGAAAGATGCCTTTTGAGATGCTTTTCTGAGTGCTGCAGCCCATAGCTAGAGCCTCACTCTTGGCTTTGTACCATACACTCTTTCCATGCTATGTGCCTATGTTGTTGCTTCAAAAGCAACTGAGAAAGCTTGCTCTGAGAGCTGGAATCCCAGGTCTAAAGTGTCTAAAATGGCATTTGCAGCTTTCAGAATGGAAAGCAAAATATGGAAATGCCTACTACATGCCCAGATGTCCAATGCTTTGTCTCTGAACACACCCAGAGGTTCTCCAGTTTCATAAACAACTTTGACTCATGTGTAGCTCCAAGTCAATCACCAACCTTTTGCTTAACACTTCCCCCCACCTCTCCCCCAGATTAAGCCAAACAAGACTTGCAATAGGAAAAATCCTCCTGAGTTGCTGTTCTCCATTTCTCTCTTAGCATACCATCATTAATGATCACCTGTACTTGGCAGGAGACATGAGCTCACTATAGCAGGCACTTATAGAGAACTAAAAATACCCAGGCTTGAGCTCCAGAAGGAATTAGTTCTTGTTGCCACATTGTGAATAGACATAGACATAGCCTGCCCAGAAGAGGCCTTCCTAGCTATGGCAGATTCTGCCTAAATTAGTACCTGTTGCATGGACACTGAGCTAGGGAAAGAAATCTGCAAAAGCCTTCACCCTTCTACATTCAGCTGGTTTTTGGCTAAGTTTCAAACAGCTCATTCACACATCAAGTCCAAATAGAACCACGCTGCCACCACACCTGCACTGGCTCCTCCTTGCCAATGAGCTCTCAGAGCCCCAAGAAAATAGGCAGTAGAAAAAAAAAAGAAAACTGAAATGCCAAACCCAGATCAACAAATTCCCTTCAACTAGAAAATGTTAGACACAGGATTAGAAGAGAAAAAGCATTTGTTGGTAAGGCAGGCTTTGATGGAAAACTGCTCTTCCATTAATATACTCCCCCATACCAAAAATCTTTCCCTGAAAGATCATTTGGAAGAATTATAAACCCAAAGCAGACCATCTGCTTCTGTGTAACCATTGATTGGAGGAACACATCAATAAACACTGTAAAATAAGTATTTGATTTGGAGAGAACAACAATGACTTAATTTCATGTTCAAAGGAACAAGACTGATGTTACAGTTCTCTGTTTGGGGGAATATTTAGATAATCACATCCACTAACAGCACAAATATAAAGCATCATTCAATTTTCATAGCCAAGGAAATAATCTGTGTCAATGGTTTGGAACAGCGACTCACATTCATATGATTTCTTTAATTACTAAAGATATTGAACACTGTCATCTTGATTTCATTAGACTATTTTGTATTGTTTATAAAGATTGACTTTTTAATAAGGGAATTAGAAGTATGTAATTAAAAAGTCTGCTTTTAATAAAAATAAATCACCTAATTAAATTTTGAAAATTTACTGATTCCAGGCTCTATGCTTAGGAAATGTGACTGAGCACTGAAATACAGAGCAGCACACACAAGTCCCAAAGGGAAACATCCAAACCAGAGTTACCCTAGTCCCACAAAAGATGAAAGTCAGAAACCCAAGAAGGAAATTCTGAAGGACTGACATTGAGAGATTAAATCCCAACTAACCCCTCTTGAACTCCTGCCTGTAAGGATGGACAGACATCCAACTTGTGCTTCTGAGTATGGTCAAAGTAGTGTGGTTGTACCAGTTTGCTGTATCACACCTTACTGCAAAGCTGTCTAAAGCAGAAGTCATGACAGACAAAAGAAAATTGGATGTGACACCCCAAAATGATCACCACAAACACAAGTGTTTATGTTCTAATGGTTACAGTCTTTAAATAGAAATGTCTTGGGCTCTGAGCCCTGCTCAGGAAGTGTGCATTTGCTCTGCCTAAGAAGGCAGCAGTGGCTAAAACATGGTTTGTTCGTAAACCCTGGGCAGCCTTAGGTAAGAAGAGTTGGATACTTAGACTGTTCTTATGGCTATGAGCAGTGCAAGAGCTGAGCATCTCCCCGTGTAGGTATTATCAGAAGCTAAGATGCAAGGTGACTGGGTTGCACTTCAGGAGCGGTAATGCACAAGTGGAGTAACTTCAGTTCCTGTGTAGCCATAAATAAGCACTCTGCAAAACATTCTTGAGCATTTTTACTTTAGTAACTCCCACCAATAAGCCAACTCAATGTGGTCATTTCAAGTGTAGCACAAACACTGAAGAAAACCCTGGGCCTGAAGATCTGCAGGGTATATGAAAACCAACTACAACCTTGGTGTGAGTTATCCAGGAAGTTGAGAGCAAAAGGCATTAGTGACAAACACTGACCACAGAGTAGCTGCAATATAGAATGGTAAGGCTGGAAGGGACCTCAAGGATCACCCAGTTCCAACTCTCTGCCATAGGCAGGGACACCTCCCACTAGTACAGGTCACTCAAGGCCTCCTCCAACCTGGCCTTGAACACCTCCAGGGAGGGAGCAGCCACAACCTCCCTGGGCAACCTGTGCCAGTATCTCATATAATTCATGTGTTCTTATTCACCCAAAGCTAGGTCTGCATCAAAGAAAACCAAACCACCCAGAGCCCCCAAGTGAAAAGCAACACCAGCTCTGACCATTTTCCCAAACTCCAAAGCCCCACTTTAGATCTACCTCTCCATCCTCAGGCTGGACTCAATAACCTTTAAAGGTCCCTTCTAACCCACTGCATTCTATGACCCTAACCATTTGCCCTCACCAGCAAAAGGTGAGACCCAAGATAAGTTGAATATTTCATTACACATGTAGAGATCAAACTCAAAGCCTGATGATGTCCATGGGGGAAAAGAGAATTTAATCAAATGCACAACTGTAGCCATAGTCTTGGCAGAACACTTGAAAAGAAAACTTTTGGGTTTAGCTCAGAAAAAAAAAAAAGAGTTGAGTAGATGTATTATTATGCAAAGGCAAGATATTCCATTTTTCCCCCTGTAGCTTCATAAATGATGCATTTGAGAAATGGAGTGTTTACATAACTACAATCACACATATATTGTGCCTTCAGCCATTTCCATAATGCAGACAGAAAATGGAGTTATCTTCGTTATGAACTTCATATGGACAACTTCATAAGTAGCACTGCGGTTAGATAATAAAATGAAATAAAGATATCACTTTAGGCCATGTTCAAACCTTATTTCCATTTTGTAGAGATCAAGGGTATAACAGGCTCTTTATTTGTAGACCATACAGTAACTTTACTAACAGAAGTATGCATTTTTCCTCTAGCACAGTTACATGATCCATGAGCTTCCACAGAAGAAAAAAAATGTGTTTAGCTCTTCAAAGCTATTTCTCATGGCTAACTCCCAAAGTTGAGCCATATGATAATATCAAAAAAGAAAAATACTTCTTATTTACTGGATCTCTCCACCATTAAAACCCCACAAGCCCTGGCAAGAGGAGCATTTGCCAATGCGAGAGTGCCAACAGAAGTAATTTGACTATAGAAAACTGCAGGTCGAGAACGAAATGCATGCTCCAGTTATCAGCCATTTCCCTGCTTATCACATGCATTTCATATGATAAGCAAAGAGTATCTTGGTGAACCTTCAACTCTGCAGCAATATAGATGAATTAGAGCTTTGGAGAACATCCCCTCCTCTTCCTACCCCCCCCTCCCTTATCAGCATACAAATAGATAATAGCTTGGTTTTGGCAGGGATTCTTTATAGTTCAAGTACTTCCCCCTCAGGGACTCATACTGTCATTTGTTTTTGTTTTCAAAACGAAAACAAATGGCATTCTAGCTCCTAAGGGTGAAAATGACTTCAGTCTACTTTTTCCCCCTGCACTCTCATCTATTCTTTTTTTTTTCTTAGATTGAATATAGATATAGGTTTTTGTTTCTGTCTTTCCCCCTTTGGCTTCCACTGCCACAAAATGTATTCACTAGCTGTACAGTAATTAACAGCTCTTGACTGGAAAACTGCCAACATGTACAACGTGACACTCTTCCTTTGAACACTAACAAAGTGCATAAGTAATTTATGTTGGATTAAATATCCCTAACAGGGACCCTTAAGTAACCCAATCACTTTAAACAGGCTCCACATGTATGCTCCTGTGCAGTGAAAATGTCAGACAGTGATAACCCACTAATAGCACAGTTCTAACTATATTCCAGCCATTAGCATTTTATGACATCAATCCTCATTAAACCTGGCAAGGAGAGAGGAAAAAAAAAAATACACCACCACAAACTAAGAGATACTAATGTTTCCCAATATTGCAGCCAAGGTGGAAGAGAAATGGAGAAAATGTAGACAGGTGCTGCCTACCCCCCCCAAAAAAAAAAAAAGGATTAACATTTTTGAAAACATGGTTGCAATTCTCTGTTAGTACCTTTGTTTGTATTGAAAGAAAGACAACAAAGAGGTAAGGGCTACAAGGACCTCAGTGGAAGCCAGCCAAGAGTGAAAGAAAAGCCTGGTATTTCAGCCATTGTGCTCCCTGCTAAAGCCCTGTGCCAACTCATCTTCCAACCCATTATATGAAATTTAATTTAACCTGCTATGCAATTAATTCAGATGTTCAGCCTATTTTTCTCATGGCAGAATCCCTCACACAATGCCTTATTTAAATATTAATCAGTCCTCTTTCAATTAGGACTAATTTGCTTCACAGGGTTTCTCTCATCTTCTGATTGCAGGAAAATGGAGGTAACTTGCAACGTTTGAGGATAATTAACATGGTATTTTTATAATACTGATACATCAAATGGGACCTTAATGAACCCCGCTGATTCCATTTAGTAAAGCATGCCTCAAAGTTATAATCAAGAGGAAAGCCATTGCCATCTGTTTAAAATACTAAGGAGCACAATTTAAACACAGGATAGTTATTTCTTTAAGCTGCCTATTGTAGGGGTCTGCAAAAGTCTTTTTTTCCCCCCCCCCCCGCCATGGAAACTAATTGTACAGTATTTAAATGTGAACCTTTTATTACATATCTGCAAACAGTGTCTTCCCAAAACGTAGAGGGCCCTCTTAATTAAATGGTGACAACCTCAGACCTAAGTCATGTTTGTTAATGTGTGTTTTCCAAGCCTGCTGTGCATCAGAGGCAACACACATTTGATAGTGCTAACAAAGCTGAAAGGTTTTGTGCAGAGCGCTCTGAGGAGCTCCTCGAAAATACTCCTTGCACCCCAAAAAGAGGTGGAAAAAAAGAGGCATATGTTGGTCATTTGTTGGTTCCTAAGAAAGGCAAACAAGTTAACATTTACACATGACCAGTTGCTCACAAAATGTTCCATCTGCTACAAAGAAGGTCGAAGTTCGTCTTTCTTATGTTTAGAATTGCTCTACTGTTCCTAGGTAACCTGTAGCCAAACCTCACGTGACCAAGATATCAGATCCTGACTTCATTATGAAAGAAAAGTCCTCAGTGTTAAAAACAAACAACCCAAACCAGCAGTGAAACACAGATGATCAGAGCCCTTGCTTCATTTTTCACCCCACCCCTGTACATTTCAAAAGTTCATCTTTTAAGTATTGACTGAGCCACAAAACTTGGAAAGGAGGGGGAGGTTAAAATCAAAGCTATTAGCACACAGGACCTGCTAATGATTCAGTGCTCTGCTTTTTCTTGTCTAAATATGCTCTCCTCAATATGTGTCTATGAAAAAGGAAATGTCACCACTCTGCTAAATGTCAACAATTTCCTATAAAAGAACATAGCACAAACCCCCAAAATTAAGTCACAGCAATTCTGAGCTTCCAAAATGCTTCGTACAGCTCAGCTCCACTTGGATTCTCATGGAATGTTTGCATCCTGAATGGCACATCTGTTGGCAGGACTACAACAAACCTCTTCCCAAGTGCTTTGTGTGCTGTGGTGAAATTTGACAGTAACTTCATTAGTTTGAAAAATCTTATTATGTCCAAATTATGTCCAAGCTAAGTGACAGTTGGCAAAACTTGGTAGTAACTTCATGAGTTTGAAAAATCTTACTCTGTCCAAAACAGGCTAAGTCAAACTGGAAGAGACTGTTAGGCAGACAGCCTGATTTTAAAAGCAATGCTGGTTTAAATACTAGGGAGGTGGAGGAGTCACCATCCCTGGAGGTGTTCAAGAAAAAAAAACAACCAAAAATGGATGAGGCACTTAGTGTCATGGTCTGGTTGATAGGTTGGACTGGATGAGCTTGGAGGGCTCTTCCAAGCTGATTGATTCTATATGAATATAGAATATGAAGTAAAGCTTCAACACTGATCACTATACCTACACAAATTACAGCAGCATTGATAAATTCTGCCTAAACAAGAAAAAAAACAGACTTTGCGGCTCGGAGGTTTCCACCCACCCAAACCTAGAGGGGACAGCTGGGAAGGGGCAACTACAAGTCCAAGGGAGCAAAGAGGAACAACTCCCAGCTTTCTAGCAATCTCTGTCTAGCAGAGCCATCTCTAGAGGCTCATTTGAGCCAGAACAAATGTGTGTAAATTGAACCAGAGCCACCCCTGGGGACTGGGCTTAACCCAGATCACTGATGTAGATACACAGAGGTATTTTAAGCAACTTTCATGTGCCTATACTTTCCACTTTGTGGAAACTACTACACCACAGATGTGTCTCTGCTACACTGGTTTCCTCCTGTCTTTATGACCATGCCACAGATGTCTTAAAGACTTCAGATCTGCTGTCAATAAAAGTCATAGGGACAAGTATAGGTAGATACCTGGGAGATGGGGGAATATAATCTTGACTTCAATGTGAAAGTAAACACTACGTTCATGCATAGGAATGATCTTCATCTGCAACATTCATTTCCATTCTCAATTGCCCATCTTGGAGTTAACTGTAGTAAGTTTTGAGTACTCCACTCACCATTTGTTCCAATCACTGAGACCCACACACCTAAGTAATTTGTCTTGTCTATAGATGAGGTAAGGAAGCCTTGCAGTTTGTGATCCATTTCTCAGTACTCAGGAATTACTCAGGTTCTTTGAAATTATCTTTTCATCCACTACTACCTTTATCTAGTTGAACTTTGAGAAGCTTCTTCAAGTCTGTTTCTATTCCTTTAAGGTTACTGAAACCCAGAAAACTCTGATGGCTTTAGTAATAGAATACCCTCTTTAAAAGCATATCTGATCCCTAAGGATAAGACACTCTTGCAAGCCACATTAAGCTTCACCAGGGAAGGAAGCAAAATGCAATAATATATAGATAAAGAATCAGAAAATACTTATGCAGCAGAAAAACTTAGTTGTGACAAATGAGATGATTTTAGATCTGGGAGGATGTAAGAGTCAGTTTGTTGCCCACACCAACCATATGAGGTAGACAATAAATAATACACTGCTCTCATTTCTGAGCTGAAAGGTCTGTAAGGAGGATGATTACCAGTCTGCACATGAAGCAGCTCCCACTTTGGCTAGTGTCTTGCCCATTGGCTAACCAGAATCAGTGCAACATTAAGAGTTCTAAACCATCTCATTTTGAAATAAAAAAAGACCCTGGATGTAGCCCAGAAGGACTGGGGCTAGGAAGACAACTGAAGTTTGGAATGTTTAAAGGTCTTTTGGAGTCATGTCCTATTTGTGCTATTCTTGCCTGCCCAAGGGGCATTCCTAGATTCCCCTCCCCACTTACAAGAGGTGTGGGGGATTTTGGTATTAATGATATGAGCATACCATGAGGGATTTAAGCCTCCCTCATAGGACCAGCAGGACCATTCCTGCAAGCTTCCAGAGTTTGTCTCAAAGCGAGCAAAACCCTGAGGACAAGGGCTAAAACCCTTCACAATATGCTTTTCCAGGGTCTGTGGCCAGGGACAAAGCATCATGGTTGCACACTGTCCTTGCTTACTGAGAGCTGTTATTCACATATGGCTTTCCCTGGACTAAGCAAAAATCTGCTTTCCTAAATGGTCTCATTTAATAATTAGAAGTGATTGCAGTGCATCTATGAAGGCACATCAGCTCAGATTGCAGCACACTCTTCTGGCATCATCCCCGCCGTGAATCTGTCCAAGATACATTGTCACTGTTCTGTGACTACTCTTGTAAAGAGTAAAGGATCTCTGGGTTACATCAAAGATGCAACAGATTCGTAAAAGAGTTTCTTGTGCTGCTGATAGTTGACATCCAAGTGTGCCTTGTGTCATTCAGTTGGCTGTTTTCTGCCTTCATGCTTCATCTGGCACAACTCATCCCTATCTATGGAGGTATTCAGAAAGAGGAGGTGACAGGCAGCCACTGCTGTGAAGAATGAGGGTTGCAGTGTTTAATCAGGTAGTCCATGGGGTGAGATTCATTGCTAGCACTGGACACTGAGGAATCTTGCTGGGTCCATGAAACTTAATCCTCATAGACCTGTTTCTCAGAGGGAATGATGACAGAATTCCCACTTTGTGAAGAAATCATAAAAGCAGATCAATGAGTTGCACCCTTGAATGATGCAGCTGAGGGGAATGCATCAGCTGAGAGACCAAATAACTGGCCAAGACAGCTCAAGCAGTAGCCTTAGTATCCTGTGGGTAGATGCCATTTACCAGATTTGCCATCCAGATAATTTTAGAACCTTTTATTGTGGTGTCTGTTGTGTCCCTTGACTTAGCAGCTGTCCCAGGAGCTCCATCTAAAACTTTTTCAGTAACAGGATGGGTTTTATACCACCCAGTTCCTACAGCTGACCTGACTCCACTTCCACTTATTGGCTGAGACCTCTCAAGGAATAACACAGTTGATGTGCAGAAAGGTTTGCATTTAGACTCCTAATAAAACATCTGTAACTGCAGAGCCACTGGAAAGTAGAGTGTGTTTGACTTCCATTTCTACTCTCAAGTGTGCACAGCTGTTCACCTGTGTACTAAGACATGGAAAATGGAATCATAACATATCTCAAACAGCACACCCTGGAACCAAATTGAAAACAGGAATAAATAGATCTTATTTTAGTTGTCATAACAGTTAAGTTAAAAATAAATCACTCTTTTTTTACCCAAACATGCATTTACCATGATGCACACACTGCACACTGTGGGACTATCCCAACAGCAATAACAGACTGGGTTAGATTCCAGCCTCTGTTTATGCATTCCTACTTCCACCCTGTGCACACTCATGTTGGGATCCAGGACACCTCTGAGTAAGCCAGAGAGTTTACACAACACTGCTTTGGTTTGTGACTGTTTACTTCTTCATCCCTTGTTTCCAGAGTCTAGATAGTTGGGTTTTTCTGTAACAGATTCATAGAATGGTAAGGTTGGAAGGGACCTCAAAGATCATCCAGTTCCAACCCCCTGCCATAGGCAGGGACACCTCCCACTAGCACAGGGCACTCAAGGCCTTGAACACCTCCAGGGAGGGAGCAGCCACAACCTCCCTGGGCAATCTGTGCCAGTGTCTCACCACCCTCACTGTAAAGAGCTTCCTCCTAACATCCAATTTCAGTCTCCCCTCTGCCACTTCATACCCATTGCCCCTTGTCCTGTCATTGCAAGCCCTTGTCAATAGTCCCTCCCCAGCCTTCCTGTAGGCCCTCTTCAGATACTGGAAGGCTACTACAAGGTCTCCTGGAAGGCTTCTCTTCTCCAGGCAAGAAGATTCTTCCTCTCCCTCTCACTTTTTCCCCTGTTTTCCATGACTCTCAGTGCAGCATTAGCAAATAATTCACACCATGAGGAACTAAGTAGCATCTTGGGGAAATAAAACTAATTCAGTGAAAATTTCAACAGGATTATTAATACAGTGAGCTGAAGAGATTCAAGTACCATGGTACAGTCTTAAGCCACAGAAGCAAAAAGCCATTATTTTTCCATCAGGCTCATCAAAACAAGATGGACTGCAGCCATCAGCACTGCCAGAAACATCAATAATTAACAGATTTGAAAGTAAGTAGCCTGTGCCAATCACACAGGTTTGGCAAAGGTGGCAGTTGCCTGTGTTACCTGACTACTCAGTCCTCACACAGAGCTGCACTTCAGCCACAAAAGGCAGCTTGGAATTCTGCTAATAGCATGGACACAGAGCAGGTCAAAGCATCCAGACGGAGAACAGATCCCTGTCAAAGGTTTCAGGGGACTCCTTATGCCACCTCCTTTCCTTCCCCCTTAATGACACTGCTATTGCTGTCACCACATGGGAGGGTAGCTGAGCCACAGAACAACATTCCCTATTGGAAAAACACACAGTTTCCTCAAGTATTTTAGAAGTTCCCTGCTTTGCCTCCATAAATGAAGGCTAACCAATATTTCATTTCTCTGCCTATACCAAGAGTGGTCTACTCCTCAGTTAGCCATTGCCTCAGATTGAAAACCTGTGAAGGAAACGTGTGCCATCTCTGGAATACAAGGCAAAAGCTCAAGCAACAACATGAATTGAAGGTAACTACCAAATTCTATTACTCTGAGCCTGCAGTTTCATTTCTGAATTACAGAAGTTCAATCAGAAAAGAATCACTCCACCTCCAAGAGCAAAAACTATAAAAGCAGATTGAAAACAACATATAATCCATCCCCCAGGGAGATGGAAAGGGGGAGGTCTACAAAGCCCAGCTTCAGCTGGGAGAGCAGTGTAGCCATGGAGTTTGAATAAAAGCTGTCCTGTTGTGATTGTGGGACATGTTCCCCAGTCCTGGACTTGCCAGCCTTGTGCACAGAGCTGATGTGGTCTGGTGAGGAAACCACAAAAGAACTGCAGGCAGATCCCTGGGAACGAGAACTGTTGCCCAGGGTTGAAGTATTTTTTATTTGTAGTATTTTTGCATCCATGTCCTATACCAAAGGGCACTTCCATTACACCATAAGTAGAGAGTACTGCTGCATCTTCAATCTCAGAATGGTTTAGGTTGGAAGAGACCTCAAAGCTCAGCCATTTCCAACCTCCAACTAAAAAAGGTTGCTCAGGGTCTCATCCAACCTGGCCTTGAACACCTCCAGGGAGGTTATGGAGCACAAGTGATTCTGTGCCCCATAAGCTCCCTGGGCAACCTGTGCCAGTGTCTCACCACTGTCACTGCAAACAACTTCCTCCTAACATCCACTTTCAATGTCCCCTCTGCCACTTCAAACCCATTGCCCCTTGTCAATAGTCCCTCCCCAGCCTTCCTGCAGCACCCTTCAGATCCAGGAAGGCCACTCCAAGGTCTTCTGGAAGCCTTCTCTGCAGAGCCCAAACTCTCTCAGTCTGTCCTCACAGCAGAGCTGCTGCAGCCCCTCTCTGGAGTGGCTCCAACATTTCCATGACCTTCCTGTGCTGGGGGCTCCAAAACTGCACACAGGACTCCAGGAAGGGTCTGAGGAGAGCAGAGCAGAAGGGGCAGAATCCCCTCCCCTGCCCTGCTGGCCACACTGCAGCCCAGCACAGGGTTGCTGTCCGAGCTGCACACACACAGCATTGTACTCTCATATCCATTTGCAGTGTGTGAACCACTGACACCCATTTTCAGCTTCATATTTACACACATTGTACAGTTAGAAACCATTAATGGAGATGCAGAGCCATAAACTGAAGAAAAAAAAACCAACCTACTCACTTCACATCTGTAGCTCCACTGATACCGAAATTATTTTCAAATGTAAACCTGAGGATTTCAAAGAACTAGTCACTTCAAGCCTGAGCATTCCAAAATAAACAGATAAGTGTCATTGCAAAGAGTAGTCACAGCTTGACAGCACAGAGAAGACAAATAGGAGTGCTTGCAGCAATACTTTGAATGAAGAACATAAATATCTGACAGATGACACTTCTCCCCTGCCCAGTTCAGAAGCTGCCAGCAGGTTAAGGTCTAGAGCAAATTCAAACCCATGTTTTCTCTAGTCTGTTATAGTAACCCACAATCTTACTGCAGAAATTTGCCTGAGTTGCTTTGCAGCCAGATAGAAGAATTCCAATCATTTTTTACTGATCATTTGAAGTAGTAATAAATGGAGAGGATTACACCAAAGCACTTTTATCATTAGTTCAGTTGGAAGCCTAAGACTGTTAAAGTTTCCTTGATGAAGCTACTACAGGGAGAACAAACTTTTTTTTTTTTCCAGTATCCCTGGAAATCTGATCTTTGAATTAGAACATAAATGGGGGTCAAGATCAAGTTCATTGTTCTTAGGGGGAGTAAAAATATAGAAATATATATTGTGTATGTTTTTATACAAATAGATAATCTACATGGTGGTGTTTCCCCATGGTTGATTATCTCATAGTATCTTTCATCTTACAAAAAAGCTTCATTCTGTATTGCATAATTATTATTTAAGGACTTAGTAAAGAACCTGAGTTAAGGAGGAACTGTCAAACATTGCAGAGGTTGCATTTCAAAACTTCCAATGCTACTCAGGTGATAGGATGAGAGGAATTGGAAGAAAACAACTCTGATTTTATTTAAGTCAATTAAGATTAGGAATTTGGACAGCCAAAACTCAGCAGTCTATTTGAACTTCTGTGGATATCAACTCCCACAACTTATTTCTTTGCTGTGAGATCACCTTTGAAAGGATTTGTGCACCCAAAGAAGTTCTTTGTCTTCAGAGGTAGAGAGGGGTAGTAAGGCCAGGAGCAATGTGTCTTATTTGGTGAAGCTTTGTCCCCTTGAACTTGGCTTTGCTGGGGTCACACCTCAAATGTTGTGTTCAGTTTTGGGCACTGCAATACAAGAGAGATGTGGAGGTGCTGGAGCAGGTCCAGAGAAGAGCAAAGCAGCTGGGGAAGGGCCTGGAGAATAAATCTGATGAGGAGCAACTGAGGAAGCTGGGGATGGTTAGTGTGAGGAAGGAAGACCTCACTGATGTCTACAACTACCTGAAGAGACATTGTGAGGAAGCTGCTGCTGGGCTATGCTCACAGATTCTGTCTCCAGTTATGAAGGGGAATGGCAGCAAGCTGAGGCTGGGGAGGTTTAGAGCAGACATTAACAAGAAGTTTTTGATGGAGAAAGTGATCAGGGACTGGAATGAGCTGCCCAGGGAGGTGGTGGAGTCACCAACCCTGGCTGTGTTTCAGGGTGGTTTGGATGTGGTGCTTGGGGCTATGGTTTGAGGTGAATCTTGTAGAGCAGGGTTCTAGGTTGGGCTTGGTGCTCCTGAGGGGCTTTGCCAACCTGGCTGCTTCTGTGTGATTCTGTGATAACAATGAAGACAGATGCACCAGGCACAACAGAGCATGGCTGTGGGACAGCTGGCTACAGCTGCCACTTCAGCACATCCTGCTACATCCACTGGCATCTAAGTATGGACTAGTTCTTCCCTGTTGAGGTATCCCTCCATTTCTGAGCATCATTCAGCATCTGACTCCTCTGTAGCCTACATTTGGGTTAAGACTCACAACTGACATGCCTGGAGTTCTCTCACCCTGTGCAAAATTTAATTCACTGACCCGAATAGTATTGCCCCAGTTTACAAAACTGAAGGGGATCCAGACCTTTGTTTCCAGTGGCCACACTCACACAGGGACCGTTTGTCTGGAAACCATCTTGTGTGATCACAAAACTTTAAACACACTGCAATCCTACACTGAGGATGAGCACATTAGGTGCAGTATTTGCCAAGCAAACTGAAGAGCTGTTAACCAGTGAAAGCAAAAATACATTTTATTCTGCTCAACACCACAATCTGACTTCAGTTCCTCTATAGAAGCTTTGTTGCTTGGGTGGGGTTTTCTTGAAAAAAAAAAATCCCTGCCCCTTAAATATGAACTGATTTAAAAGAAGGTGACTCTGGGGGATACAAGGCAATCTAAACAACAATTAAAGTTTTAACTTCAGAAAGGCAAAGCTTCTTAAAACACACTCAGGAAAACAAGCTGTATGCACTGATAAAATTGTATGTACTGATAATTCCCCAGTATCTCCACTTTGCTACAAAGTACAGGTATTGTTATGTTAAACAGAAAAAACACTTTTCAGTAATTCACTGAAATCCTATTTCCCAGCAACTCTTTCAAGATGGGAACTGTTATTGTGGTGCAGTAGTATTTGCACAATGCATGACTGCAGAACTTAATAAGAGACACTAAATGAACAAAGGAACTGGGAACCAAGTGCAGCCATTCCCATCTCTAGGTCACCGGTCCTGAAGGTTAACAGATGAAAGGGAAGTTTTCCTCTGAAGTGGCAGGGGAAGTAAAAGGCTTTTGCCCCCATTAGCACCTGCCAGCATGAGCTCTGATAGCCAGGCCAGCCCTGCACAACTAAGTAGCTCTCACTATTAAAGCCACCCAGTAGCATTTCTGTGGCATTCCGAGCCAGACCTTGGCCCTAGTTCTTCATTCATTTCACAGCACAGTAAGAGGCGAGATGATGTCCAGAAACGCTCTTTGCAGGGACAAAGCTGTGGAAACTCCTGAGCAGCAGCTGTCATCTGCCCTAGACACACATCAAGGAGCAGTTGGCCAAAGAGGTGACACAGTCTAGGCCTTGGCAGAGTTCCTACAGAGGCACTGGAAAGCACACAGTGATGTTTGCTTCAGGTAGTGATAGGACTGGGGGCAATGGAACAAAGTTGGAGATGGGGAGATTCAGACTGCATGTTAGAAAGAAGTTCTACAGCATGAGGGTGGTGAGAGCCTGGCAGGGGTTGCCCAAGGAGGTGGTGGAAGCCTCATCCCTGAAGATGTTTGAGGCCAGGCTGGATGAGGTTGTGGTCAGCCTGATCTAGTGTGAGATGTCCCTGGGCATGGCAGGGGGCTGGAGCTGGATGGTCATTGTGGTCCCTTCCAGCCCTGCCTGATTCTGTGATTCTGCCCACAGTCATGCATTTAGCAGAGAAACAGGAGGACCAAATTTCTGTCAAACTGCCATTTTTCCCAAGTCCTAAACCTGCTCCTTCAGAAATGCTGAACTGATGCAACACAAGCACAGGGACCAAATAACCAAGATGATACATGCATGGGAAGCTCACAGCAAGCACAGGCTGCTGTTGAACATTCCCTCTGAGCCCCTCTCCATGTCAGGACTTGAACCTTTGATACATTTTTATACAGGACATGGAAAACCCCAAAATACCTCATATTTCAGTTCAAGAAAATGAAATTTTTCCTGTTAAATTAAGACAATTGATATTTCTTCTGCAGTGCTGACTTTCAGACAAAAATCAGCCATCATGAATAGTGAAACAGTTGATTGATTAATCAAATGTTAACAATTGTTACTCAGGCTGTGCCATGAGATTATGTACTCACGCTGAGAATCAATGGTAATTAAGTAGCTGATCAATGCAGGCACCTTTGCAGTGTGTACAAAGCTCCACATAGCAGCCCAGCTGCTAACACTAAACACCAGGAGAGAAAACTCCTCACTGAAAAGTTAGTTTTCTTCACTGGAAACTCTTTTCTCTCCAGTGTAGAGCTCAAAGATGTATTCTTCCCCCTTTTGATGTGGAGCAGGTCTCCATGACACTGCCAGTGGGGCATGTTTGGATTTAACAAAATATTCCTATTAGACATCATAGATAAAATCTGAGTACAGTGGCCACAGCCAATGTATGCAGCAATCCTGGTGCCAAGTGGGAAAGGCAAGGCAATGCAGTAGACACCAAAACATGACTGCAGGGTTCCATGAGGCATTTCTGATATACTTTACATAACAGTTTTTAAAAAAAAAAAGTATTTTTTTTATATGATCCCTGTTCAAATTCAAATGTCATACATGGAACTGAGAGGTGACCTCAGCAGTGGGGATAAAGATGAGTGCCAGGAGGCTGGAGCCAGGCTCTGCTGGGTGATGCCCAATGCCAGCACAAGGGGCAATGGTGGAAGTTGAGGCATAGGAAGTTTCATTTAAACATAAGGAGGATTTTTTTTCTCTGTGAGGGTGACAGAGCCCTGGAATAGGCTGCCCAGGGGGGCTGTGGAGTCTCCCTCTCTGGAGATACTCCAAACCCACCTGGATGTGTTCCTGTGTGATCTGGTGTAGGAGATGCTGCTCTGGCAGGAGGTTGGACTGGATGGGTTCTGGAGGTCCCTTCCAGCCCCTGACACTCTGAATTGCTCTACCTAATCATGATGTGCAGTGTTGCCTCACCCCTTAAGGTTTGGACACACATTTCTATGTGTGAAAACACAGAAGTGCACTAAATTGACTATAAAATGAGATGCAGTTCATTAAATGAAGAAAGTTGTTATAATCTTTCAACCTCACTCTTCTTTCTAAATATTTTAGAGTTGCCCTGCAAGAATTCCCTTGCTTCACTGTTTAATTCTGTCAAAATATTTACAAAACCCAAAGAGGTGTTCAGAATTTCCTGCACTTAAAGGGATACTTCATTCAGCTTTCCAACTTAGTGGATACAGTCATAAAAAAAAAAAAAGAAAATATTATATAAAGTATAAAGGAGCCCTCAGTGAATCTGAAGGTTAACATTTTCACATGATGAGAGCATTCCATAAGCTGTTCCAAGAAGGATGTCAAATCAATCTGTATCAGGTGCTTAAATCTAAACTTGAAGTGTTCTGTAGCACAGAACTGATAATTCTATCTTGGTTTGTTTTTTATTTCATCCCAGAAAATTAATTTCTTTTCACATTTCCATGGGAAATGCAGACAGAAAAGGACAGCTTCAGCAACAGTGCCAGAGAAACTCTAGGAGTAGTGAGGGAACATCTGAACCTTTGCTGAATTACCTGAATTCTACTTTCTATAGCACACGATTATCTATAAACACTGCAATAAGCAACACTTCCCCAAGTGACTGCCTGAATATTTTATCAGTGCTTCCTCCACTGAACACAATGCAAGATGCTTCTGCACAGGATGTAAGGAGCATGTTCAAATCAATTCAAATGCAGCATTTTCATACAAAGACCAATATTTTCCCAAGTCAAGGGCAAATAGGATTTAAATGCTATGAAGTTTTGCTCTTGCCTCATACACATAATTGCTACTCATGTTAGAAGAAAACAAAAACACAACGTGGAAAAGCCTTGAAGAAAAATGCTTTGTAGACTGAAGGGGATTTACCCAGTGTTTAAATTAAAGCACATAATACTCTGATGTTGAGTAGTAGTAATTCTACTGAAACGTAGAGACAATAATATTCAATCACCTACTCTCCATATAAACTGGGGCAATCTCCTGGTCCTCCTCATTTCTTGCTCTGTTTGATTACCAGAGAACCAGGCAGCCTTTGTCTGGAAGCTGCCTTCATTAGGCTAACAAACAGGACACAAACTGGTGGAGCCCATGGTGTAGGTTTTTACACAAGTGCTTATAACCAGCCTTGCTACACTGCCAGTAGAACCTCAGCAAGTTAGTCTAGGAAATACATTGCCCTGACTAGGAAAAAAAACAAAAAACCACCATGACTTTGGCTGTTTTCTTTCCTTTTATACTGACCAATAACTCCCTTACCTTTTGCCTGGGCAGAGCAGGCTTCCTAAGGTGGTGTTTGCCCTGCACTGGTATTTGACTCCCTTGCCTTATGCCTGGGCAGAGCAGGCTTCCTAAGGTGGTTTTTGCCCTGCACTGGTATTTGACTCCCTTGCCTTATGCCTGGGCAGAGCAGCCTTCCTAAGGTGGTTTTTTTGCTCTGCACTGGCATCTTTAAAGCCTTTTTTTTTTTCTTTAAGCATCTCAAACACCTTTACAGAATGGATGATTGTGTTCCAACAAGCACTTCCTCTGTGTGGTATGAAGCACATGGATCAATCTGTAGGTAGTAATAAGAGAAGGAGTATGATTGTTTGTAGTTGTGGATTAACCTTTGGAGTTCTCAGATGTGGAACTAGACCACCAGCAAATGAAAGAAAACCCCAGCACAGGGGCTTTTATGAAGGATAAAACTTGTAACAACACAACATCACCTTGTAGAGAGGTGTCAGAGCTAACTCAAAGAGAGCCTTAAGAGCATGTTGTAGGTCCTGAGAAGGGAGTCTTCACCCATGCATTTAGAATGATTTCTCCAGGTCTGAAACCCTAAATGCTCCCAAAGTTAGTGCAGCAAATATCCTTGGCCTCTGCTGTAAGAAATGCTACAAGCAAAACAATCACTCCTTTGGCTTCTGAGAGTTACTGAGTCTTACATAGAGGAGCCTGGAAGAACCAGCCCAGCACTTTTAATCATGTGTTTCGTGGTTCAGATCTCATTTGTTTATCCTCCTTTAAAACAGGAGCACACCAAATCAAAACTCTGGTTCATGTATATGCTATTACACAATATTCTCCTCATGATTCTGGATCAAAGTATTGAAAAGAATGTTAAAGAGAGGCAAAGATTTGCAGAGATATGGCAGTGTTGTTTTGAAGCAAGCATTCAAAAAGCTTATTTTAATAATTAATCCAATAGTTGTATTATAACAGCAATAAATGATTTAAGATGTAATTAAGTCAATTATAAACATTCCTTATGAATACATGAAAGGCTGAAAGCCTTTAGCATATAAAAGCCATTACAAGTTGCGGGCTATAAATATGCTCCAACAAGACTTTTAACTGCTGAAACCAGAAATGCAGAGTCTCACCCAGAATTCATGGGAGCCAGCACAATGCTATCAGGATATTCCTTCAGCTGCATGTGGTTGCCCTCCCCAGCCAGCAAATCTGATCATTCCAACTCATAATTCCTACTTTGATATACTAGGAGCTATTTTCACTCTCAAGTTATTTCCAAAAGCCCAGCAACCACTGTCTCAGATAATATTTCTGTTGACTGCAAAGTTTCTCTGGTTCTCATAATGCGGCTGGGGCAAGTGTAAGATCAACATATTCATTACAGAGTTCTAGCACCTAAAACTGAAGTTAAAGTCCTTGATGCTAAGTGGAGGACACCATGAGACACATTGTTCTAGTAAGAGACCTCAGGGATATTTTCAGGAGAGGGAGGGGCAGAGGGCAGTCATTTCTAAGAAAAAGTAATAAGAGAAGCAGGTTGACCACAAAACCAAAGAACAGCTTCAGAACTATGGCAGCACAAGAAAGGGCAATGTCAGACTGTGGACAGCAACTGAAAGGCAGAATGAAAGCTTCACTCACTTATTTTAAGAGCAGTTCATATTTCCAGTCTTTCAGTAATGACAAGGCCAGTTTGGATGAGGTATTGAGCAACCTGGTCTGGTGGAAGCTGTTCCTGGCCATGGCAGAGAGGTTGGCACTAGGTAATGCTTAAAATCTCTTCCAACCTAAACCATCCCATGAACAGCTTTAAATTTTGAGAGCAAGTAGCACCTATGGCATTGCTCTCCAAAACAGGAGCTACTTACAGCACATTAAGAATAAGCATGAATTCTGCTGTTACTGGTTATGGCATCTGAAAACCTCACAAGTCAACCAAAAAGCAACCAAGCCATCTCCATCTGCTGATTAGCAGTGGCAGCAAGCAGCTTGCCTTCAGAGAAGGCTGGGAAGGTGCCCTTTTAAAACCTGAGTCCAGGTTTCTGAACTCAGATGGAGTCTACAACTGCTTTCAAAACCCTACTGATACTTCCCCTACCTACCTGTCCCCTAGAATCAGTGATACCACATTGAAAAGACCCAGCACCTTAACTCACCAGCTTATAGCTAGTGAAAAAGCCTTGGGTCTTTTAAAAAGATGCACAGAAGTCGGTGAGAGGCAAAGTTTTTATGCCTGTCTTCCCTACAGCAGGACAGGGGCAAACAATGGCTCCTTTAAGTTTGCCCTCATACTTCAAAAGCTTTCACATACACCCTTGTGCCATGGATAAGCACTCATACATTTCCTGCTTGAAAGAGGGACTACACTGCACCTTTCTTCTTGCATGCAATCCTAAATTGGTCCCAAGGAAAAGACATCCTTCTTCCTGCTGTAAAATAACCTACAGTCAAGTATCATGTGAACACAAAGTAGGGAAAAAAACCTAACAAAGGTAAACAGAATGCCCCAAATTGAATTAAACTACTCACTGTGAATTACCTATGCATGTGAAGATGTATTCAGGGTACCAAATTGAATTATTGTGAGAAAGTCTTAGAAACTTAAGCAGAGGAAGAAAGCAGCATCTGAATTACACATAATCACCCCCTCATGGCATCTTAAAGAGGGTAGCAAATAAAAAAGCTTAAGAAAACGCAAGAAATCTAAACACGGTCCCTCATGAAGCGCAGGTTCAGCCCATATCAAAGGACCTTTTTCCTCTACTTGTCTGCTGCCCCATTAAAACTTGATAGTGGAGACTTTAGTGTGGCATTTGTCTTTGGAGACTGATTTCTTCTGTGCCTGCATATCTCTTCAGGCAGCTAATTTCTGATAAGGTTTACCCTAACAGACCAGGCCCATACCAATGAGTAGTACGAAACCAACATAAACACGTTTACCTTTCCCCACATTAAACCTCCAAATCAAACCCATCAAGCCTATGTAATTTGCAACATCTGGAAGATGCCAATGCGCCATGAACTAGATTCAGATGGGGACATTCTTCCTCTGAGCTCAATGTTCTGCCCTTCATTGATGGTTGCCCCAATGGCAGGGTAGTGGATTGTGAAAGCTCTGCTGCTTGTTTTGCTGGTAGCTTTTCATAGTTGAAGGTGATTTGTTTGAAGCCCCAAATCTTAATCTCTTCTCCCTCAAATATTACACAATGCCCTAGTTTGAGTTAGAAGAGAATTAACTCTGTTCAGTGATTTCCCTTTTTGGCTCAGTCCCTGCACTAACAACATTCTGCAGACAGTGGCAATGCTCAGTGTTTCTGGTCAGTACCAAGGAGCAGCGTGCAGACCACAGGCACTGCTGAATCCTGATTGCCAAGCTGAGGATGTAGGCAGAAAAAGACCACATCCTCATGATGTGGACAGCTCAGGTAACCCTGAACTGACGACTGAAGAATTCCATCCCATGGACATTGTATTCTGTGTAAAGCTGAGGGACCACCAGGGTCAAGCCACTCAATGGCTGGGGTCTAAGAAGGACTTTTGTCTATTCTGCCTTTGATCCCAGTTTGTGTATTCCTGAATCTAGTTCCTGCCTGCTGCCAAGTCCAGCCTGCAACTTCCCCAGTACCTGTCACAGATGACAGTGACATCACTGCCATCAGGGGTTGGTTTCCATATTGGTTTGTGTCTTTTTGTCTATGTCATAGGTTTTGGCTTATTTCCATTGCAGATAGTGAAGTTTCTTTCCCAACCCATCAGTCTTCTTTATTCTTTTTCTCTTCCCTTTGGAAAGAGAGGGTATCTGTCACTCATGGCCAGCCCAGCCTTAACCCCTGACAAATAACTTGTGTTTCTGCAAACAAAATGAACTGCAGATATGAGTGAGACACAGGCTTGATATTATCTGGGCAAGCTCCTTTTCAAGTCTCAAAGCAGATCCTTGGACTCATGTGTGTTGTGTCAAGATTGAATAATGCAAGTTTCATACTCATCTGCATTCATCTATCTGAATACAGAATTTCATCATCACTTGAAAGCATAATCAAAATACAGCAACACAGAATAAAATTTTCTAAGTTCACCAGAACATTGTGATTTAATTTCCTGTTCAAAGAAAACCACTGAGACATCACCTCCTGTGCTTATTACTTAAGCACTGCTAAACTGATACTGTCAAAATACATCATCACAAAGCTCATAATCACAGAATGGTAAGGTTGAAAGGGACCTCAAAGTTTAGCCAGCTCCAAACCCCCCCCAAGACAGACAGGGACACCTCCCACTAGTACAGGTCACCCAAGACCTCATCCAATCTGGCCTTGAGCACCTCCAAGGATGCTGTGGAGCACAGAATCCTAGACTATAAAAATCAAAGATCAAACTTCGTGATTCTGTGCTCCACAACCTCCCTGGGCAACCTGTGCCAGTGTCTCACCACCCTCACTGCAAACAACTTTCTCCTAACATCCACTTTCAATCTCCCCTCTGCCACTTCAAACCCATTGCCTCTTGTCCTGGCGTTGCAGGACCTTGTCAGTAGTCCCTCCCCAGCCTTCCTGTAGCCCCCTTCAGATCCTGGAAGGCTACTCTAAGGTCTCCTGGAAGCCTTCTCTTCTCCAGGCTGCAGAGCCCCAACTCTCTCAGCCTGTCCTCACAGCAGAGCTGCTGCAGCCCTCTCAGCATCTTCATGGCCTCCTCTGGACTGGCTCCAACACTTCCATGTCCTCCTTGTGTTGAGTGCTTCAGAACTGCACACAGGGCTGCAGGGGAGGGGGGGGTCTGAGAAGAGCAGAGCAAAGGGGCAGAATCCCCTCCCTTGCCCTGCTGCCCAGGACTCTGTTGGCTGTCCAGGCTGCACATGCACACTGCAAGGGTTACTCACATGAAGGAATTTGCCTTAGCCCTTGGATTAATTCCAAGTGAAGCAAAAGTCCCTGTTACTGTAGACAATTCAAAGGCCACACAGGACTGTGTGTCTTTAGGTGAGGTTATTAGGCAGTACCAACACAGCACAAGATGTGCCTGCAGTCCAGTAGCAGTGCAATGATTCCTACAGGTTATCTCCAGCATTGTTTTTCTTCCCACATAAGGAGCCTGAACTTCAGATGTTCTTTTAGGATGTACTGAGCCTAGAACATGAGGACTTTTGTCTACAACTCTGCTGATATTATCAGCCAGGTCAACCCAGTGACTCACTTGTTCACCATCAGCATTGGCTTCAATGGAGATTGAAGTCAGCAGCAACCTTAAAGTCTAAGAGGAAACAACTGCAACCTTGGGTGAAATTAAGGCACCATATTTGTATCTCTCTAGAAGCAAAGAATTTAGTATCTCATCTCCTCTAAAAGGACTGAACTACAATTTTTGAAGCACAGAAGATGCAAACTTAGGGAGATCTTCTGTAGCTCCAAGGAATCATGAGAACAGGAAGCTGTTATCAATCCAGTACAAACCCAATAAAGAAAAAAAAAATCACAGCCTTTTCTGGAAGCAGTGAAGGAGTTGGCACACACAATACTAAAAGTCAGCTGATAACCTTGAAAATGTCAGCTATAATTGATACTGAACTGTAGGCAATAAGGCAGCCACACAGAGGACAAGTCATAGAATGGGAAGGTTGGAAGGGACCTCAAGGATCATCCAGTTCCAAGCCCCTGCCATAGGCAGGGACACCTCCCACTAGCACAGGTCACTCAAGGCCTCCTCCAACCTGGCCTTGAACACCTCCAGGGAGGGAGCAGCCACAGCCTCCCTGGGCAACCTGTGCCAGTGTGATCTGACATTTGAAGTGACCCACTCTGAGGGGCTCAATGCTAATTTAGCCATTTTTATCTAACAATACAAATGAACAGGTGCATGGTTGTTAAAGTGCTCTTAGGGAAGTGCATTGCTTGCCAGAATGGCAAACAGAAGAAAAAACTAACCATGAATGCAGTCATAAAAACACCTAAAACTTAACCTTTAATCTTCCTTAGCTCAGTAAACAAAATGTAAGATAGAGATCCTAATCCTATCCAGGTATTCAGTGATTGACTTTCACCACAGTGAATTTTTATCAACTCAGGTGTTCCAAAAGGGCATTACCCAGGGTATTTAGCTAAGTAATACCCTCAATGTTCATTTGTTCACAGGCAGGTGAGGGCTGATGAGCAGAATCCCAAGGAACAGGAGATAAGATTGGTTAGTGGTCAGTCAAAAGATGTTGTTATTTTCCTACCCCACCCCCCCCAGAGTAATTTTAGAAGTCTGAATGACCACCAGTTCATCATATCACATGGAGCACTCAAACTCTGTGAATGATGAGCACATTATCCTACAACTTCTCCTCCTCCAGACTGAGGGAATAAAAAAGCATTAGTTTGGTAGGGTAGAGTTAGGTCAGACTAAGAGTTCCAGCCACAAGCAATCCAGGTATGAACTGCACAAGCCATGAGGATTCCTAAGCACCATCATGCTACAGACAAGCTCTGCTACTTCTCTTGTCCTAGTGGCTCATGGTAGGCATTTATGGTGTTGATGACAGCTTCAGAGCAGCTGGGTTGTGTTCTCAGGATGTACAAGCAGCACTTCACTCACCTTTGATACATACAGTGCTTACTCACCTGAGTTTTCCATCATAGGCAGAAGTTACCTTCACAAGTCACTAACCAAAGGTAAGCCTGTGCTCAGCAGCAGTTTAGGTCCTGCTAACAAGAGTCCGTTTCTTCCCAAAACACAAACACCTTTGCTCTCCCTGGTCCCTCCCTCTTCTGCATCATGGTTCAGTTGCTACATAACCCAGCAAAACCTACAGTGGCCCAGCTTAGAGCAGAGTGTCAGCAGCACAGGTCCCTAAATGGGGACCCCCACACTGAAGGTAAGAACTAAAACCCAGCCTTGCTTCTCTGTTTATGTAGAGCCATACAGCTACAAACTACAGGAGATTCAGGATGCTCTTCAGGCACCAGGCCACTGCAGGCAGGCAATCTGAGCCTGGCCACCAGGGCTCTGATGCAAGCCTGTGTATGAGTACTTTGGTATTTCTAATCTCTGCTTTGCAAACTTTTAATAAGGAGGAGTAAAAAGAAAATAAGTGTGAGGGAGAAATGTGTAACTGTTCACTGTGATTAAATCTATAGCTCATATAGTTCACGAGTTTCTTTGGACTAAAATTGTAGAAGACCCCTAGGATGCTGATAATGGAAGTTATGCAGTGCAGATTACAGACCTGGCCTTTGCAAACCTCTCCCAGCTATTATCATGAACACCTAATCACTAGACAGCAGCTACCTCCTACACTATACTTCAGTTATTTAGATAAGGAAGCAACTGTAGGACTGGAGATGCTTTCCAAACAGTCTTAAGTTACGTTATAAATAGACTAAAAATCATGAAAAGCCTTGAAAATTGCAGTTCTGTTATCAACCTTTGAAGTCATGGCTCTAGTGGCTGAGATATTGAGCATCCTACAGAAATGAGAAGTATAGGATGCAAAGGACAGCTGAGACCTTACATGGTAAAAAAAGTCAGACTAGTGAAAGCATAAATCTTCAGTACATCTGCAGAAGGTCTCCAAAAATACCTCCAGGATTTCTTTTGTGGAGGCAGCTCTCAGAGCTGTGGAACTTCTACAGCAAGTAAGGACAAGAGCTGAGTTTTTACATGCAGAAGAAAAAGCTAATAATTCTTCACAAGAGGAGACAAAGAGTACACATTTTTGCTTAGCCACTCCACCACTATAAAAAAAAACCCCAAACTTAAATATGAATTTTAAGGAAAATAAATGGATGACAAGAGGGTTAAACACAGCTAAAAGAAAATACATAAAATTGAACAGGAGGAAAGGAAAATAAGGAAAGATTTTTGATGCCTTCCAAGAGGGGGAATCAGAAAATTGTGTCCAACTATTGCAAGTCCTGTCCATTATTAGGTGTTAGAGGACACTGATAGGAGTGATTGTACAGAGAGAAAAACATGTGTTTTAGGAGGATGGGAAATTATCACTGCTTTTGGAACTCTGTGTTAATCACATAAGGTTATGTGATAAGCACAGAGTGAATAAGTTCATCAGTTTGAACTGGCAGAGGGGAGATTGAAACTGAATGTTAGGAGGAAGTTGTTTGCAGTGAGGGTGGTGAGACACTGGCACAGGTTGCCCAGGGAGGTTGTGGCTGCTCCCTCCCTGGAGGTGTTCAAGGCCAGGTTGGAGGAGGCCTTGAGTGACCTGTGCTAGTGGGAGGTGTCCCTGCCTATGGCAGGGGGTTGGAACTGGATGATCCTTGAGGTCCCTTCCAACCTTACCACTCTGATTCCACTGAAGTTAGAATCACTTTGTCTATCTTCCACAAAGATCCAACTATTTTCCCCCTCCCCATCAGGTAACATTCAAAAAGCACTTCGAATATTGCTGCGTCTCTGTTGGAGCTGACCACTCAACTAATTACCCCAATCAGTTTGCTCTGCTGCAGTAGAGAGATTAATCCTGTCAGGAAAGTACAAGGCTCTGAAATGTTGTCAAAACAAGGAATATTGATCTTCTTAAAACACTGCAGTTAGTACATAAATCACCTGAAAATGATTGACATTAATATGGGCCTTTCGTGCAAATGCACTTTATCATGAGCCTTTTTGACAGTAATAGCATTTTATTATCCTGCATGGCACCTTAACATACTCCACAGACTTTTTTTTTCCCCAATTTGAGAGTTTCCCTTAAAAGAAAAAAAAAGTAGTTGAGAGGGGAAAAAAAAAAAGAAATGAAGTGTCTTTCTGCAGTTTGATTTAATACCTTGTCAGCTCGGTGCATTTTTAACCATTCTTTATGTAAATAAAAAGTTGAAAAGAGCCATTCTAATGGTAATTTGGATCAACCTTCTAAACATATGATTCCAGGTTTCTAAAAGAGGCCCACTTGAGGGGGCTTTAAAACTGAACAAAAAGAGCCCTAGGGCTCTACAACTCACATTTAACCTACTTACATGAAAAAGGAACTGCTTTGGTTAAGAATAAACTTCCACAAGCTCAGGTTCAAACCAAACATGCCAGCATATTAGTGAGGAAATGAAACAGCAAATAGTAACTCCTTTCATACTTGTAAAAGAATACTGTATTTATTTAAATGCTTTGGCAGAAAGGCTCATTTTAATTAAGTTGCATTTACTGAAATAACATTTTGATAATTAAGAAAAAATAACCAGTTGCTTTTAAAGGCCTATGAAAGTCACAGCAACCTGAAATCTATGGAGAAAACATGTAATTGTGAGAATAAATCTGTCTGAATAATACGGGAC
>VWZE01000523.1:239011-263401 GCA_013396675.1 Eubucco bourcierii | reverse complement strand
GGGGGGGGGGGGGGGGGGGGGGGTGAGGCAGTCTGTGTTTTGTTCTGCAATGCAGCCACAATAACCCAAAGAAATTCATAGAATGGTAAGGTTGGAAGGGACCTCAAGGATCATCTAGTTCCAACTCCCTGTCATGGGCAGGGACACTTTTTTGTTTGTTTTGCTCATGGGGAGCCCTGTGTTAATTTTGGCTCTGGGTGACCTCTGCCATCACCAAATGAACTTCTGTTTGGAACTCAACTGCCACCAGTACGCAGTTTAAGCAAGTGTTTGTCTGTGCTGCATTTTCCCCTTCTCCAATAAAGCTACCTGCTGCCAGCAGACATTGTTTTGTGTGTCCACCTAGCATGCAAAGTGCTGGACTGTTCTTAGAACTGCAGATTCCCTTCTGCTGTTCCAAGTGATCAAGAGAAAGAAGACCACACTTCGTTGGGTGCCCCCTGCCACAGCACCACTGCACCCTAGGATTCAAAGGGTGACTGTGAAGGTTTTCACTACACCCTTTGGGTAGCCAAGAGGTTAGAGACAGGGGCCTGGCTTCCCCGGGAGCACAAGGGTGAGGACATACTGAAAAGAACAGAAGCAGCTGAAAACAAAAGAACAAAAAGCTAATTATCCCTCCGTGGAAAGGTCATGATCATTCAATCCACGTGCTGGCAAGCTACCTTCGTTTAGAACTCACTGCCTGCATTCCTGAGGTCCTCATCATGGGCATAAAATAAATCAGATCAGTTTTAGGCATCTGCCATTGATTAGTTTTAATACTAAACAACACTTTTGGAACAGAAAAAAATGACACAGGCTACAGTAACACTTTCTATTGTACACAGTCACCATCCAACTGCTTTATCACTTCAATCTTATCCTTCACCAGGTCATTTAAATATACGTTTATTTGGAAACAATAGTGCAGCTGCTGCTTGTTTGCACTGTTTCTAGAGTTACTCAGCAATTTAACTGCTTCACTGCTTACAGAGAGGGGGAAGCATGGCAAAGCTCAGGGGAAAAGGCAGAAGCCCATGGCCTCAGTTTCAGCCGACCCATTTGCTCACCATCACTCTTGCTACTTGGGTATCCTGCAAACTCCTTGTTCTGGTGGCTCTGCATTTAGCCATCAGCAGCTGAGAACCCTTTGTTCTTATACCAACACTGTCCTTAGCCTCAAATCATCTATATTTACCCTCTCTAGGGTTTTCCCCCCTCAAACTAAACTCTTCTCATCCTTCTTAGCAGATGTTTCCTGCATACCCCACAAGCTCGGTTACCATGTTTAGTCTAGACATGGTAGCACCTCAGACATCATCTCTGTAGGCTACACTGCTCAGGAACATCACAGTGCCTGCTACTGAGGCCTTGATCAAACACCCTTATTAGACAGAACTGAAGCAACTTCTGATTTCAGTGGGCATCGAAATAGTCATCATTTGCTCTTCCACGATCTTGGAATACCTTTGTTCAATGACCTTTCAGAGCATCACCCAAGCATTAAGCCAGCACTGCCAGGGCACCACTAAACCATGTCCCTTAGTCACCACATCTACACAGCTTTGGAGTACCTCCAGGGAGAGTGACTTGAACCAGCATCCTGTTCAAGGTTGTCAAGCCTTGGAGTACAGGTGATCAGATACAAGCCATCTTCACCTATCCTTCCAGAAATTACCTGGGGACACTTTCTGTCATTGTCACAACTTCCCCAGGCAGTTCATACTTATTCCAGTTGCTCCTCTCTCCTTCAACTGCTGTACCTTTAGCTCTGGAGATTTTTGCAGATCAGTGTCTGTCATCTCCATATCCATACTCCTCTTCCCAACTACTCCACACCACTTTGCTAACTGAATACATGTTCGGTTCCAGTACTGAGATGCTGGTAGACAATCTGCAGCCTCTCCCCACCTGCACTGCACAGCTGCTTACTACTTTTTTCTGGTTTTCATTTATAAAGTTGAAAACCTTTGACTGTTTTTCTTACTATCATTTACAAATTCTAATAGGCTTCACTCCTAGGCAATTTTCACCTCTCTGGTAAGATTCTAATCTTTATATCTTCTCCAGTTAGTCTCCTTGAGTTGATTCTTCTCTCAGGACTTCAAAAATACCAAACTTTTTTTGGCTGCTGCTTTCAAAAATAAAATTCCATTTTTATATCTCTGACTGCAAAAATTTCCCAGTTCCTCTTCCATCTAAGTCTTCAATCCACAAGTCTTTATTCTGACATCTTTTGAAGAGATTGCAAAAGGTTTTCCTCCTCTTATTCAAAGTAGAAATGAGAATTCTTGTCCACACACACACTTCTTATTCAAATATATGCTCACTTGTACCAACACAATATTTTTCTTACTTCAGAAAAAAGCCAAGCAATTCAATTTGCCAGCTCATAACAGCTCAGCACACTGCTTAGCTTCCAGCTTCTCTGGATTTGCCTTATTGGTGCTGGCTGTAACTGCTCTCTAACCATGGTTTGATTTCTTTTATTGATCTTCCCATTCCCAAACTGGAAAAAATGAAGTGCAAGAGTAAGACTTGAAAATAAGTGTATAGATGTCTCCATATGATCGTTTAAGCAGTTTCTGTAGCTTCATCTCATGCTGCAATAAAATTTCATGAGTTTGCTTGGATGTTTTTTGACATATCTTTAAAAAAAAACAAAGCAAACGAGTATCTTCTGCTGATCTCAAATTTAAACTGACTCAATCTATGACCACCCAGTCAGTGCTGCTGTCCTACCAAAATATCCTCCTCTTCTGATTTTCCCCCCCAGAGCCTGACAGGCATCTGTGGCAGACAAGAGCATCACCTGTCCCAAAATGAACCCTAGTCCACAAACTGCTTTTAGCTCCTCAGGGGCCAAGTGCATTGATTCTTTTGAACAGGGAACATCCAGCTGCATGTCATGGCTTTGTCAGCTGCTGGTACAGATCATCCAGCTGTCTATATCTTTAGTTTCCCCTCTCCTGTGATTTTTAGCTGTTCCTGGCTCCTGGCCCTCCTATTATCTCTTGGTTTGTGGAGATAGTACATCAAAAAAATTACTACAGAGCAGCTATCTTCTGACTCTGTGTTTCTCTCTTTCCAGTGCACCATGTCTCTATCTTTGTTATTTCTTCCCAATTATTGCATTTCTCCCTCTGCAGCTGGAAAGTCTGGCCCCTCCAGAAACTTTTGCCCCTTAGGTATGTGCAGATGTCCATACCACCTAGAACCATAGGATCAGGCAGGGTTGGAAGGGACTGCAAGGATCAGCCAGTTCCAAGCCCCTGCCATGGCCAGGGACACAGACTAGATCAGGCTGGCCACAGCCTCATCCAGCCTGGCCTTAAACACCTCCACAGATGAGACTTCCACCACCTCCCTGGGCAACCCTTTCCAGGCTCCCACCACCCTCATGCTGAAGAGCTTCCTAGCATCCACTCTCAATCTCCCCACCTCCAGCTTTGCTCCATTCCCCCCAGTCCTATCACTCCCTGACAGACTCAGAAGTCCCTCCCCAGCTTTTTTGTAGCCCACTTCAGATCCTGGAGGGCCACAAAGATGTCACCTGGGAGCCTCCTGCTCTCCAGCCTGCACAGCCTCAACTCTCTCAGTCTCTCTTCACAGCAGAGCAGCTCCAGCCCTCTGCTCATCCTCATGACCCTTCCCAGGACACCTTGCAGCATCTCCACATCCCTCTTGTCCCAGGGCCTCCAGAACTGGATGCAGGACTCCAGGTGGTCTCTCAGAGGGGAGCAGAGGGGGAGGATCACCTCCCTCACCCTGCTGCCCACACCTCTCCTGCTGCAGCCCAGGCTCTGGCTGCTCTCTGGGCTGCAAGAGCACACTGCTGGCTCATTTTGAGCTTCTCCTCTACCAGCATCCCCAAGTTACTCTCCTCAGGGCTGCTCTCCAGCCTTGCTTACTGACTATCTCCCTTTCCCCCCCCATCACATCCCTATCCAAACCACCATGCCACTCAGGTACACTCTTCCATTCCTCAGCTCTCTTCTTCCCCAGGTTTTACAAAAGGAGTTTTCCATTCCCTTGGAACCTCACTTAATTTATTCATTCTTAAACTAAAACATCCCATAATCTATAAAAAAAGTTGAGACAGAAACATTTAAAACGAGTCAATACATTCACCTGATACTCATCTAATGTGTTTCAGATGTTGAAATGTATAGGATGAATTACAAAGAATTACACCAATTCACACAGAAAATTCTATGATTGGATAAGGCCTCTCAATGCCTGAATGAGCACACTTCAGACTGTGCACAGAACCTCTCTATCCACAGAAACAAGGTGCTCAGTTGCTTCTTTCAGCTGAATTACTACACTGAAGTAAATAATGCAAGGCCCCAGACTGACTTACTACAGAAAGCAAAAATACTCTCATTTCCCAATTGTTCCAACAGGTATATACTTAGTACACTGAAATTACAATTGTAGTTAATGAAATTACCATGAATTAAAGGGAAAAAATAGGCTCATAGTCTATGGTATGGGAAAAAGAAAATCATTAGGGATACAGTCACATAAAGCCTCTCTCATTCCTTTTTTGAAAAGGTTTTCTTCAATGAAATTTTCTCCTGACCACCATGATTAAGGAAGTTCAACATCTTCCTTCTGAGGAGAGCCTGAGGCAGCTGGGGCAGGAGATGACTAAGAGGTGACCTCATGCATGGTTGTAGATATGTAAAGGTAAGTACCAGGAGGCTGGAGCCAGGCTCTGCTGGGTGATGCCCAGTGACAGCACAAGGGGCAATGGGTAGAAGCTGAGGCACGGAAAGTTCTATGGGAGCCTGAGGAAGACTTTTCTCTGTGAGGGTGACAAAACACTGGAACAGGTTGCTAAGGGGTTTGTGGAGTCTCCCTCTCTGAAGATATTCAAGACCCATCTGGATGCATTTGTGTGTGATCTGCTCTGGGTGATCCTGTTCTGGTAGGGGGCTGGACCAGATGAGCTTTCCACATCCCTTCCAGCACTTGACATTCTATGATTCTATGATCAGGCTGTGCATGGCACAGGATGCTGTGGATTCACCCAAGTTGTGTTTTGCTTTCAGCTCTGGCAGCCTACAGTTCAAGCCCTAATGCTTGGCAAGATGAAGGCTCTCACATTGCCACCTTTGAGAAGCTTCCTCTCTGCAAACAATTGCACAAAAGGTAACAACAGGCTGGAGTGAGCTTCCTACAGGCAGCACAAGGAAAGGCCAAGTGAGAATGAATGTTCTCAGGTGCTCTTGGGCATTGCATTGGTTTGAGGCTAATTGGAATATTTTCATGAGAAAAATTAGGTTATAGGCTGTGAAAAGAAAAGAGTGGTGATGTCTGCTTCACTCACAGGTTTGCTGAGATATGAGAACAAGGACACAAACAAATAAGGCAGAGTCTGTATTTCTCCCTGGCTTCTGCCATATTAACTGCTTCTAGCTGGATCTGCGTAACCCAACTAATCATTTTCCATCTAAGCCCCCTTGCCCATCCTTCCAACTCCCCTTGCACACAAGGCAGATTCTGGGGTAAGAGAGGAGGGTGGCAAGAAGGCAGGGTGGTTGGGAGCCCCTCCTGGGTACCCTGATGGGTGGGAGGGGGATTGTGTTTCTGTATTACTTTTAACTTGCATATAGTTGTAAATAATTGTAATATGTTGTCAGCATCTGCTTGTGTTGTGCTAAGCTGTGAGTAAAAAGCTTCATGCCTTAACTTCCAGGTGGCTGAGTCTAGTCTGGGTGAATTCGTTGTGGGGAGGCAGGTAGTGCCCAGAACCACTACAGGCACTCAGAGACTGACTGCTGAGGCACAAGGAGCTCCTCATTTCATCGCAGTGTGGTTGGCAGTAGTTTGGGAAGGAAGTGCAAGCTAAGGGTCCTGACTATGGCAGCAGCTCCAGAGCTCCTTACATGTGAAGTCTCAGGCACTGTGCAAGAGGACAAGCCAGAAGCACAGCTGATCTCAGCTTGGGCCATGGAAACCATTGCTGCACAGAAACATCAATGCATGAAGGCCAGGACAGACCCCAGCCCACAAGGCCTACTGCACACTAAATCCCTTCTTTCTAGTCAGAAAGATGCTGCAAATATTTCATAGCATATTTAGAACATGATTAATTTTTCATTTTCTATCAAGGAGCGGGTGAAGAAAATCATTAATTTACAGACAGCGACTGATGTGCTTCTCCTGCATATTGCACTCTGAGCCCAGGCACTGTGCTGACAGCACACCTGCAGCATGAAAGGAAGGAGAGCAAAGCACTTGTGGAAAAATTGCATCTATTAACATGCTGACATTTTATTATATTCCCATTTCTGTTAATTGTATCAAGAAAGTAGACCTGAAATGACGTCTGCTAGGATATGCATGAACCTTAGACCTCAGGCAGCTCCCTCTAGAAACACAGCAAAATCAACTATCATGGAATCAGAGACTGGTTGGGGTTTGAAGGGACTTTTCAAGGTCATCTAGTCCAGCACTCTGGCAGTCAGCAGGGATACTGGCAACTAGATCAGCTTGCTCCACCATGAATTGGAATGTTTCCAGGGATCTACCACCTCCCTGGGCAACCCGGGACAGTGTCTCACCATCCTCAGTGTCTAATTTTCTTCCTTCTCTCTGGTCTAAACCTCCCTTTTCATTCAAACCTCACTCCTTGTTCTGTCACAACAGGCCTTGCAAAAAAGTCTGCCCTTATCCTTCTTACAGGGCCCTTTAAGTAGTGAAAGGCCACATTAGGGTCTCCCCAGAACCTTCTCTCCTCTAGGCAGGACAACCCAACTCTCAGCCTTTCTTCATAGCAGAGGTGTTCTATCTCTCTGACCATCATTTGTGCCCTCCTCTGGACCTGCTCAAAAGCTTTTGTGTCCTCCTCATGCTCAGGACTCCAGAGCTGGACACAGTACTCCAGAGGGTCTCACCAGATCCTAGCCATGGCCCACAAACCTCTGTGTTATTTCTTCAGTCCCTTTCAGCCACAGCTGGAGAACATGGAGCTGAAGGAAGGAGTGGGCTGTATGCCTGAACAAAAATTCTTTAAGCACAGGTTTTAGTGGGAAAAAAGGGATGGTGGAGGACTGGGTAAGCACTAATCTACCTGGTGCTGAAAGAACAAAAGGAAAAATAGGCTTGGTCTTCAGTGGGATGCTTTCTCCTACACAATTCAAAGTGCCTACCTCTACAATATAGGGCTCATACTTAATCCATGAGGCTATGCAGCATAATCTATCCAATACCTTGGGCTATCAACTCTGTCCAGCTGGTCATTAATCCCCAGGAAATAATCTGCACCTCAATTGTTACTGCTTAATTAAATGTAGTGATCCATCTGACATACAGAATAAGGATAGAAAGAAACCCTAATAGAAGGTGACTCCTGCAGAATTGGAGCTCACTCCCTTTCCCTTGGAGATACAAAGCAACACAATGTTTGGTTACAGCTGAAGTGTGTTTCTATATATGAAATCACTGCAGTCAATAGGAAGCATCTCCACAGTGTAAATGGAGGTCAGTACACAAACGTAACCAAGCCAACAAAAGAGTCCAATAACTTTCTTCTGTATCTATTTTGAGCTGCAAGCTCCTGTAGAATACATCTGCCTATGCTTCAAGCTTGTCCTAGGTCTACACTGTGATAGTCTTTTAGAATCCAAGTTGGTATGATCTGACCCAGCAATGATCTATGATTCTGTAACACAGCTCAGAGCAGGTCTTAACTCAATAGTGAAAGAAAATGACCGCTGCAGCTCAGGCAAACATGAACACATGAATGCTCCTCCTGCAGATGAAAAATTGCTTGGCCTCTGTAGTGCCTCTTTAATGCAAAGAGGATAACTTATCTGCACATTAAATCTTCCTCCAAAAATAAAAGAAATGATGATTCATGTGTTCCCAGAATTATCAGGACTATGCAAATGACAAAGCTCAGTGTATCAAAGCTGATTCTGTAATGACTGTATATCTTCTGCTAGCATCCCTCCTATCACCACCATAGCTCTCAACTCAGTGTTTTATTATTCACTTAGCTTAGGAAATAACCTTTTGATTGTCAAGCAGCAGAAAACAAACATATCAAATTGTAAAACATGACTGAGACAGATGAAAAGCAGTGGGCTCACCATACACTGAATGCAGGCTAAAAGGCACAAGACTGATTGCTGCTCTGGTACCTGAGGATAGAGCTGATAGGACACTGAGTTACCGAACTGAATTCCAAAGTCCTTCCTTGAGTCGCATGAGGAAGAGCAAATTAACATCAGCTACTCAAGACTCAATGGGATCCCTGCTGGGCACGGAAAGAGAAATCCATCTGCCAGCTCACCAACTCACCAGCACTTTTAGTGAGACCGTTCACAAGGAGAAGGTTTAGCAGCAGTGTCAGTAACAGATTTCAGGATGTGCCCTTCTGCTGTGGAATACTCAAGACCTCCAACTCCTCTCACCTGTTCCACAGGCAAGATCCAGCCTTACTGCTTCCTTACATACCAGAGGACAACCCAATCTTGGCAGCACAGAGCTCATTTCTCTGCTCCTCTTCCACTTGTAGCATGACTCATTTTTTCAAATGCCATGAAGTCCAAGCCACAGTTCATGATTGCCCAAAAGTTTGCAGAACACTCTTACATAACAGACCTACTTATTTTTCCTGTGCTGCCCCTCTCTAAATATTTATTCTGAATGGTGTCTTCAATTATAATGTTGTTTACACTGTCATTAATAAAGGATGAAGCACTATAATTATTTCATTTTCTTATGTTATTCTCTGTTAAACAGTCACTAGGAAATTAAAAACCCTTTCAGAGTGGCAGAAATTCTGTATTACTCCAGTTTGCAAAAGTATTCCAGCTCAAGCATTGTATAGATGACAGATGCTGCCTAAAATTCAACTGACAATTCCACATGGGAAGGAAAATATCTTTTCCTAGTGATTCTAAGAGAGAGCGAAAAAAAGAAATCTGAATTAGGTCTTAGCCTCCTGTTTAAGAGGTTTAAATGGTGTACTCCTATAAAACCCAAAGCCCCAAAATAGGACACAGAAACTATCCTACAGGTTACCTTACCCACAAAAAGCACCAAGAGGATGAGCATTATCATTTTACTACAAAATCTAAGTCACAGTTTATAAGCTGTCTGGTGTTTAGTTAATTATTTCTTTTCTTGATTATAGTTATTGTAGAAACATCCCCTGAAACCCAGTAAAGCTAACAGAAACCTGCTGAAATAAGATTTTGACAACTTAGACTCCCACCATCCTTTCCTTGCTCAACAGAGCTTTAAGACTTGCACAACACAGCTCAACACCACCTAGCACTGAGATTACATTGGGATGTTTCTTCCATTAGCAATAGGAGTTTCCCTTTACAAGGTGGCTCTCGTTTCTTGTGGCTCACAGGATGTCAGTGGTTGGAAAGGACTCTAAGAAATCATCCAGTCCAACCCCCCTGCTAGAGTGGGCCAAGACAATCCAGCTCAGGGCACACAGGAACACATCGAGACAGGCCTGGAAAGGGTCCAGAGAAGGAGACTCCACACCCTCTCTGGGCAGCCTGTGCCAGGGCTCTGGGACCCTTCCAGGCAAGAAGTTGCCCCTTGTGTTGAGCTGGAACCTCCTGTGCTGCAGCTTCCATCCATTGCTCCTTGTCCTATCCCAGGCAGCAGTGAGCAGAGCCTGTCCCCCCCCTCCTGACCCCCAGCCCTCAGATAGTTATAAACATTGATTAAATCCCCTCTCAGTCTTCTCTTCTGCAGACTAAGCAGCCCCAGGTCCCTCAGCCTCTCCTCACCAGGCAGTGCTCCAGTCCCCTCATCATCCTCATAGCCCTCCCTTGGACTCTCTCCAACAGATCCCTGTCCCACTGAAACTGGGGAGCCCAAAACTGAGCATAGCCCTCAAGATGAGGTCTCACCAGGACAGAGGGGGAGGAGAACCTCCCTCGATCTGCTGGACACACTCCTCTGAATGCACCCCAGGATCCCATTTGCCCTCCTGGCCACAAGGGTCCGTTGCTGTGCCAGGCACAACTTCTTACCCACCAACACTACCGGGACCCTCTCCGTGGGTCCATCAGGTTCTCAAGAGGGCCCTCCAGTACCACTAGGCAATACTATAATAAAGAAATTACCTTTTTTGCTTGTTTAACAGGCTGTTAGGCAAAGGACATCTAGCATGAACACCTCATGTCAGCTATCCTCATGGTCAAAGTCAAGCCCTTGTCACTAAGTGACATCTTCTCCCCTGTGCCTGGTGCTTTAACTCTGATCAAGTAACCACATTGAGCCAGAGGTACCACAAACTACTCCTTAAGATGTTTTCCCCTTCTTAACTAATCCTTCCCCTCTTCAATGCCTACATTCATTAACTTCAAGGCATTTTAAGAAGCTTCTTTGTTCCCTGTAAACATCAACTGGAATGAGATGGTTTGGTGCATTAATACTTTCTCTCTCCAGAAGAGTTGATGATGGCCATAATGCTTAGACAGAAGCAGTGATGAGTTTCAGCATGATACACTCCAATAAAAATGGACATCTGTAGCTCAGTACACAACCCCAGGTGTACAAGTGAGAACTTGTTTATCCAGACACAACATTTTGTAAGCAATGGTCTCAGTTTTTATCCCACTTTTTCTTCCTTCATTGCTACCCCACAGGTCTCTTGGGAATCACTTGGGTACTTCATAGACCAAAAAAAAAATTTATGTCAGTCAATAAAAAAAGACCAAATATAACTTAATATTACAACTTACTACAACCAAGTGGTGACACAGTGACTAATTGAAGGCTATATTTGACAATTTCTGAATCACTTGGCATTGGTTAAAGGGTGGGGGCAGAGGTACAGTGGCCAAATCTTGTGCAAAAAGTGTAAATTAATCTGGGAATAATTTCAGCAGAACAATTTTTCAGGTGATAAATTAAACCATGCTTTCATATTCCCAAACCTATCCACACATCACTTGCTACCCAATGGAATTTTAGACTTAGTGCCCATTTCCTCAAATGCATTTTTCAACAGAACCATGACCTGAAGGCCTTTAAAGCTCAGACACTGACTCAGGATCTCAATATTAAATAACCCCTTTGGATGTGCTGTGTATCTTCCCTGATTCCAAGTCTTTCTTGATGACACAGTTCAATGACTAAAGATAGGTGAAATGCAACACAGGCCAAGGGGTACAATCTTCAGTGATTTCCACCTACTGTTAGTGCATCACTGTCTCCCTGTATTTATCATGCACTAAAATGAGGGGAGGGGGAATTTTTTTCAACAGGACTATGTAATAATTTGAGAAGTTGACAGGTTGTGCTACAAGAGAGGTGCACAACCTAAAGTTGTATTTGCTTAGAACTTCAGAAGAGGTGAACACAATTTAATGCTCCCCCAGTCCACAGAAATAAAAAGAGATTGTTACTATATCTGCTTGCAAATCCAAACCCAATCAGAGCTTTGGCTGAGGTGAACTAGATCTGCATCACTGAAGTACTGTATAGCACAACATATTAAAGCTCAAATCAATCCACCTCTGCCTGTTGCAATGTTCCAACTGATTTCGATGAGAGCTGCGTCAGGTTGGGAATCCTTAATGCATGCTCTCTGCTAACCCTCCCTCCCCACCCAAACCAACACACACTGAACTCTGCTCTTGTCTTCTGGTTCAACATCATGTCTTTCCCCTCCCTTCTCCTGCTGTAATAAATATTCTCTCTCTATCCCTGTTACTGACAATAATGTAGGTGAACTCTGCACCACATACATCTGTCATTATTAATGACCAGAGAGGAGTGAAACGATAGCTCACTCCTAGGAGCCAAAAGGGCAAAACGCTTCACAATTTTCCATTCACATTCTCTTTTTTAAGCATACTTGCTTGGTGACTTTCCAAAGCCACGAGCACAACTCAAACAGGAAAAAAAATCTCCCAGTGTTTAACCTTTGCATAGAATATTATTTGTTTAAAGAGAGGGCACTTGTTAGCTGCAAAGTCGTTTGCTTATACTAATGCTATGCACAGTATTTCGCAGAGCGCAACAAACGCAACGAGATGTCTCAGCCCGCACAGAAAACAATTTTGTTGCTAGCAACACTACATTTCTTCCAAATGAAGGGCTTCAACTAAGATTGGTTTCTCTGCCATTCACTCCCCTACCAGCATTACTAACCTGGAAAGTAAAAAGCTGCAGCTGAACTAATTGTGAGCAGCTCTGCCAGCAGGGCTGTGGCCGCACAACTCGTCAGGCCCCCTGAACTCTCAGAACAGCTGTGCCGATAACAGCACTTCACTGGGACTGAGTGCCAAGTCCTGTTCTTTACAGGCAGCTGATGAAATCTTGACTATTTTTTCTTTTTCTTCAGACACCAACCAAAACCCTGAGAAGCTGCAGCAGTTTAACCCCATTGCTGCATAAGCCTTTGTCCCTGACCTAAGGTGCTCAGTACATTGGGTACTTTCCATGTGCCAGTACACTCTGCATAAAGGCTTTGTCCCTCCTGTGCTGCACCTTTATCTCTAGTAAATCTAGTTCTTGGAAACTACATCTCACACAGTGCAGTTCAACACAATCTCTTACCTGGAGTCTTTTGCTTAATATGTACAGACCCAGAAGTTTCAAACTTATTTTCCCCCTAACATTTACAGTGTAAATAGCTCTAGATATTTTCCTATCAGCTGTTCTGACCTCAAGTGGAACTGTGCAATAACTGTGTGTTAGTTATGCTGGATGTGCCTGAATGGACAAATATACTTAAGAGCAAATATGATGTTGATAATGGCAAACACATTCCAAAACCCCATGTAAAAGTTTGTCATTGATGTGACAAAGATGTCAGCCTCTGTTTTCAAGGTCTGTTACTTCAGACTTTTTTCGGTCAGCATCTAAAACTTCATGTCTACATTCCATGGGAGCTATACAGTACCTATCTCTCACCTGTCTTTAGCATTACTGTTGATAAAACTTGTCATGAAGGTTATTTTGACTTACTGGAAATGGCCTTTTCCAGAACATAAATTTCAAGGTTTATGTAGACTTGTGTTAAAACCACTAATATGTTCTGCTAAGTCTCTCTTGTCTTCATCCAGCCTCCTTGCAATGTTTTAAACAGTTTTATTGACATTTGAAATTCAGAATGTGCCAGCTCTTGGCAAGTGCTGCAGTCTAAAAGTGTTATTAGTAGTTCTCTTAGAAAAGTGTAAAAGAATATTTTTGTAGGAACAATTTTGTCTTTCAACAAACCTCTTGAAAATGATGTGATAACCACAGGCAAGAAAACAACCTGCAGATTCCTCAAATCATAGTCAAGAAAGAAGTTCTAAGCAAAGTTACATTATTTGGTGACTCACCAGTCTGCATGCAACTCATGACAACTTCACCACCTCCCAAAGTATTGCTAGGTTCTCAAAAAGGGGAACCACTGTGAGAAGAAACCTGCCCTCATAGTGTGCTACCCCATGGCTGCCATCGTCTTTCATCTGGTAGTTAAGTCATGAGGGGAACTCAGAAAACAGGCAGGTAACAACCACTGGATTTATTCCGGTCAAATCTGCTCTCCTTCCAACACAATAAAATTACAGCTCTGGATGTCAGTTGGAAAAACACCAATGCACAACCAATCATTAAACTCTCTGGAGAGATGAACAAAAACATGCACACAGCCCACTCAGAAGAGGAAAATCTCTCATGGAGAGCCAGGATATACATAGACGTATCTCTACTCACCAAGAGCAGGCGGAAGGAAAGGTTCCTTAAGTTCCATCCTAAAGGAGAGAACTTCTGAACTGCAAGAGCTGCTTCTGTGGAGCAAAAGCCACAGTGCTCCTTTCCACAGCAGAACCCCATTTATACACCTGTGGGTTTGGCTCTGGGCAATCACTCAATCAGCTGGAGGGCAAAAAACCAAGAGCCCTAGACGAGGGGCACCTGGGACCAGAAGAGGATAAACATCAACTCCTCACAAGGCTCACCTGGAGGTCTGTCCTGAGCTGCTGGGGGGTAGCTGTAGCTGCAGCTGCTATATCCCAGCCCTTCCCGAATCAACAGGTTTTCCAGTCATTTTAAGTTAGCTTGCAGTCAAACAGGTCTCCTGAGTGTTTTACTCCTGTAATTCATCTCTACGGACACTGATTCTTCTTCTAGCATGAGTGAGCACAGAACTGCCCTGGACTGTGCTAGCTTGTCACTTGTGAGCACCAGCACTGCTGCTGCAAGCCAAATCATGATGGGGATTAATCTCCATCACAGGTGGCTGATTTTCTCTACCCTGTGAACAACAGAAAGGTGTGCATCACACTCAAAGAGCTAAGCTGCACGTGTGAGCCCCCCAGGTAGAAAACAATGCAATGTTAGTTCCACTGTTCTACCAGCAGCAACCCATCAGAGACAAGGCTGATGAGCTCTGCCAGTGAATGACCTACTAGCATCAACCTCAAGGAGTGTCCAGAGTCAGAGGAGTCCCTCAGACTCAAGATGAGCACCCCATTTTACTTCATGGGAAGTTACTGACAGATGAGAATGCCTAAAGAAGCCTTGGGGCACGGGGGAGGAGGTGAGAGGATGAAGAAAGGTGCATCCTCCTCACTCTGTATAGCAGTACACTTGAATTCAAAGGCTGAAAGTCTTCATTTTCAAGGCACATAAAATGCAATGAACTACCAGTATCACAGGAGCATAAAAATCATTCATTCCACAAACCTGTTCTCAAAGAAATTAGGGTGAATCACTTTATCCTTAAAACTGAGAAAACATTGTGGTATTAAATACTCAATTTTATCAGCTAAGCAAATTGGCCCAGGTCAAATGAGCAAATCTAAAAAATGAGGCCACTAAATTTTCTCAGCTTGATAGTGTAGTAATAAATAATGTGCTTCTATTCAGTCTGTACATTAAGTCTTTTACGTGGCCTTAAGGCACTGTCTTATGGCTGTGCCCATTACAGGGTAGCCATAGAAACTGACACATTTATTTCTTGGATTAGTGTGCCATTCAAAATATTAATATAATGCAGTAAATGGGGATTTAATCTAATCTACTGATGGTAGCATGAAGTTACTAAAAGGTTGTATGCTCTTCCAGTGCAAGAAAGATTATATCTGTGGAGTACAGCTCCAGCAAAGCTGCAGTCCAGCTGATGATTTGGTTGCAAACACCATCTAAACAGCTAGCTACATGTCACACACCCCACTGATTTAAATGAGTTCTATGGAAAGTACAGGTATGACCATCAAGCAGGTTCCTAAGCCTTCTTCCCAAAGCTACAGCATCAGAACAGAGGCAGGGAAAACAGAGATGCTCTGCACATCATGTCAGCAGTGCAAGCGAAGCAGCAGCTCACCCTGCAAATATGCAGAGCTGTATGTCAGAGAGGCCATCAACATCAAAGCCTATTAACCACATCACAACCTGCATTGGTGACATTCAGTTAATACTTCAGCAGCAAAAAAAAAGAAAATCAGAGAGAAAAAAAAAAAAATTGTGTAAGAGAAAGATATTTCTACCAAAAAATAGCTCCATGCTTGAGATGCAAGATCTGCATTTCTCTTAATTTGCAGGTCTCCCCACCAGGTGTCCATAAATATCAGAGCTCTCATTCCAGTAGATCATATTTGACTCAGGCCCCTTGTAATAATTCATAGCACTCCAGTTCTGACTACCCTTTACACCGCGGCGTACTACATAAATTCAGAAGATATATTCTGACAGATGAAGCATTGTTGAAAAGCTAAGTGCAGCACTTTGTCCTTGAAATGTTAACATGGAATGCCATAAAGTATTCAAATAATAATTTACTCAATCTTTCAGGGTAATTAATTAAAACGGTCTAGGTGTTAGAGAAAATCACCTTGAGCTTATAAAATTGGAATGCCTCCCCTTTCCTTCTCTGCATGCAAGCTGCTCCAATGGACTTACCACATGCTTTCCCAGTTATGGTTTTTGATTTCAGAAGATAATAAATAGCCAGATCTAATTTTGCCATGTCAAAACCGATTATGTTTCACAAGAAAAGGTGGAGTGCTCACCTACCAGATGAAGGTGAAACATAAAACCACTTTTATTTATGCGACGTGCCCAAATTCAACTCAACCTGGCACTAGGTACTGGGAGTATGTAGACTTTAACTGTCACATGAATTTATGTATCCCTGGAAAATGTCAAATATAAACATAAATTTAATCAAGTAATGGAAACCTTTATTATCAAAGAAATAAACACAGTTTTTGACAACCAATGTAAATTATCCTAATGCATTTTTCTTTTTCCCCCAGAAGGTCAAAAGAAAAGAAGAAGAAACATTGAACAGAGACATTGCTGATGAAAAATATTTCAGGCAAGCCCTGGTCCAACTATTAATGTTGATGTTCCAAAAGGAATTACTGCTCTTTAGCCACAGCACCACACTCAGATGTGAGAGTTCCTTTTCCCATTCATTACAATGAGATAAACCAGAAGGCTTACAACAACAGATAAACAACCACTCTGTATTACTCTGTAGTTTTCCTCAGCTGAGTAGGTTTTGGACAGCATTTTAATGGCTNAGGGGAAAAAAAAAAAAAAAAAAAAAAAGAGAAAGAAACAAATCTCCCCTCCCCAACCCTGCAGATGATGAATAAGAATGCCATTCTCAATTAACATGGACAAAGGATCAGAGCCATATTTGGCAAATGAGGTAGCTGTGGTGTAAGGCGAGCAGGAGTACTCACAGGCATTGCCACATACATCACTGTCTGCAAATCAAAACAAGTTAATGACATTTTTGTACATCTGCCCAACTACATGACTACACATTAGTCTGGCAAGTACTTATTAGACCTAAATTAAAAAGCACAATGATTATAGTTCATATTTACTAAATACAGTGTTATTAATTTATATGGCACTAAATATGGATGCTGGCAGCATACAAATAAATGAGGAGCGCTGAACCAGAGCAGCCTGAGTTACAAAATATATTATCTTCATTAGATGTAATTCAGCTCTGCAAATGCTGCTAGCCACAGAGCTACCATTAAAATGTGCACATGGCAGAGGAGGCATCACAAATGTTAGCCATCCTCTATAAAGACTGCACCAATGCTCTTGTGGGACCCCACCTTGAATACTGCAGTTCTGGTGTCCCCACACAGAGCTGTTGGAGTGAGTCCAGAGAAGGGCCACAAGGATGACTGGAGGACTGGAGCATCTCTGCTATGAGTTCAGGCTGAGGGAGCTGGGGTTCTTCAGCCTGGAGAAGACTTCAGGTGAACCTTAGATAGGCAGGTTAGCCCTTAGAACCCAGAACCTTAGATAGGGAACCTGCCTTCCAATACCTGAAGGCATCCTACAGGAAGGCTGCAGAGGAACTTCTCATGAGGGTGTCTAGAGACCCTCACCTAGGGATGCCTGCAACATGGACCTTATGTACAAGCTTAGCATACCATGCATAGGCTTCAGCAGCTTTAATAAGATATTACATTCATTTTAGGTGCTTGGGAGTCACAAACTAAGGCACACTTGGCAAGCCAGATGAGAAGGATTATCTGAGGGAATCATCACCCATCTCTACTTCTAAGATGGGTATGCTTTACCTCTTTAAGCTTTAGAAAGCAACCAGTAGAGACCTGTCACAGTCATACCTAAGTTCCTAATTTAAATGCAGATACCAAGGCAGTCTTCTGAGGATGTTCTGAAGGTTGAGAACATTTCTTCAACCCACAGTCTTGGTTTATCTGTAGTTAACAACCCAGATCCTGAAAGCAACCACTGCTAAGCTTCCATACTCCTTTCTATCAAATTAATTCATCCAAATTCGTGCAGCATAGAACTTGGACACACTACTTCAGTTTCAGAAAAGATTTAGCTTTCACTTTTTTTTTTTTTTTTTTAAAAAAGATCTCACTTTTCACTTTTATGGGATCAGTTTTCCAACAATTGAGCTTATCAGCCACATCTACACTGCTTGTAATTCAAAGCCATGGCATATTTATTGATTCCAAAAAGCTATTACATGATATCGCTTACGTCCCTGGATTTGATTAGACTGAGTTATTGGGGGAACTAACAAAAAGATTACTCAGAACTCAGTAGAGAGCTTATATAGATGTCATCTTACCTGACATTCAGGCTATTTGCTCTTGCACCTTTATTTATAAACATCACCCAGATGAAGTTTTGCACAAAACAAGATCTTGGTGTAGCTTTATCTCCAGTTTATTCCACCATTAACAAAACACCAACTGTAAGAGACTGGTAATGGGTATAAAATATTTATCCACTCCTTTAAGAGACTATTAATGAACTGCCTAAAGCTGTATTGATGAGCAAGTTGTGTTATGACTGAGTATCATCCAAGTTCATTTTATAACCAAGCTACAAACTATATCTGGTACAATTAAACACTAAGCTACAAACTATATCTGCTTCAATTTAAAACTAAGCTACAAACTATATCTGCTTCAATTTAAAACTAAGCTACATACTACATCTGAAGAGAGTATACATCAGATATTTATATATGAATAAAAATTAGACACTTCTTTGTTTAAAAAAAAAAAAAAGCCCATAAATTTTAAACATGAATATGTTAATTACATTCAAATCCATCCATTATAGACAATATTTTGACAAGCATCCTAAGAACAGTGGTTTTTAAGCCAGTTCAGTGCATTAAATGCATGCAAATTTTGACAAAGAACCATACTGCATAGCTGAGATATGATCATTCTTCTCCACAGTCACTGCAGCCCCTAGATACAGAATTTTTCAACAGACAGAAACATTTCCTTCTCTGGATCTCATTCTCAGATTTCTACTTCCAACACTTGTAAAGACAGACTGAAAACTGCTGCAAAACCAGAATGGTTATTACAGGCTTCAGTTGGGCAGGGCTGCCAACACCAAAATGTATTTGGTCTCTTTTGGAGTAGAGCTGTTTGCCACTGGAATCATATCCACTGCTGAGTTTTAGGATATATAATTCTTGGCTTAACAGTACACCTGTAGGTTGTTTCCCAAGCACACCTGAGGCAGGTGTGTACAGCTCAGTGCCCACAGCTATCTGAAGCATATTCACTCTTTTCCAAGATTCTCAGGTAATTTTAGGTCACAGTTTCAGAGGTGGCTGAAACCCATTTAAAGTTTCTAACCAAAAGGTGAAGTTTGCCCCTTTTTTTTCTTGGTAGACACACTACAAGCCAGACCAGCTCACCAACCCATGAAAACTTGGAGGAAGGACTTAGAAGCAGCAATATCCACCTGCTTTCAAAGCAGTGTCTTTACACAAAGGCATCCTGTGTGGGCATGGAAGTGTCTGCAGATGCCAGCGGGCCATAAATTCACAGCACTCCAGCTCGCAGCACTCAGCCACACACACTGCCTGCTGTAGATCATAGCAAAGCTGTAACATAGAAGAGGGGCAAGAAAGAGCTCTAGAGGAACAGTGGACAGTCTCCCTTAGTTACATGCATGTCCTCATCCAGGGATTTTGAATTTGAGATGGAAATGTAAAGGATACACAGAAATGTTTACAAGTAGTAACAGTTGGTTCCTCAAGGAACTGAGATGTCCTGTGCAGGCAGCAGCCTGAATCACACTGAGAGCATCACAGCTTCACAAGGGTCATGGCTCATCAAGCCCAGGGGAGGCTGTCCAGGGAAGTGGTGGAGTCACCATCCTTAGAGGGATTTAAGACATGCAGATGTGGTGCTGTGGGACATGGTTTGGTGGTGACTTGTCCATGCTGGGTTGACAGTTGGCCTTAAATGCCTTTTCCAACTGAAATGATTCTCAAATCACCTTTCTGAAAGTCCTGAGTGAGAGCATGTGGATGGGAAGACTCACAACTGTTTTACAAGAGGAGGAGTGTCTCTCACTGAAGCTCCCCTCTGACTATCAGTACTTCTTATCCTACTTCCTGGGAGGAAGACTTGCAGGGAATCTCGCAGAGAGTATTGGAAGGCATCAGTAGGTTTGCCTCATGCTGGATTCACGGTCTGCATGTGCCTGTGTCTTGCTAACGAAATACTCTTCAGAGTGATCCACTGCAAGGGGAAAAGCAAACTATTATTTTGAGGAGCATGCAACTCAACCTGATCCTCAGCCAGTTTTGCAGCTGCAGGAGGGATGGATAAAATATGATGGTCTAACTGTGATAGCTAACCCTGGTTTGACGTTTTAAAAACCTTTCTGTTTGCTGGACCTTGGAATTCACACTCACTTGTAAGATAAACAACGTTCAGCAGCAAATGAATGTGATGTCCTCTGTAAGGTTTCTTTAGGGGCAGTATGTATGAAAAATTCAATAGTCCAGAGAATTCACTCCAGGCATGCAATTCTGTTGATGCAAGAAATGAGCAGGGCTATCTAGAACAAAAGCCATAAATCTATACCTAAGAAAAAGAGGCACCCAGGACAGAGTTAGGTAGTTGACCTGAGGACAAATCAGTCCTTGGAGAAAGTAAAACTCCAATGGATATCAGTGGCATTTTTCCTGCAGGTAAGAGCTGCAAGGCCTAGCCTGTGATTGAAATACTCTGGTACCACAAGGCTCTAAAAGTCAAAGCAGTGATAAGGGCAGGAGAGTTGTTATTTGTGTACCATAAAGATTGCAGAGAAGTTATTACATTTAAATGTATTCTGATATTGCATTCTGCTTTTCCATCTCAGCAGACACTTCCATCTGAACAAGATGGACATAACATAGAGCACAGTATTTTATATTAAATGTAGTTCAGGGAAGAACAACAACCTTGGAATGACTCACTCACAGGACCAATTCATAGGTTACACGGAGTATGAAAGGCAATTTCAGAGTAGTGGTGGAAGAAAAGGAGTTATAACAGAGGTGATGCAAACTAATTTGGAGACAGCTACCTACAGAACAGAGTACACAATGTACTCTACACAATTCTTGGAGAGGAAAGAATGGTTCCTTTTTCAAATGCAGTGATATCTGCAAGAAATAAAGTCCAATCCTGTTCAGTGCTGTAATGAAATCGTTACAAATGCTGAAACATATTAAAAATTCAGCACTAAAGACAGTGGCTTTGTACTTGTGCTGCACTGAGCCCAAACAAGATACTAAGGAGACTGTATTAAGGCAGGCCTGGTGACAGACATTGGCAGTCCTACAGGAGTGGTGCATACAGAATGTAACAAGATATTCAGGAGTGTATTTCAGCCCCCTTGTACTAAAGCACCAAGAGGGTGAAGGTCTGCTCATGGTTGCATTCCTTTTTAGGATAACAGTAAAATAAAAAGGGTAAGAAAAGAGAGGATTTGTTGAGCTATTTCACAAACAGCTTGTCCCAGTCCTGTATCCTAGATGATACATTTCTTTGTCAGGAAAAAAACATAATGAAGTTCACCTTTTGCAATCGAATGCAGCAGACTTCTATTAGCAGTGGAGCTGTGTAAAAATAGCATCTCCTACAAATGAACTGTACCATAAAAATTGATGCTCGTGAAATGTTATTACAATCTAAAGGCACAAAGCAGGAAAATTCAAAGGTAAACTGAAACCTCATCCTCAGCCCACCCACAAGTGTTTAGACACAGCAGGGGCTTGCCAAAGAGTAATAATCTTATATACAAAACATGCTGCCATAACTAGAAATTTCAAACTAAGTCTGGAATCCCAGCTTTTATTCTGCCCCTTCTCTTCCCTGCTTTGAGAGCATAAGCAAACCCTTTCATCACTCCAGCACTGGTGTAGTTAATGATCTTAAGGCAATTTAACTGTTCCTTTGCAGCAGAATTCATTTGCCAAGTGTTTTGTAAAGACAAAGGGGAAAACCAACAAAGAATTAAACAGTAAAATTATCTTTAGAGCATACTGTAGACTGGCCCTGGAGAAAAAGCTCAGACAAGTGTGCTGCCAGATCTTTGTACTACAAGTTTGTCATTATCATTCTTATTATTATTATTAGCATTATTGTTATTGTATTAGTATAATGTTAATATAAAATATAAAATATAGCTTTATATTATTATGTCATATTATTATAGACTATGTAACACAACTATATTATTTATAGTTACTCTATATTATATATAATCAAATTTGTTATTTATATAATATGAATTATAGTATGGCTTATTATTGTTTTGTTATTGCTATTATTATTGTTATTGTTAAGAATGATGATGATGATGGTGATGATGATGATGATGATGATGATGATGATGATGATGATGATGATGATTATATTATTATTATTATTATTATTATTATTATTATTATTATTATTATTATTATTATTATTATTATTATTATTATTATTATTATTATTAAAAAACACCAGATAAGGGCTGCAATAAAATCTGCTGCTGAGGAAGAAGGTTCTTGTCTAAGTGAAGCACTAAGCTGGGATGTGGGGGAGAATGGTTTTATCAGAGCAAGGGGCAAGGAGTAGGATGTGAGGTGAGATAGCATCTCCTAGTTCCTCTACACCTCCTCCACAATAAGGTTTCTGATGAAGGACCTCTCCCTCCATTGCTGAGGAGCTGCTTTTGGAGAGACTTTTCTGTGAGGTCACACATTTCTCTCATGTCACTTCATCAATGCAATGGTCACAAAAAGATTTCCTGATATTTTTGGACTCTTCCTTCTTAACAGACACTTCCTGGCAGGAGATGATCAAAGAGCTGCTAAGAGGCAGCCTCTGTTGCAGGACATCAGGACTTGTACAGAACATGAGCAAGGGAAGGAGCAGATGAAGACAGCAATGGAACAGGCAATGTGATATTTCACGAGCTGAGGGCAGAAAGCACTTCTCAGAGAAGTCCCTGCAGCTCTGGGAGTTTGTTTCATGAGCCAGCAAATATCTCCTGGAGTCATGCCAGTCCACAGAAAGGGCAGCATAAGGTACCATAAAGACTTCTGTTAATGTGCACTCCCACAGCTTTTAACATCAGCCACCACTATGTCAGTTGGTCACTTCTAATAGCTCTGCTGGCCTGTAAATCTGAACTTGCTGTTTTCCTTAACCAGGCATATTGGCACACCAGGGCTGTGGGCTACAGACTTCTGAATCAGCCCAAAGAACTGAGGGTGAAAGTTAGCTTGCCTGGGGCACACCTCACACCTGCTTTCTCCACTGACAGTACAGGAACTTCAGGACCCTTCCAGAGGTGTGTCCCTTCTCACCCAGTGAGCTGTTCAGCTTCTCCTTGGAGACAGCTTAGATGACCCTGCTGGTGAAAATCACATCCAGTTTTGGCAAAGACCAGTTAGAAAATGTACTTCCTACAGCATGACTTCATGTTTTCTTCTGTTCTAGCACCAGTTCCTAGTCACAAGGTGGCAGATGCTCTTAACTTCATGCTTTCTTCTGTTCTAGCACCAGTTCCTAGTCACAAGGTGGCAGATGCTCTTAACTTCATGTTTTCTTCTGTTCTAGCACCACTTCCTAGTCACAAGGTGGCAGATGCTCTTAACTTCATGTTTTCTTCTGTTCTAGCACCAGTTCCTAGTCACAAGGTGGCAGATGCTCTTAACTTCATGTTTTCTTCTGTTCTAGCACCACTTCCTAGTCACAAGGTGGCAGATGCTCTTAACTTCATGTTTTCTTCTGTTCTAGCACCACTTCCTAGTCACATGGTGGCAGATGCTCTGAGCAAGGTTGCAGTTTGTTTTTCAAAGACCTGGAGAGTATTTGAAGCAGGAGGAGAAAGGAGTGTCTGGGCAGAAAGGAGGCTAAAGTTCAGTGACAGCAAAATGCAAACACAGCCTGAGACCAGCAGTGAGAGAGCACAGCCCAGGCTCTTTCCCTTAGATGAGCTCCTCAAACACTTGGTGTCTATTTTCCCTCTCCTCTTTTCCCATGCATGGCTGAACAACACTCAGCAGCTAGGAGGGATGGGAAGCCCATGTGCCCTTATAACTGCCTTTCATCCTTATCCCAGATAACAAGACCTAGTGGTTATGATGCTCTTCTACTTTTAGCTCTTAATACAAATGGAAATAAGCACTCCAATACTGTTAATTTCAGCTTATGTGGGCCCACTGTAGTAAAAACAAGGGAAAATTCTGAGGAGGGAACAGCAGAAAACTAACTTCCAGGTCTGGTGCATCACTGTGCCACTTTGCTTCAGAACATGCTTGCAGCTCTAACATAAACCAAGAGTTTCCAGCACTGCTAGAAAGCCAGGCAAGTGTGTAGGATGCAGCAGGTTAAAGACTGTGGTACTCACTTGTTCCTCAAAATCTTCAGTCTTTACCCCTAGACAACACCTCCTGAATTCAGAACTTTACCCCTTTTAACCCTGCAGTAAATATGAAAATTTCAATTTTGAATTTCTGAAAAGAACAAATAAAACCACAGCTGAGCTTGAGATTACTGCTTTGGTATCATAGAATCATAGAATGGTAAGGTTGGAAGGGACCTCAAGGATCATCTAGTTCCAACCCTCTGCCATAGGCAGGGACACCTCCCACTAGCACAGGTCACTCAAGGCCTC